>JAJEJO010001436.1:940143-981040 GCA_020662805.1 Glaucomys volans
TGGGGATTGAACCCAGGGCCTTGTTCTTGCAAGGCAAGCACTCTATCCACTGAGCTATATCCCCAGCCCAAGCCTTTGATTTTAAACTTAATTTTTTCTCTAATGACTAATTAGGGTCTGGGGTTTATTATTATTATTATTATTATTATTATTATTATTATTATAGTTTGGTCCAACAAACACACAACAAAAATTCCAGAGACCCCAATTTTTGTGTTAAAAAAAAATTGCAACAATTAGGTATCAGAGCCCAGTGGTTGGTAAAAGTAAAATGTAACAATTTATACATGTAACCACAATGAAAAATAGACAGTGAATACATTTTTATGACTTGGTTTTACATTTTATTTTCTTCTTGCAAAATACCATCTACAGTTTTATGTCTTTACTTTTAAGTCTTACTCATTAAGTTACCACTTTTTAGTTACTCTCAATATTACTTCTGGCAGGTTTTTATTTGTCTGCAAAGATGGAAAGAAAAGAGATTAATTCCACTGACAGCTCCTTATCTATCCCAAAGAATTTTTCTATGATTTCACAGAAACATTGATTGGTCTATAATTTTGCTGCCTGGCATGTTGGGGGATGATTTAATGAAATGTCTGATAGCTAAAATTTCTTTTATAGCTTTGCTAATTGGGGCAGGATAGTTTAGTTATTAAATGATTAGCAATAGCATCCTACATAAATTCCCTTACTTCTTTGCTTGTGAATTTGACAGGCAATATAAAGAAAAGGAGATTATTTACTTTGTTCTTTTTAATAGTTAATAAAATGATATCTGAAAAACATTTTGAAGTTCATAAGTCACCATAAATCATCAAAAGATCAATAATTCAGTTTCGCATATCTAATATAATTGGGACTATGTTTGTTTTAGACTTCAAACTCAAAACTGTATTTTCTATCTAGCCAGACAGAGAATTATTTAGAACTCATTCTTTAGAACTCCTCTTCACACTTAGGAAATCTTACTAGTTGATTTCAATAGCTGGAGAATTAAAATGTTATTTATAGAGATCTGTTTAACTATGTTTTGTCAAATTGATGGACAATAGCCAGAGTTTCTGTGACCTTCACAAGGATTTGGGGGGTGGTGTTTGGTTACTGCAACCAAGACCAAAAACGAGCATATATTAATATAACCCTTTTTGACATTTCATGCATGGAAAGAAGAAGATCCTGTAACTATGGTGCAAGTTAGCAACCAAGTAAACCAGAGATCCCAGCTAGCCCTAGAACACACAGACCTGTGCTATAGTCCTAAATGTTGTGTCAATTTGTTTGTCAGTAATTACTAGAAAATCTCACATACCTCAAAGGTCCCATAAATTACTGTACCTATATTCATTACCCTCTTTAAATCCGAACTAAGTAACCCCTTTCAATCTTGGAAAGTCTAAAGGATTCTTAGAGATGAATTTAGAAGCCAGAGAAGCTGTAAGGAACTGTGAGCTTGCTACAATTTGTTCTCATTCAGCAAGGGGCAGTTACAGACGTATGTCTGAAACCTCTAAGGTTGCACAAATGTGTGGACTAAGAAGGTCTTTATTGCATTTGTAAATTATGTGTATGAACTTGAGATCCAGGTTATGTGGGAAAAGCTAAACAGTGCTTCATGTTACTTATATCTGAATTGTTAATATTGTGTGAGAAATAAAAGTGCTAGAAAACAAAAATATTCAGTGTTCTTTTAAATAGTGAGTAGTTCTATTTTGTTATAACTGGATCTCTTGAAATTTGAAAAATGTGTAAAACTTATTAATTGAAAATATTTATGTTAATATATCTGTAACTATTCTTTTTAAAGTTGGATGTGCTGTGCAATGGTGAAATTATGGGGAAGGATCATACTATGGAATTCATCTATATGACAAGATGGCGACTAAGAGGAGAAAACGTAAATTACTTTTATATTTACCTATGTATATGTTTAATTATATACTATTATATTATTAAAATTCAGTAATATTACTTAGGAATTTTTTTAAAACCTGGCTTGGGAAGGAGAAGAAACTGGTTCCTCTTGTTTCTCTCAGTACTCTGAAAAAGCTGGTCCAATTACAAGACCAATGTCTGTATTATATGTGTTTTTGTTTTTTAAGGTGAGTTTAAAACTCCATTTAAATATGCTCAGGATTCTGCTAACCTCAAGACAGATGACACATTTTTTTTTAAAGCTCAGTAACTGATAGGAACTTATAAGTATATAGAGTGGGTGTGGGGTAGACTAAGTACTTCTCTGACTAGTATAATTAATGGTCAGTAGAATTCACTTACAGTTGTGATAAAGGGACATATAGGGTAGAATCTGTATAATCTCTTTTTCAGCTACCTCTTTTACATTGAAAGTATAAAATCAGGCCTAAGGGTAAGTGAATTTGCTGTGATTTTTGATACCAGAATTCAATTATTATGCCCAGGCCCTATCATAAATTGTTTAAAGAAGAAAAATCAAAAATTTTGTATTTTGAACTGTTTTTGATTAGTCTTAATTTAGGTTTGAGTACACCAGAGTTTAAGTAACATGGGATATTAGGGAAATTTGAGGCACTAGGGTTTGTAAGACTGATTTGTGGAAGTAAGGAATATTGCAGTAATGCTACCAGAAATTCTCTTCATGATCTGAGTGATGAATAAGCCTTAATTATGACTGAAAAGCTGGATTAGATAACTTCTTAGATCACCTGTAAGACATTGTTTCTGTGGTATTTATGGTACAATGTCATACTTTTCAACTCTTAATGCTTTTATTTTGTAAGAAGGTTTTATTACATTTTATTAAAAGTATAAATTACTCATAAAATTAAGAAATGTTACCTCACCCAAGGATAGGTAATGTAAAATCCACATATAACAGGGATTGAGTAGTTCAAATGTATTTCATTGAATGTAATTATCTTTGGAACTGTTATAAAGCAAACATCAAAAAATTACTTTTGTTCTATTCAGTGGGTAAGACATTTAGCTGTTTATCAGAAGAAATGTCTTTATATAATATAATAATAAATGAACCACCTAACTTAAATCAAATTATTTTCCTATTTGAGTTTCACTTGGGCAAAGCCTTCCTTGTGAAGCTGAATGCTTTAGCCATAGCAAAAAGAGTTCAAAACCAGGAAGAAAAATTGCAGTTAGTGTCAATCACCAATTAGTTATGTGATCTCAAAGAATTCATCAGATCTCTTTGGAGTTCATTTTTTAAAATAATATAGTTGACTTTGCATTTGGTAAATAACTACTTGCCTTTCTGTGACGTTTTATAGTGTTTTTAAAGGGTTGTATATGAATTATTCTTGTTTTAAGCATTAAAACCAAAATGTTTCATATACCAGGTGCATATTGCAGAGAGAGTAAGTTCTCTTAGCTGGTACCTTTGGAGAAGGAATATTGTAATATTACACATAAAATTAACATTGTATTGAATGTAGTTTTAGCTTTCTTTGCTAGTTCAGTGAACATTTTAGTGTTTTAGTGCTGATAATCATCATTATGAATAGATTTGCCTGAAGATTAAAAGATGTAAATGGCTATCACCATGAGGCCTCTTCTAGTGTCCTTCTTACCTGTCTTCACAAGATCCCTGCCCAATGAGGCCCAACACTGCCAGTTATTTTAAAGTCAGAACTAATTTGCAGAAATTTTTTATTAATAGACTATCAGTTAAATCGGTTTTTACTATAATTACTTTTCTGATCACACATTTCTGAATAGTTTGAGTTCTTTAGTTGAGTCATATTTTAATAAAAGTTAAAAAATGATTCAATATCTTATGATTTATCATTCAAGTGAAAAACTGAAGAATAAGAAAAATTACCACCTTTTACATCTAGTACAATAGTAAAGTAATATATTAGTCCATTTATTTTCTTTTCCTTTTTTCATGACAATCCTGGTTCTTTGGTTGTTCTTCTCCAAACTGTGTCTCCCACAGTCTTCATAGTCTCGGTGGTTTTAATTGGTAGCTTCATTTCTCCAATTGCTCAAACCAAAATTCCTGAAATCAGGCCTGATTATTTTGTTTTTCCTTCACTCATCTTTAGCAAATTCTAACCACTGCCATCAAAATACTAGAATCAGAATCCTGCACTACTACTCTGGTCTCACCTACCATGGCCATTCTCCATAATGATTCTGAAAGTCTCCCAGCGGGCTCTACCCTACCTACATGTTCTCCTCACCTGGCACCACAGCTAGAGGACATGTCACTTTGTGCCATTCTGTTCAGTATCATTTAGATCAAAGCCAAAGTCCTTCCAGAGACCCACAAAGATGGCCCCCACACAGTTCTCCCCGCTCCCCTCTCTGACATTTCCATTTCCTCTCCCTTTGGCTCACACCCCTCCAGCCACAGTGTTTTCTATGCTTCCTCAAAGATACCCTTCTTGCACTGCCTTGTCAGGTATTCATCCCACTAGTTCCTTTACACTCTTTACTTCAATAATTTTGCTTCTCAGTGAGACCTCTAACCTTCTTTAAAATTACAACTCCCTCTCCAGATGACATTCTTTAATTCCTTTTCATGCTTATTATTTTTCATGGTTATTTAAAACCATCTGACATACTGTGCCTCTTATTTATATGTTTATTATTTGTCTCCTAAATAAAATGTAATCTAAAACCTGAGATTTTAGCCAGGCGTGGTGGCACACACACACCTATGTCCCAGCAACTCAGGAGGCTGAGGCAGGAGGGTTGCAAGTTCAGGGCCAGCCAGGGCAACTTAGCAAGACCCTGTCTCAAAATTAAAAAAAAAAAAAAAAAAAAAAAAAAAGAGTGTTGGGGATGTGACTCAGTGGTTAAGAGCTGTTGGATTCAATCCCTGGTACAAAAAAAAAAAGACTGAGATTTTCATTTGTTCACTGCAAATCTCTAGCACCTAACATTGCCAATATATTTGTTTGAAGACTAAATTAAATGAATAATATTTTGTTTTATAAAGTAGTAGTTATGCAAAATATATCCTAAACATGATTTCATTTATTCAAATATCAGTTTCTCATTGGTTTTCTGTTAGGAAAAAAAAAAAAAACTTTAAATTCTTGCTCAGTTTCCAGTTAAGTACAAAATTATTATGTTAGATGAATTCTGGCAGAAGAGTGACCTGGACAAATATAGCAGTAGTAATAAAACTATCATTTCTTCAGTAAGTCTCTACTAGCCTATTTTTTTTATTTTTTATTTTTTTTATTTATTTTGTGGTTCATCCCTTCCCATCTCTACCATCAAGAGACCAAGATGTCTGAAAAGTTCTCATTATTCTACCTACTGCCATTGATAACTTTGGGCTGGGGTTGTTTCCTAACATTTTAATCCATCTGGGATTGATTTATTTGCACACACATATTCACAAGTCTTAACTCTGTTTTATTCTAAAGGTTTTTTTAAATCAGAAATAAAATTTATTTAATAATAATACCTTCATTATTTCAAAATATCAACATTATCTACAAATGAATATGTATGTGTGCAAACATACACATGTATATATTCCTGGACATTCTTTTGAGCAGGTCTTATTCTGAACCAGCATTACACATTATATAGTTTCTTAAAATCTGATTATATAACACTCCTAAAAACCCTTTTAGAAAATTGTCCATTTTCTTTGGTTTAAGTTTGATTAGAGTCTGAACTAACATGTCTTATAAAGCAAATAGTCAGGCCTTCTAAGTTGCTTTATGATGTATATTAGGGCAAAATACCTATTAGGTAAAGTACCTACTAGGGCAAAGTACCTATTAGGGCAAAAATAGTTTTTAGAAATTGTTTTGTCTAGTTTTACCCATTCTTCCTGATGAACCACTGAATGGATGCTTCACAGGAATTGGCATCTTTACAGTTTTTCATTGTATTTGTGGCTGTCGGATATTTCCTTATCTACTCCGTACCCTTTGTCTGTGTCTCAGTAAATGTGTGGTTTTCTTTCCTCTTTGTGTTGGATATTTCACCTCTGGCAAGACTACTCCATATTTAGATCACCCCCTCCCTTGTCCTGTTCCTTCCCTCCTGGAGAAGTCTCAGGAAAATTAATTTTGCCTGCAGTCCTCAAGTAGTGGGGTGTCTCCCTGCACCACACACCTTCTGCGCCACTGCTTTCCTCTATTCTGGAGTATTTCCACTTCAAGTGTAGCCTGTTTTCTTTAGCCCCTGCCCTTCCTGGACTCATTTCTCCATTTGATTTGCTTTTGAAAGATTTTTATCTTTAGGAATCAAAACAAACATTCAGTCAAACTTAGATACCTCTTAGAAATTTTTCAGTTCTTAATGATATTGCCACTTCAGGATTTCTTGTACTCATGACTGACCGTGTTTTGTGTCTTACTTAAAAAAATAAATAATACTTCTCAAGCTTTAATCCAAATATAAATCATCTTGGGATCTTGGTAACATAGATACTGACTCAGTTGGTCTGGGACAGGGCCCAAGGTTCTGCCTTTCTAGAAAGCTCCCAGGAGGTGCCAGTGCATCTGATCTTTAACCATCCTTGAGTAATAGGGTTTTAGTGTGGCACACCATGACTACTTACTTGTTATTTGGCTTCCACATCTATAAATTGAAGGTATAGAATTAGTCAGAAGGGACTCAGTCATCTAGTGTCATCATCAATCTAATGCTTGGATCCTCTTCATAATATCCATTCCAGTGGTTATCACAGTTTTTTGAAACATGAACCATATATATTGTTTTGTGACTTCTTTTTCTTTCTTGACAATAAATATTGTGGAGAAACAATAAACTTTGAAATAATTTTTAATATAATGATAAAATTCATATGTGTGGATGTAACACTGTTTAATATAATAGCTTAGCGGATGCTTGGTTTTTTTAAGTTTTTTGACATATACATTGCCATATATTTTTTGGTACATGTATTTTTGGCAATGTGCAAGCATATCCATTGTCTGGATTCCTAAAGTACATTTACAACAGAGTTTGCATATGTTAAATTTTGAGAGATATTGAAAAAATGTTCTCTCAAAAGGTTTAACAGTTTATATTCATACTAGTAATGTACAAGGGAGTGCCCGTTTTCTGACATCCTCACCAACACTGTATATTGTCAATTGTAGATTTCCTCTGTGAACTTTCATATTCATTGTCTTGGTTTTTTTATGTTTGTCTTTTTCTTATTGTCTTCAGGGAGTTCTTTATATATTCTGAGTATGAATCTTTTGTTATATAGGTTGCAGTAATTTTCTCTCAGAAGTGTCCCACTTCCTAGTTTTCCTTAGTTGATCCTTAAAAATTAAAGTACCAATGCCTGTGTTGAAAAGTTGAACAAGAATTAATTAAGTATTATATATTCAAGTTCTTAGCAGAATGCCTGACATAATGTTAATTTATACTTTAGTAATAGCACATGTATGTTAACTTTCATTATGAGCATAGTTCCCTCTTCCTTCACTTGGTTCCACCTCTGACCTGTGTCAGTATCTTTCTGTTTAGTTCTTTTGTCATAGATTCATGTCTTCCTGCTCATCTTTTCTTGGGGAGGTTGGGTACCTACCTGTCAGTGGTCATCACAGCCTTTTCTTCTCTAGAATCTTTTGCTAGTCCAGGATAGAAGTGACCATACTATGCTTGTCTTTCTTTGACTTATTTTTGTATTATTTGGCAATTTTAGGAAAAGCAAAGATACCATCTTAACTGATACCAAAGAGACTAATAGAAAAGATAAGAAGTAGTGAAATTGTCTTTTTCCACTTTAACTCGCTATTTTTTATTTATTTATTTATTTATTTTTTTGGAACCAGGGATTGAACTCGGGACACTCAGCCACTGAGCCACATCCCCAGCCCTATTTTGTATTTTATTTAGAGACAGGGTCTCCCTGAGTTGCATAGTGCCTTGCTAAATTGCTGAGGCTGGCTTTGAACTCATGATCCTCCTGCCTCAGCCCCCTGAGTCACTGGGATTACAGGCATGCGCCACTGTGCCTGGCTTAACTCGCTATTCTTATAGAATGCTTTGTGCAACTTGTCTGATTAGGCAAAGTCGAATAGGCCAGAGCTTGGGAACTCTTCGGAGAAAAAGGAAATCACCAAAGGATTGTACTGCTGAGTACATTTCACAGTATACTGATGAGCGCTGTACTCAAAATCGAAGACCAGTTTCTAAAGAAAAAAAAATTGCTCAAGTATTTTGGTGAAATAGAAAATTTATAATCTTTCAAAGTATATCTTTTAAAATCTACTCTGGGAGGTTAAAAATAGTCGGGTTTATTTACAACTCACTTTTTTATGTATTTAATTTTTCAATTTGAAGAATATGCAATGTCGAATTCATATATGCATAATTTTAAGTATACGTTTTGTTTTATAGTCCCATTATAATGAAAATTAGGTTTGTATTTAACAAGTTGTAGCATATTTTAGAAATCAATAATGATTTCACATGTGGTTAAACTGTTAAAAGGTAGGAGGTTTACAAATGATTCTACTTGGTAGTTTAAAAATATATTCATTCATTAATTTACTCATAAAACAATGAGTGGCTGCTGTGTGTCAGTTTTGGGCTTTACCTATAAGATGACAAATATAAACATGAAATATATTCAAGGAGCTCATAATCTGATCATATTAAAATAGATATGGAGGCTAAGAATCTAATGTGGGCAATATAAAGAACCTAAATAAAACAGAAAATGGATCCCTTATAGGTTGAGCGAAGTTCCGTGCCCCACACAGAGCTCTGATCTCACTGAACAGTGCTGCTTTCAGGGGTAGTTGAAGAGGAGACCTAGGAGAGACTGATCGCAGGAAGGGATGGAAGAAAGAGGGTGCCCTCATGTACCAAGAGGTGAGGATTTTCTCAGGAACTAGTATTTGAAAAGGATATGGAAAGGGTCGAATACCATACTGGTATTTTCAAAATATTAACCTTACTCATAGCTAGTTGCCAAAATTATTTCAAACTAAATTTTACCAATCACTAAGTAATTAAATCTATTTTTTTCAAAATCAACTATCATTTTCTCAGAAAGTGTTTTTTTAATTAATCATGTTGACGCTTAATGTTTAACGTTAAAATATTTTAAATAATCAGTTTTAAATATGTATCCAGTTGTGGATGCCTCTTATCTGATGAGTTCATCTCCTCCGCAGTTTCGGTGTCTGAACTGCTCAGCTACGCAAGTCTGCTCTCAGGATGGCCCTTTGTATCAGGTAAGAGGCACTCACGACTGTACATATGACCATCATGATGCCATGGCGGTGATCGCTTCATCCCCAACTTGAGTTCCTGAGACATGTCACTGTAAAACTGATGTTTTTATGATCTTTTCTAAACTTAAATCGCCCAAATTCCCCATTATTTTAGCATTCCTGAATTAACTATTTAACTTATTAAATATAAAATGAAATTATAAATATCAAGGCCATTATTTATGAGTCAGAAATTTTTAATAATTACTACTTTCAGTCCTGAAAGTAGAAATCTCTGATCCTATTGGATTGGGTTGTTGCCTTCTTTGTATAAGTGTGATTTTTATTTTGATTTTTGTGATGCTGGGGATCAAACCCAGACCTTCCACACAGTAGGTAGTGCTCTACCCCTGAGCTATATTTCCAGCTCAAAATGTTGTGTCTTTTTGTTTTTTAATGAGTCACTCATCCACAAGTGAAAAATGAAATGACAAGTTAGGTGACTAAATAGCAGCAAGAACAAATTCTAATTGTGAGCTTGCTTACTGGGCACTGCTCTAAGTTATTTAATCGTATTACCTCTTTTAATAAGGAAATGATATTGAGCTAATTTAGTAATGTGCTGATACTACTGGAACCTGTGTCTGAGAAAAGTTTATCTAACAAAAATACACTTTAAAAATTTTTGGAGAATAGAGACTTAAGTGTATTATAATAAGGATTATTTTTAGGTTCAGAGATGATCTGTGATCCACCTTAATCTTGTGGACTAATAATCACAGCATTTCTTTAAAATATCCATTGTTCTTTTATACCAGCAATTAAGGTAGTCTTCATCTTATTTCCTTGGAACCAAGAAAGGAGAATTATGTAACAACTTTAGAACTAGTAAAGTTCAGTGTGGTAGTTTTGGAGTTGGGACAAATGAATGAATGTTAGGTATTAAAATAACACTTACTAGTAAATACTAGTAAAAAAAAATTTTAATTAGCACCTTATCTAAAATTTCCCTCAGTCTTTTGGTCACTATGTTGTGGGAATCCCCATGCCTTCATTAAAATGTAGGCTTTTTTATATACAATATTGAAGTCCTAGTTTTTTAGCAGTGGAGTAAGAAAATATAATGACATCTGTAAAGGCCAAGAGGAAATCATTTAGGGAGAAAAGTCATCCTTTACCTTACATTACACAGATGAGAGTGAGGAGTGAGCAAATAATTTAGTTGAGCTGGTGAAATGTGTAAAACTCTGAAGTGTTTAGATGTTTCAGCTTTAAACTTTGTAGCTGATTTGGGGCTGATCCATTGTAGTAATATACCGTGTCCATAGCTATAGCTCATACAAACACAGCTTTTTTATTCTTAGTATCAATGTTTGTATCCTTAGAAATAAAGATGTTCTTAAATCCTGGTGCAAAGTATTAGGAAATGACTGGAATGAGACAAATTTTCAAACCCACACAAAATTCCTTCTCTTTCTTCAATACTTCATTATAGATAATAGTCTTATATATGTAGATATACATTATAGATAATAGTCTTGTAAGAAAATTGAATTTGTGATTAATAGGATGTACCATTACTAGGAAAAAATTTTATACTTTGTTATTAGTATATACAGGTAATCCCAGTGACTGGGGAGGAGGCAGGAGGATTAGAAATTCGAGGCCAGCTTCAGCAGTCTAGCAAGGTCCTCAGCAACTTAGCAAGACCCTGTCTCAAAAAATAAAAAGACCTGGGGATGTATATCAGTAGTAAAGCACCCCTAGGTTCAATCCCTAGTACCAAAAAAAAAAGGGAGAGGGAGAGAACAAAAAAAATATATATATATATGTACATATATATATATATATACACATTTTATATACATACAGAGTTGTGTAATATTGTTTATTTTTTTTATTTTTTATTTTGTGAATTTCCTGAAATAGACAACTTTCTAGGAAAATGTCAGTGGTTCAAAATTTATCCAAGAAAGGTTAGGAATGTAGCTTAATGGTAGAGAACTAACCTCCTAGCATGTGTGAAGCCCTGGATTTGATTCCCAGCACCAATGGGAGAAAAAAAAAAAATTAACCCAAGAAGAAAGAGAAGTTAAACCACTGATTCACAAAAGGCATTAAAAATTTAAAGAATTAACTTCCTTACAACATACCCAAGTGGGCTGGGTGTGGTGGCACACATCTGTAATCCCAGCTGCTCAGGAGGCTGAGGCAGGAGGATTGCCTCAGCAACTTGGCAAGGCCCAGCAAGACCCTGTCTCTAAATAATAGTAATGATATAAAAAGGGCTGGGGATGTTGCTTAGTGGTTAAGCACTCCTGGATTCAATTTCCAGTACCCAAAAAAGAGATATCTTAAGCGGTTTTATGGTCACATTCTCTAAATTTCAAAAAGTAGATATCTCTCATGCTATATATAGTTTTAAGTCATTGAAAAAGATAGAATTCTTCCAAATTCATTTCACAAAGGTAGCATAAACATGATAGCAAAACTGACAGATAACCCACAATTAGAAAACCAGTACCAGAGCTCATTTTGAAATCTCCAATTGAGTATAAGTATGAACATGATAAGAAATATAGTAAAATATACTAAATATTCTTTTGTATAATATTTTTTGATAGTGTTGGGAATCAAATCCAGGGTTTCATACATACTAGGCAAGTGCTGTACCACTGAGCTACATTCCTAGCCCTTCTTGAGTACATTCGATCCACTAAACATACTAAGATATTATACTAAAAGAATAACAAAGACCCAGTAGAATTTTTATCAGAAATCCAAGTATGGGTTAGTATTATGGGGTTATCTCCTCTTTTTAAGTCTTTTCACACACACACACATGTATATATAATATTTAATAAAATTCAGTGTTAAGTATTCATATTTTCCTAACAGGTTTTTATTTTGAAATTTTTCACAACAGTAGAATAATTGAAGTAATTACTTAAGAAATAGCCTTTACCTTTCCTAGATTTACCAATTAACAGTTCATTACATTTCCTGCCTCCCTTGCCCCTTTCTTCCTCTTCCCATATCTTTCTCTTAAGACTTTCTTTATGCATTGTTTTTTTTTTTTTTACAGAACTATTTAAAAATAAATCAGGTATTAGGACAGCTGACCATTAAGTACTGCAGTAGATATTTCCTAAGAACAAAGATCCCTTCATATCTATCCAAAATTCCATTTCATACACAAGAAATTTAAAGAGTAATTTAAGTTTTATAAAGGTTTCAGTTCATCCCATGATTAAATTATGAAGTTAGACATAATTTCAGACATACCTTTTCTAGGTTCTTACCTGACTTGACAAATTCAGTCATTCTGAAGTTCATCAGAAAATACAAATGCTTCTGGTTAGTTACATTTTTAAAATGTGTAGAGGGGACAAGTGCACTGCCACATACAAAAATGTATCCTAAAGCTGAAATAATTCAAATAAAGTACTAACTTAGATATAGACATAAATAAAAAAGAATAATTCTGAAATAGACTTTAGTGTATATGGATCTATGGAAACAGTGTCTTAAACTAATGGAAGAAAAAAGATTCATTTATCACTGAGCATATTAGGATTGAGCATTTAGCAGGCATTGGTCGCTCTTCTAGCCATGGGGATATAGAGTTAAAATGAACATAACTTCTTGTCATGGAACTTATACTCTAATGACTATAACAGATGAAAAAGGAACAAGTACATTCTAGTATTAGAAGAAATTGAAAATAGATTGATTGAATTGTTTTTTTAAGATAACCAAGGAAGGCCTCTTGATATGGTAGGTGTAGATAAAAAGGAAGTGAGAGATGTAGCCATGTGAGTATCTGTAGAGCCCTTGGGCCCAGGGAACACAGTGCAAAGGCTCTCAGCAGGTGGTATGTCTGGTTGTTTAAGAATTGCAAGGAGGCCAGTGATGCTAGAGCAGACAGTACAGGAGAGGGTGGTTCAGAATTGTGCCTTCAGAGATACAGTGTTGAATGCTGGGTACAGATCTAGTAAGGCTTGTTTTCATTAATTGTACTGAGACCAGCAGGGGAATTTAATCCATACCTCATATTATACACCAGTGTAAGTTTCTGATGGCTTAAAGTGATAAATATTCAAAATGATACCATAAAAGATTGAGAAGAAAATACAGTTGAGTAACTGATCTCAGAGTGGGAATGGTCTTTCACATTATATCTATAAAAAAGAATAAAGAAACCAAGTTAACTATTAATACTGAAAAGTAAATGGCAAAAATCCCATAACTAAGTGAAGATTTGTAATAGATAACAAAAAAGGTTTAAGGCTTAATGTCCTTAATACATAAAGAATTCATATAAATCTAGAAGAAAAAGCCAAACTTTCCATGGAAAAAATGAACAAATAATTAGACAAGTTACAGAAAAAGGAAATACAGCTGGCTAATAAGCATATACAGATTCTAAACATTAACTTCTTTGGAAGTCAAGAAATGGAAAAAAATACTATTTTATGTTTATTAATTGCCAAATTAAGAAAGGTAAAGGATAGTCATCAATAAAGTTCTGGAGGAATGGGCACTCATATTTCTTAGGGAAATGTAAAAATAGAACAGCTTTTTTGAAGACCAGTATAATCGTGTATATCAAAACATCCTTAAAATGTGGAGGCTGTTTAAATCAGTAGTTCCACATCCAGAAATCTATGCTGGGGGGAGGGATATGAATCAGTGGGTCAAGATTAATTTATAGTAGCATAAAAATGGAGTGATATCAAATGTACAGCAAAAGGAGGTATGGTTAACATATAGTTCATTTTTTAACAGCATAAGATACAGCCATTGGAAGATGATTATGTAGGAAGAATATATTAAATGATATGGCAATGTATATATGAAATTTTAAATGGACACAGATTTTTAATGGACAAAATTGTTTATGAAAAAATGTTTGGCATAATTCCAGTTTTGAAAAAAAAGTATAGATAAAAAGACTGGAAGATCTTTAGATAATAGGGTTTAAATAATTTTTCCTTTATTTTTTGTTGCTCTTCTGTATTTTCCAAATCTATAATAAAAAGTTTTATGATAAAAATAAAGAATGTATTCTTTAAGGGAAAGAGGTAATCAACCAAGGAGAGTTTTAATCATTTTCTAAAATCACCACATTTGAAATGTACACTTTTATAGTGTATTCTTTTTATTATATAGTGAGTCTCAAGGACTAGAACCTATGAAACAGAATTAGTACAATCATTTAATGCAAGGAGAGGCCATATTTCATTTAGTAAGTGGAATGCTGTCTTCATAAAGTAACTGAAACACAAATAGAACTTAAAGTATTAAGTATTAAAACTGAAGAATTTTCAGTGTTATGACACATTTCAATAAAATTATTAATCTCTATACGTGGTCACAGAATCAATACAAATGGTTTTTTGGAGGGGAGAAACAAAACCATCTCTAGCCCAAATCTGAGAAAATCCCAACCAATGACAACCAAGCCATTTTATTCCCCTCTTGCTTTCATCCATAGTAGAATTGTTGATTGATACTTCTGTATATGTTTAATTTATTCTAAAATGAGTTACTTAATTACAGGATGTATGCAAATTCAACAATCAGGAATGGAAAGAAAAAACGAAGATTATTATAATAAACAGAAAGTTGTGGGTTGGAGTAAAGTAGAATAGGAATTAGTGAAGTAAGAATAGGAGAGTATCTCTGTTAATGGTCTCAGAATATGGCTGAGCTTCAGAAACTTCCAGGGAGTTTTGCAAAATATAGATTTGTGTCCCACTCCTAGATAATCAGATTCTGCAGGAACTGCATAAAGTTGAAAATAAAAACAAATAAAATTGAAACCAAAATAATTTTAGACCATGAAAACCTCAAGAGACTAAGGTTGTTACTCTAGCCCTTTAAAGCTAGTAGTGTCATGTCCCTTACTTCACCTGGGAGAGCACGATGTAGGGCATTTTTATTCCTACCCATCTGTCTGTCCTGAACCGAAAGGTAAAAGATAGCCCAACATTGAGTCTTGTCAATATGTAATGTGGCAGTAAGTGCTGCAATGATCATTTTCAGAATTGTAAAATCTCAATCTGTCCTTTGTATTTATGTGAAAGAATAAAGTTCTCTGTACTGTATTTTTTCATTCACCTACACTAAGATGAAGAAACATGTTAGTACCATCTCCCCCTTTTCTTGATTCCATGACAGTGGCTTCTCAAATTTTATTTTTAAAAGGGAAACCTAAACTTTCAAACACACAATCAATATTTTTCTTGTTGATGCTCGGGATCTGAAGACTGACTGGCTTCCCATTCTGCTTCTTAGGACTGAAGCGAGGAGCAGTTCAGTTTACAGAACAAGTGCAATACCAAACTCAAAGCTTATTTTAATCAAATAGGCTAATGAGAAATTTGATATTTTCTGGTGACCTTCTATTCCTTCTTGGGAGAAAGGCACTTAGCATAATATGTCTTTGCTCTTTGTTCTAGATGGTGTCTTTGCTATCTGTTCTAGATGGTTCCTAGTTCCATTTTTCCTCTTTTATTACCATAGAGCAAGTTGGCAGATAGTCTTGAATGCAATATTTGTTTATTCCAAAAGAACATATTTATAATAAAATCATTGTAGAAGGATTTTGAAGAAAAAAAAAAGGAAAAGGAAAATTATTGGTTCTCGAGACCTTTTCCAACTTCGTGATGTTTTGGTTCTATGTTATATGGGAAATAGAGGTAAAAACAGATGCAGAGGTGGCATGGCATTTGCCTTTATTTGTAGGATGTTCTTTCTAGTAGTATATGGTAACCAGATTCATGATGCATTTTCTAAATAGAGGAACACCTAGGACAGTATGAACTTTTTAAAATTATATATTGGACCTGAATATATAATAGTACCAACTATTGAAAAAAATGCAGTAACCTAATATTTCATGCGACATTAGCTACTTGTTTTTCAATATTTTTTAAAAGATCATTAAAATAAATCTTAAATGCTAAAACAACAAAAAAATATTGCACTTATAAAAAATGTGCCTTGTGAAAACCACTCCAGTTTCATAGATTCAGAGCATGGAGTCTCTTAATGTGTGACTCAGTGGGTTCTCACCAGCAGCAGCTCCATTTGTTCAGCACCCCCCCCACACCTGGGTTACTAGTGGGAGACTTGAAAGCAGGACATGTAGCTTATAATCATCCACCAGCCCCACCTCTCCTTGGTCACATATGCATCCCCCCATTGCCCATAGGCTTTGAACTTGATCTCTGCTGTGTATCAGTGAAAACTTGATGATTAAAGAAAAATAATGGCAATCGAAAGAAATAATGATAATAATTTAAATCATAAATAGCAACTTAAATCTTAGTTGGTATAATCACTAGCACCAGGAAATGGAGTAAATTATAACCCCAAATGTTTAAAATCTTTTGTATGTAAATTATATTGTTTTTATGCAAACACAGTCTTATTCATCATCTCTTTTTATTTTATAGTCATACCCTATGGTATTGCAGTATCGACCAAGAATTGATTTCGGTTAGACCAAGGGGCCTAGATTTCACTGAAATGAATCCTGCACTATTTGTTTACTCGTCGACAGATTGCACAGTGAACGGTGTGTGGACTAGAGGGACACAATCAGATTCTCAGCATGCAAATAAGGCCATTGTCTGTCTCTAAAATTGTCAGTTATATTCATGTTGTTTCTCTTAAGAGCAAACCAAGTGCCATTCTGCTACTGAACCATCTGCATAAGGTATTTGTGCTGTCTCACAGTGTGCACGTCATGGTTGGAATCAGGTGTGCAGCCATGATTCATCCTTCTGAATATTTTGCTTGCCTGTTCAAATGTTTAATTACACTAGTAAAATGGCTCAATCTTTGTGGTGTTGCAGTTTTCACATACTTAACTATTTTATTAATTCTTGTTTAAATAGGGTACTGTACAAGAACCTAATAATTATATCTTGAAATTATTTTGTATGGAACTGTATTTAGAAAAGTGGTTTCTGAGCCACTGTCCTATTCTTGGTAAGCTTTTTGTGTAAGAAATAGTTCATTCTTGAGTGTGCAAGTCCTTTCGTGAAGAATTCCAATTATTCTTTAACATTGGAGCACATCATAATTGTAGACATTCTAAGCATCTCTCTGTGTAGTCTACCAATTTGCACAAGGAAGGCATGTTAGCCCTCCAGATCAGAAATGTAGGTGACTTCTTGGACATCCTAAGTTAGATTCAAAACCATTCACAATGTTGGCAGCTGATCACATTTACTTCTGATAAAATTAATGTGTAAGTAAGGTTAATCTTTCATAATGCCTTATGACAAGTGGGTGCTGCTTCATGAAACTTCATTGTATAGCCCATTTTATGTATGTATCATTACTTTGTTGCTGTTGTTTAATGAATACTTTGTTTTTCTTTTTAAGTTGGCCTTAGGTGTGTGACATTGTGGCATGCAGGGGGTTATGTATGATGATTTTAAATGTTAGGATTTTTCGAGTGGATAACATTTTATGGCTTCAAAAATCTCAAAAACAGTTGTAGATTCAAACTATTAGTTACCTATCACATTTCCAAACCATATGCATCAAATAGATTAATACAGTGTAGTGGATAAACATGCTAACCAAAATTAATGGTTTAAGGATTTTCTTTTAGATACTGTAATAAGGGGGGGGGGGGTGGGATTGTTGTTTTATACATGAGCTCATTAAAGGTCAGAACTATGATGATGTTCTTGATTTTGCAGTTTTGTTAAGTCTTCCATTCATTACAGATGAGTCTGCAAGTCAAGGAAAGTCTTTTTACCTTAAATTAGATGAAAAACTTCATTTTAAAGCTTTTAAAATTCACAGTTGGTTTCACAAAACCTCCTTGGAAATTGTTTTATCAGTAGCTTTGAAACAACCTTGCAAGTTAGGAAAAAATCTTGGAAATTAGGAGAAATTACTTGTGTTAGAAATCTGACATGAGCACAATCAATGTGTCACATACATAGTTTTTATACTGTATACATAGTAGGTGTGCTACATTTTCCAGTAAAATGTATCACAGTTAACACCTTCTGAATGTCAAAATTCTTCATAGAAATAAGACATTGTACAACTCTAAGAAATATACAAAATACATCTCAATTTTGATGCATTTCACAATGTAAAAGCTTAAAGTTAATGATTGTCTTTTACATTTATGTTTTATCAAGTCCAAAAGTCTATATTAAAGTTTTCTGTTACTGTTCTGACTTTAGTGAAGAAGTTTACAGCAGTACTTTCTTAGCTTCATTTTGTTAGATTATGTGTGTTCTTGGAAGGGTTCATAAATGGAATTTATAAGGCAGTTTTTATTAACTATCAATGCTTGGAAAAGACCCTTACACTCCACCAAAAACTGAATTTGTTATCTAGTTACAGAAATTATTTTGCTGTACTGTGAAACCTAGTTCCTAAATATCCTTGAGAATTTTTTAAATTATTATAAATGTGTCACATCTAGATTAATGATTAAAATGTGTCTTACATATGGAAATTAATTTTGATTAACTTAACTTAAAATGAATTCAGAGTACATTTTGAAAACCACAAATGAGACTACGGCCATAAACTAGTTTTATATACAAGATCTCTTTAAATTTGACCCTTGCCTGATCATATGTAATTTCACTATATTCCAAGGAAATATATAGGAAACAATTATGAAATTGAGAATAGTTGTATATAAAATTATTTAATGTTAAAGCACTGACATTTTTATTGAAATGCAGTGGATTTTGTGCCAAAACATGTAAAAAACTTACATAAAGAAGGACATCAGTTGTTAATTGGAAAAAGGTTCACATTTGTTGATGGTCCTGAGTAATGTGGTATTGCCACTAGAGCCTAGCCTTCTTCAGCTGACCTCTTGGTGTGTCATCTATGAGTTTCTAAGTATGGGACTGCTCTCATGTCCAGTAATACACTAAATTCCCAGTTAATTATCCCTTACATCAGGTCACAGAATTTGCAGGCAACCAGGTATGGAAAAAATGTATAGGCACCTTTTGTGGTTAGCTTTATAAAATAAGGTGCTAATAAAACAAATGCTTCATATTAATAACCTATAGGAATAATATTCTGAGTCTGTAAAATCAGAGAAAAACCCTAGATTTACTCTTTAATCTGTTTTTTCTTAAGCAATAAACTGAAAAAAACATTTACTTCCATAAAAGATTTTGTTATCTGTTTTATCTGCCTTAAATATCAGATATAAGGGTCAAAGAATCTTGGATATAAAGAATGTCTGTGGTTTATAAATGACATGTTAATTGAAGTAATCACATCAATTAATAGAGAAATCAAAACATGGCCCTTCTTTCTAGATTAACAAGACTCCTAAGATACATAAAAAAATAAACTAAAAGGCTCACTCATGAGGTAATATTCAGTCTTGGGTTTTGATTACATCCTTTAACTACTTTTAGAAAAGTGTATTATTTCTTTACTCATTGAATATCTATCCCAAACTAATATGCCACATTTTATAAATGTAATGAGTTTGCTAAACTATATTATACACTCAAATGTTACCTAAATTTGAACTAATTCTTTAAGGAAAAAAATATGTTACGTAATTTGTGAAGTGTTTAGCTTTATTGAATATTTAAGAGAAAGTGCCTCATTGCTAAAGTGCATTTCTGTTTTAGATTTATTGCCGCAGTTTTGAGTTATCTGTATGTCTCTCATGAATGGTTTCATATCCCAATAGGCACTTGTAAGTTAATCTCTTTTTAAAGATTTTCATAAGAATATAGATATCACCAAAGATGACATTTTACTGTTAATTAATAATTGTGTTGGAGAGACAGTTTTAACAGTTTGGAGGTTGGAAGTTTTTAGATAGCACATTAATTTTAACAGTTAGGCAATAACCTTGATTAATTGTTAAAACATCACCAAAGAAAGGCTTTAAACTGAATTTTCTTGGTGAGAAGGGTCAAATGCAGGTTTTTCTTGCAATAATCAGAACACACTTCCTTTCAAATATTTTCACTGTTTTTAAGCACCATCTAACAGTTTTTAGGTCTCCTCAAACATGAGAAAGAGATAAACACGTTTTTCTGAATGAAATATGGGAAAAATACTTTTAAAAGAATATTGAAATTATGATTTTAAATTTTAATTTGAGAAGTCTTTCATTCCATGGAGGCAGTATAAAATAAATTATACTTATTTAGCTCCCAGATTCTTAGTAATATGAGAACTTTTCTTCAAGAGAGACTTAGAAGATAGTACATTCTACTAGATTTACACAAGTGCTTTTTGTATATTCAGAAGCAAAATTTTCATAAGGGCCTGTTTTGTTTTCTTAAAAAGTAACTCTTTTGTCTTATATCTCAGCAGTAACTTTATTATTATTAAAACTTAGCCATAAAAGGGCATCTGTGTACATCAAGAGAGATGTACTAGTATGCCATTTCTCCTTCAGAGTCATTCTGTGTTCTACCTTTAAGGTAAAACTCACTTTATGAAGTCTGTCTGATGGGTCTCTAGGTAAACCTCCTCAAATAGGTTAAATGTGAATGCACACTCTATTAAATATGTACTCTGATCTATCACAAGGAATTTTCAAGCAGCTAAGCTTTATACCAGATGTTGATTGGTTGTAGGAATTTCAAAACTGACTGAGTTTGCCATAACTATTCTTTTCTGGATTAGAAACACAAAAACTTTATTATACTATTATCATTATTTTAAGATATACATCCCTATAGTTTGAAGAGCAATAAAGAATATAACATGTCTGCTAGATCTGGTTTTGAAAAACATTAAATACACTAAAGACTCTGAAGCCCTATCAAAGCACAAGATAACCAACTGTCTGGATTTACTTGATATACCTAGTTCAGTAATATTTTGGTGGAAAACATAAAATAAAGTTTATTAAAATGTACTTAAACACACAGTACAGGGTTTTCATAGTGTTGAATTTTTAAAAAGCAGTGGTGGTTTTCCAGTAATTTAAAAGTGATTCTCTTCTGATCACACAGTTTTCACAAATAGTGTTTATTTGCTGTCCTTATTTTATTTTCAAATAGAATTCAAATGCTTGAGCACTTCCTCTTCAGAAAGTTATAAAAATTAAACTTAAAAATAATTTAATTACTTCAAATGCTCATGCAAATGTGTCTGCATAATTGTTAGGTCCCTTTTTCGATGATTCAAAACTGAGACTGACTTTTTCAGAAATGCTTTTAAATAGTTTTTAAATCTAGAATCAAGTGAAACATACATGTTAAATATACTGGATCTAGTTTTTTTCCATCTTACAGAACTTTGTGGAATAAGCAACTAATCTAGTACAAATGAACATTAATTATTTCTGGGTATTGTAGAGATAGTAAACAGTTTAATTTATTTATCCATACACTTCACATCAGTCCACTGGAGCAGGAGTTCTACACATTAAAATGTAATGGGATCAGCCTAACATTGTTTGAGGTCAGTTTTCTTTTGCTGTATTTTTTTAGAATGGGGTGGGGGCCTAAGTGTCCTTATGAAGCTGTGGTCCAGGACAAGAGCTTGTGGGGGGAGTATCAATGTTCCGCTGCTTTCCTGCATCTGGCAACACAACAGCGATCATCCGTTTATATTAGGGTAGCCCTCACAATAAATAAAGCTATCATAGAATATATTGTAAAGTTATGTTGCTAATTTTACTTTGAAATATGAAATATTTTAAGCTTTTTGTCAAAAGTGGTAACATCTTAATACAAATAAAAACCTTTTTGTGGTTGTAAGATTTAGCTTATAAATCATTCAAATTGAAGTGAAAGAATTACCAGGTCATTGTTAATGACTTAGTCTATTAAGAATATATGTATTTTTGTAAAGGAAAAGCACTTGTAGATATTTAATCAGTACAAGATATATGTCTGTTTTGCAGAAATAAAATGCTGCTTAGAGATTCTCTTTAAATATTTTTTATTTTTGTGCTCAAATGTATTTTCTGTTGATCTATGGAATGTTCTGTACAAAGCTGTATGACTGTACTGTTGGACTAGATACATTTTTTTTTTAAATCTGAACTTAGCCAAGTATATTTGACCATGTTAAAAATAGTATCTTTGTTATTAAAATTTTGATTGCTTAATTTGTTGTTTGTTATATGTTTAACATTAGTAACTGTAGATTGCAGCCTCGGTTAAAAATGTCTCCTTTAAGTACTACTCGTGCAGCAAATTTTATTGAAATTCATTGTGCGCTTGAGATCTGAAGCTTTTTCTGAAGCTTCTTCAACTTTTAGTTTTAAGGTAACAGACTGCCACTCAACTAAAACTTCAGATGTCAACACACAGAAGAATTTTGTTTTGTTAGATTAATCAAACCCAATAGAAAGCAATTGGGGAATCAAAGGATTTCCTCCTTCAGTCAGAGAACTTGCCTTGGCTTTGTATTTTAATACCTCCATGTACACTTAGCTGGGGAATTTTTCCCCCCTTTTTCCTTTTTTTTTTTTTTTTTTTTTTTGCTGCTAAAGGAAGACCTTTAAGTTAGGGAGGCCATGATGACTTATCTCTGCCTCATTGTTAATTAGTGAAACCTTGAAGATGGCTGGAAACCCCTGCCTTCAGTAAGATATGGAAAGAGCTTCCCAGGAGCAGGATTTGGCTTCCTTCCATCTTTTGCCTGCGCTCTCACCAAGGCTGCTGCTCAATGGGAAGACTTCACGAAAAGTGCTCAGAGGCAGGACACGTTCCTTTCCTCTCATTAGCCAGATGGTGGCCTGGCTGTGAGGACGGCTGGAGGACACAATGAAGCCATGTCCTAAGCAGAGAAAACACAGTTCTGTAACATGCTAATCACTCTTCTACACCTCCATTTGAGAAAAGGGGTCATAGTTTACCCAGGTCTTGAAGTGTTTTTGTCAACACAGCTCGACTCTGATCTCTTCACTAGTTTAGAAAGATAGGGAGAGGTCTTGCACTCAGGCTAGGCCTTAGCAGCTCAGCCTTTTAATGTAGCTGGGCAATCTGCAGGTAGTATTTTTCTGGAAGCCATGTAAAACCCTGCTTAGCACCCAAATCCCTGCTGTGGAATTTGGGGTTCCAGGGTAGCTACCCTAAAAATCAAATGGAGACTCATGCCCAGAAAGAATAAATAGGCAGCAGGACTACCCAGTGAAAAGAAACAAAGCCTATTTCTCCTGAGAAAACTGGCCTCATAGAAAGAAGTCCCTGCTCTTATAAAAAAATCCCTACTCCTTTCTATAAAGCCTTGTTCCTTAAAAGTCCAAGATCCTCCTTACAAATCCAGCTCTTCCTACAATGCCCTGTTCCTTCTTTAAACCCTACTCCCACCAAGCCCTGCTCCTCCTTGCAAAGTACAGCTCCTCAAATAGCATCCTGCACCTCTTAGAAAGACATAAGCCCTGACTTTCAGTGCAAAGCTGCCCTCCGCCTTCAAAGCCCCACTGATAGCAGCAACATGCCCTACTACTTTTACAAAGCCCTGTGCCTCCTCCCAAAGCCACAATCTCCTTTAAAAATCACCCCCCGCCCCATATTCCTTACAAAATCCTGATCCTACAAAGCACCACTGATAATTACAGGCCCTGCTGTTCTACAGGGGCCTCCTTCCACAATCCCTGCTCTTCCTACAAACCTTATTCCTCCTTGTCAAGCCCTGGTCTTCCTAAGAAGCAGACTCCTCCTTTTAAAAGTTTAATTTTCCCTACCAAGCTTTGCCCTCCTGTAAACTGCTTTAAAAGGCCAGGTTCTCGTACAAAGTCCTACACTCCCAGAAAACTGCTCCTCCTTCCAAAACCCTGCGATGGCCTGCCTCTCCTATAAAATCCAGCTTTTCTTACTAAGCCCTGTTCCATCTTCACAAAGCTCTGTGCCACCTAGAAAACTGGACTCTTCTTAGGAAATCTTGCTGCTCCTAAAGAGCTAGGGGTCTCCTAAAAAGCCATGCTTCTCATTACAGAGCCCTGCTCCTCACAAAACCTGTTGGTTGTACAAAGCTCTGCTCCTCCTTACAAAGCCCTGTCCATCCTACAAAGAGCTAGGTCTCCTGAAAATTCCCCTACTACTTACAAATTTGTGCTGTTCCTTACAAAGCCCCACTCCTGCTTACAAAATACAGGTCCTCTATTCCTCCTCCAAAGCCTTACAAACTGCTCCATCCACAAAGGCTGGTATATCCCCCACACTCACAAACATAACTTGCAGAGTAACTGGCACCCCTAAACAGTAGTGACTGAAACTGGATTTCAGAAGGAGGAGCAAAGCCCATAGTCTTCAACACTTTCTCTAGCTGTCTCCTTTCCCAGCACAGTCTGCATCTCTTACTTCAGAACTTGCACATGGTCAGTAGGAAGGTGTGTAAACGTGCCAGGTGGGAATCTTTTCAGTTTAAATGCTGTTTCCTTCGTGTAAGATTCCTGTAAATGCTGTGAGGGCAGATCTATCTTCCTGTTCCCACCATATCCCCAGCATTATCTAACCAGAAAATATAGGGGTGAAGAGTGGGAGACATGAACACATTCCCTAGCCAAGCTGTGGGCCCTGGCACTGGACCTGAGGCCCCAGAGACCTTTCATTGGTCACGGCTCCCATTGTTAGGTAAGTTAGTCAGTCATGAGCAGGGGATAGGGAAGGACAATAAAGGGCAGTAACATACACGGAACCTTATCAGACAGGTGAGCATCTGGAAAATGGGAGGCAAAGTGTGCAACCTTCCCAACCCATGGATAATCATAACCCTTACTTGAAATCATGGGAAACTTTGCTGAATCAGACAAGTTTCAGGGGACATGGTATGTCAGAACTGCCCCCAGCCACAGTTAATTATAATCCCTTAAGGGAACTACTGGTTCCAGACCATGTCACCGCTCTCTTGTGACCAGGTCTCCAGGACCCTCACTTATCACCAAAACCATGTCCCAACCACCCTTGTGATTAGGTCATCATGGCCCTCACAGAGGAAATTCGCTAAAGGTTATACAGGGGTAATTAACCACTTGCTGGGGTACAGGAGAATAGAACAGGGACAAAAAAACCTCAAACCCCTTAAAAAGTCCCAATTCTGTGAAGGCCATACTGTTCTCTTTAGAGATGGTTCAGGCCACTGTGCCTGTACTATATGCTTATCTCTCTTGTTCTCATTTTCCCTCCTTCGATATGTGACTTGAATGAAACCCTTCCTGCAAGATCACAGAACTGGTGGCTGCAGATTCCCACAGTCCCTTCAGCTGTGTAGGTGGTGTGTTTCCTCAGCAACAACATGATGGTTTCACAGAGCTCCCAACCAGCCTCTCTGTCCTTCTCTCCCTTTTTCTCTTTTTCTTTCTCCTTCTCCAGAAATTACCTCAGTCAAGCCCTCAGTACCCAGGACCTAGGAGGAGCAAAGTTGGTGCATTCCTGCTGGAGAGCTCAGGCCTGAAGGGCTGGGCTGTGCAGGGTTTACTGCCCAGGAGCTCATGGCTTCCTGCCCATCTTCAACTCTATGTCCCCAACCCCAGATGGCTGGCTCACAACCACAGAGCAGCACTGGCTCCTCTGGGAAGGAGCAAAGACAGAACAGTCTGGATAAAGCAGTGCAATCCATCCAGCTCTTAGAGGAAGCAGAATCCATTATTTCTATCTTCTTTGCTCTCTATTCATTTCTGCTTTTTTTTTTCCAGTTTCATTGTCATCTCCTACACTTCTCTCTCCTTATATTTTCTCTCCTCTGAATTCTTTCCTTCTCCTTTTCTTCTGTGCTTTGCACCTTTAATTTCCTATTCCCTCTTTTGTTTCTTTAGTCTCAGCCACTTCTAACCTCTCCTCCCTTCCTTTTCCCATCTGTTTTTTATTCTTATTTCTCTTTTCTCCTCATTTATGTTCCCAATGCCTTTCTGTCATTTCCTGCATTCTTTTTGTATGCTCTCCTTCTTTCTCTTTTACCCTTCTCCTACAAGTTCAATTCTTCTTTCCTTCTAGTCTTCTGCACTACCCCAGGAATCCCTCTGCTTGTCCCTCCCAGCTACTGGAGGATGATTAGCTAGAGAACTGCCATTTTCAAGCCAGTGTGTGCCCCAGAAAACCCACCAGGTGTGTCATTCCTGAAGTCAACATATTGTTTTGGGGCATCCACCACATATGAGGGCCTGCACTAGGCTCCGGGGTGTGATGATGAGCCAAATTCCACCTGTCCACTAGCAAAGCTTCCAGTGAAAGAGAGTGGGAGACAGACATGAAACAAACACAATAAATACATGATAAAAGTACTGGTGAAGGTTCCGAAGGAAGTGCCTTGAGAAAGGATGTGGGGTCCCCACAAGAAGAAAATACCTCAGCTGAGACCTGAAGGATAAGCTGCAGTTTGCCAGGCAAAAAGCAGGGGGACATTATTCCTGAGAAAAGTCATCTCAGCAAGGTCCTGGGGCAGCCCAGAATCTGCAGAGAGCCAGTGTGGCCAGAATGAAGACAAAGAGGCTCTCATGGGAGAGGATTCTGGAGAAGAAGGCAAGACAGGGTCATGTGGACAGTGTTGGGCCAAATTTAAAAACTTATGTTTTATTCTGAGCACAATAGGAAGACTTTAAACAGTGGATTGACAGCCTTTACAGTTTAATACTATCACTCTGGGAGCTTGATGGTGAGTAGGTTGTGAGAGGGCACCAGCTAGGAGAAAGACCAGAACAGACTAAAAGCCAGTGTAGCAGTCCAGGCAAGAAAACAACAAAAGTGTCTGTAGGACTCAAGGTGAAAATAAGTGCTGATAAAGGAAAGTGGGTCTCTGCCCATCTCACCCCCACCGAGTGCTTTGTGCTTACCCCTCAATGTAGCCCAAGTTCCTAGATCCAGGGTGAAGCTGCAGACATGGTGGGGAAAATTCAGAACAAGAAGGTGGAAAGATGATATGGAACCTGAGAGGAGCAGCCACAGCCAAACTCCCACTGCTGTCTCTAGAAACCTGGAGGGGCAGGAAGCTGAGTTCAGTTTGGAGAAGGAAAGAGAAAAGCCTTTACCAGCCCAGCCCAGGGCCTGGCAACCAGTGCTCTCCAAATACAGAGGCCCTGCCAAGCACCTTGCCTTACCCAGCTCAGCCCCTTCTCCCCAGAGCTCTGCTCTGGGATGCCTTCTGTGCTGCCTGCTCCCCGCCCCCCTTCCTTCCTTCTCCTCTCAGCCCTGAGGTGAGTTTTGCTCCACAACATCTGTGTGTATCATCAGCCAAATTGTAACTCTCCTCCTTCTCCCTGTCCTGATGCCTCCTGCTGAGAGGACCACCAAAATATAATAGATTATGGATTAGGGGGGACTCTGCAAAAATATGCACTAAACTATAATCTGTGGTTACTTGGTGTGTGTGTGTGTGTATGTGTGTGTGTGTAGGCCAGTGTGCGTGTGTGATGCAGAGGGTTGAGCCTCACAAGAAGCATGTGCCCTACCACTCCAAATGTCTCTCCTCCACATTCCCTCTGCTTTACTAGAGAACCAACACAGCCATGTAAAGGATGCACATGACTCAAGGACACGGGGACTCTCTAACCTTGTCCATCACAGAGATGATCCTAAAGTTTGGGTGCCTTGGCATGTACAAAGCAACCACTCAGGTCAAAAACCCCAGAACATAGAAAATTGAGGAACCCAATTTTTTCCACTTTTTGATCAAATAGGGAAGGGAAAGGAGGGAATGTGTCAGTTCACATCCCCTGGACTGTAGGGTTCCGGGGTTGGGGATCCTTATTTCTTTTGTGGCATAGTTATATAATCTATATTATTATATTATATTATATTATATTATATTATATTATATTATAACCTATTACTTCCATGTCTTTAGTTTTTTTCTTTATTCCATCAACAGGTTTCTCATGGGGTCAGTATGTAGTCTGGCCATAGCAAACTAGAAAGATGTCAATGAACTCTCAATAGAAAAATGCAGGTGCACTTGATCCTAATTTAGAGTCCTGGGAAAGATGTAACTTAGTGATTTGACTGCTGGAAGCTAGTGGAAATAAGATGTGAATAGCCTAAAGAATTTCCATCTCAATCCCTGATTCCTTTATACCTGTGATCTTTATTAGAAAAAGAGAAATCTGTTGCCTTTGCCTTAAGCTGTGATGGCAGCTCAATATGACTGCATGAAATGTGGGCAAAAGTTTAAATGCACTTTTTCAAAATTCCTAAGAGTAAGTTTTGTAAGTAGAAAAGGTCATGTGACTTGAAATGGAGAGAAACTTTTAGTTTTAACTTCATTCTGTTGTATGTTGTCAAATTCTTTTCAAAAGTCAGAAAATAACAAACATAGAGCAATAAAAAGTAAACTCAGAAAGAATAAAATGTATGAGTTTTCCAAGTGCAGTAGTTAATACTGTTCAATGCGTCCCACAGGCTCCTTTCTCAGGAAGTCATTTTCCTGCCCCATGACTGCCAGCTAGGCCTTGCACTTCTCCCCAAGAGCCCTCCATAAAAACCCACTGAAGGTATAACTACAAATCAAGTCAGATCCCTCCTGGGAAATTTACAGGGGACATTTGTACTTCATTAGAGGACAAAATTCTAAGCCATAGGAAAGAAACTAGAAAGGGATGAATTGTATCCTGAGACAGGAGTCGGGAGATGTTTATAAAATTTTAAGTAATGTGTTGTTTATACAAAATAAACCAAATAGGTGGTTTACCGCACAGAGTTTGTGATCAGAGATCTGTGTGCAAATGTTTTTCTGACATTTACTTTGGGCAAGATGTCTGCCTAAGGGCTGGGGCTATAGTTCAGTGGTAGAGCATTTGCCTCGCACGTGTGACACACGGGGTTGGATCCTCAGCACCCATAAAAACAAATACGTAAAATACATATTGTGTCAATTTACAACTAAAAAAATTATTTAAAAAGATATCTTCCTAAGGCTCAGTTTCTTCATCTATCAATTGGGCATAATAAAAAGACAATGTTGTTCTGAAGAATACATATACTCAATAAAAAGTTGTCATTACCATTTAGGTTTATGAACTACAAACACTATCTAGAATGGTAAGAAATTATAGAAAGGCTATTCAAAATGTTTCTTCAGCCAAAATTCTGGATTGCTTTTGTGTTATTTAAGAAATGTTAATATGAATGATTTGCCAATAGAATCAGTACTATTCCAGTGTTAAATCTAAATCAGCATATTGTACACACCTTCCCAATGTCTGGGTGAGCATGAGTGTCCTCTAAATGCCATCATTCATTAGAGCTACTTGATTTCCTTTCTCTCCTTGCTCACTGTTCTTCCATTTCTCTTTAATGAATTGAAGAGAATGCTTGAAGGAGGGTTGAAGCCTCCTGACACCCACCAAGTCCTGGGAGTAGGGTGGACTAACTATTTAGGTTTTAACAGGAGTGACTTCTTTTCAGCATATTAAAACTTCAGAAATCCCCCCAGTGCTACGCAAACTGAGATGGTCTTCACTCTTCCTGGGGACCTGGCTTATCTTTGTTGACTGTACTCAAAGTCAGAGGCATTTTCCCGTTGGAGAGTTATTTTGCTAACATTCCTGTAAGTCTTTTTAGATGTGATTAGAGTGAAATCTGGGCAACACAAATGGAATAAAAAGAGGGAATCAGAATTATTTCCCCCATTCCCAAGATAACTAACCTGGAGTTGAGGTGATAAAAGGGGTTAAAGAGGGATTTGTAATGTATGCCTCTGGGAGCTTTGCTAGCTATGTGAGCACATGCAGAAGTGTGTGTGTGTGTGTGTGTGTACGCATGTGCACGCGCGTGCGCGTGTGTGGGGGTGTGTGTGAGAAATAGGGTGAGAGAGAGAGTAATATATTAGGGAAAAGAGAATGGGGAGAGTATCTGATCTGTACAGGAGTTCCTGGAATGTGAGAGTGTGGTGGCTGCAGTTGAGTCATACAGTTCCCCACCCTGACCTCCAGGGGGAGCCATCAGCCCTCAATAGTACCGTTGCCCAAAGAGGAAACAAATCCACCCTGAGGATGGGAAAGGAGAGAATGCAATGCATCTTCAGGATTAGGACATGCAAGAATGAGGTGTTTGCATCTCAGAGGAAAGTCCGAATATAGTTGGAATAAGCACCTCATTCTCATGAGATTAAAGCTCTTCCATTCCACCTTTAATTTGGATTGAATGAGAAACATCATCCCAGCAATCTTTAGGGGATATCTGCCCTTAGGAAAAAGAACTTTGAAAGACTGTTAACAGCAGGGAATGGTGAGACTCGGCCTCCCTCACCTGGCTGCTTTCTCAGGGCTCCTGGTATCTCTGGGTCACCTGCTTCAGTGAATAGGGAGCTAATTGCTGATTGCTTCCATGCTGATTGATGTACATTTGTTCCACTTGAAATGTTCTGAGAAAAGAACTGTTTCTAAAAAAGAGAGCCTTGTGTGGGCACAAGGAACATTAAGGGCAAGATTCCAAAACACTAGGGGTCGACCTTTCTCTGTATGAATGTGCCATAGAAAGCAGAACACGGCTCACAGCATCCTCTGGTAATCTAGGAACACCCCCAAGAAAGCTCAAGCATTGCCTTATCTAAATCCTTTTGGTGGGAAACAAGAAGTACCAAAGCTGGCATCAGAGCCCAGGCTGGCTCTGCCGTTGCTCCAGGCATGACTTCCTGGCAAACCACATGAATCCTGGACTTCATTTTCCTCATCTGTAAAATGGCGGAACTGGCTTAGATGGTACCCAAGCTCTCTTTCATGTCTGGCGCTTTATGAGAATCATATTATTCACCACAGAACTGGCTCTCAAACTTCTTGCTATTGGGACCCCTTCACAACTTTTGAAACTATTGAGAACTCCAAGGAGTTTGTTTATGTGGGTTACATAAATATCAATATTTTATCATATCAGAAGTTAAAACTGAGAAAATTTTAAAACACAAGGGTACTCAAGTGCACATTCTATTAGTTATAAACACAATGATCTTACCACACATCATATATTCTCTGGAAAAGTCCATGGTGAGAATGAGAGTGAAAACGTAATAACATTAGACTTATTATGAAATAGTTTTTATATCACAGAACTTCCCCCGCATAAAGGGTCTCATTGACCCTCAGGGTCCCCAAACCACACCACTATGAACCGTACTGGGGTGAAAAAGAACACAACTTAAACACAGTTAATGATCCAAGAGTTGGCACCCAATCCAAAGTGGGCTACTGACCCTTTGCTTGGGATTTTTGGATTTGACACTGAGCAGTCTCCCTGTGGTGACTGAATGGGAAGCTATACAAGCATGAGGTTTGGAGTCTCTGGTCATGCAGAGTGAACCAGCCTGCAAGGAAAGGGAAGGAAGTTGACACACATACCCAGAGCAGAAGAGACCAGGGATCTGGCCTCATGCACTTTAAGGACCTGGCTTAGTTATTCCTGATGCCAATCTGCATCCCCGTTCTTTCCCAAACTTGGTTTTGAACATTTTCTTAGATTTTGTTAATTAATTCCCCTTTGAAACAAAGGTAACTTGGAACCAAGTAACTCTGTCACTTGGAACCACAGCCTTAACCAAAAATGGTGTATGACCAGCTTTTGGGTGATTACAATGAATACTAAGTAGGAATCAAGCAATAACTCTAACTTAATCACCCTTTCACCTCACATCTTTATTAAACAAATCCATTTTAGTAGACATCCTCTAAGGATCAGCTTCGGAAACTTTTTTGGGGGAGTACCAGGGATTGAACCCAGGGGGTACTTAACCACTGAGCAACATTCCCAGTCCTTTTTTATATTTTATTTTGAGACAGGGTCTCACTGAGTTGCTTAGGGTCTTGCTAAGTTACTGAGACTGGCTTTGAACTCACAGTCCTCCTACCTTTGCTTCCCAGGCGGCTAGGATGACAGGTATGTGCCACCATGCCCAGCTAGTTTTGAAAACTTTTTAAGCAAACTTTTTATTTGAATTACAACACACACACACACACACACACACACACACACTACACAATGATGACTTTTCACAAAATGACCATACCTGTTAACACTAAGATCAATTAACACTAAGATCAAGAACCAGAACATATTCTGGGCCACCTCCCAGTCAGTATGCCTGCACCTCAAAGTGGCCAGGTGCCTCACTTCTGATGTCAGAAACCAGCAGGGCCTGTTTTTTTAACTTCAAGGAAACATACAGGATGATGGTTCTCCTTTGTGTCTGGCCTCTTTCTCATTGGTAAGTGCATCCCTGGTGTTACATGTGGCGGTAGTTCATTCTCATTGCTTTGTAGTACCCCCAGCTTTGGATTTTAAATGTTATTTTTATTTGCATTAAGTAGGCTGGAAATCAGTACTGGGATCTAGCAGAAGTGACCATTTGTTTTCCTGCTAATGTATTAAACATGATGGGAAAAGATCTAATTCAGACAAGCTGCCTAGGATTTCACAGAAGACAGAAATCGGTCTTATGAAGCTGGAACTTCTATTCAGATTATTTGTTGCTCAGCTCAAGTGAGGACACAGGCTGCTTCCTCCTTCTGAAGGAGGAAAATCAACAAATGATCTGCCTCCTATCCTTGTTCAGAACAGAGCTTCTGAAGAAAAACATGGCACAGCTCTCCTTGAAAGTGACCCTTGCAAAAACCCTAATCAGACCACATATTGTTTATTTCAGTGAATAGCATTCAATGACTCTAAAGACAAATAGCCCTTACTGAAAATTCTATCATAATTTCTGGAAGACAACACCATTCTTCTAATTTTTACCAAGCAAGCAAACAGTAATTTATCCACAGGGGTTTTCCATCAGACCTTTCTTCACCAGATAGATAGAGATCCTGAATAGAGATCCTGAATGTAATTTCCATCAGTACCTTACAGTTTTTCTTCTTTATCCTCCCTAAGATATAGAGAGCAAACAACAACAAATCCTATATTTAAGTTACTTAAACGATACATTTTCACCAGAAGTAAGGAGCTGGGTTAACATTGCCAAGAACCTTTCTGTATTAGGCTGTTCTTAGGAGATGACAGCACCTCATACATACAAGTCATTGGGACCATTCCAGGAGTCCCATGCAGAAATAGCAACTTCAACAGCAAAAAGACTCCCCTCCCCACCCTCTGAAAACCTTCCTTCTCATCAGCCAGAATTATAACCAGGTACATTGGAAAAACCCAACCAATGGCAGAGGGGACGAAATATCATACTTAGCACAGAATCACAGTGTTTGTTGCTCAAAGAACAGAGTCCCCTTAAGGGGTCACTTTCCAACAAAACAATGGCCCTGCTGGCCAAGAAGAAAGAAAGATTATTGGGCTGAAAACTATCTAACTATTGTCTTCTACTGTCCACCTCTTGGGCTTCCCAAAACCATGTTCCATATATTGTTCAAAAAATGCTCACAATTCCATGAAATATACCTTGTCCTCTATTAGTAAAAACAACCTAAATTCTGATTAAGAAGAAATAAAGTAAATCCAATTTAAAAGAAAAACCCTCCCATTCAGAAAAGTGACTTCCTCATTGGTCTACAGTACGTTATTCCCCACAGGGCAAGTACAGAAGTACTCTTCCCACAATCCAGGAAAGGACTATTTCTCTGTCAGTCCTCTGGCCATCCCTGATTCTGCTCCCTTGAAGTTTCCCTTGCCTATTGTCCTCAGTGGCCACCTCTGGGGTGAGCCATTGAAGATAATGCCCTCCTAAAACCTGTAGGATGTAGCAGCCCACTTCCTGCAGGTACAGATTCAGTGGCCTCAGGACTACCTTAGAATTTGACTGGTCCAGACTTTTGTCAGTTAAGTTTGGAATTCACTTCTGGCTAATTCCAAGGACCAATGATGGTCGGTCATCTTCTCTAACTGAAGTTTATGAGTCCCACAACCCCTTTCCCCTCACTCTGTGTCTATGATCTTTTTACCACCAAACCTAGAGTTTAACACCCCTCCCCTTAAAGCAACTGATAGAAATAACTACGTGGTTAAAGAGGGAGTAGGGCAGACAGGGAAGACGGGGAGGTTCCACCTGAGATCCCAATCTTCCCAGGTGCCTCCAAGCTAGACTGCACCTTTGTCTAGTGAAGAATGTTTGATGAGAGATGTTAGGGGGAGGGGGAGGGTATCAAATTTGCTTTTGACCCAATCCTATCAGTCTTGTCTCCTGCTACTTTTCTTCCTTCCTACTTTTTGGAGGCAGGATCAACTTTCCACAAATTTGGAATTTCTAAGCTTGAAAATTTCCAAATTATGATCTTTAAGTCAACTGAGATGATAGGTTACAGGAAGAAAGAGTCTGCACTAGCAAAAAATAACAAAAATCAATCTTCTCCCCTGTCTGCGTTCATCACACCATTTTTTTATCCAAACTTGCCCCTTAGACTATTCTGCAGGAAGTAACCAGCATGTGCCAATATTCCCAATTTTTCTACCATTGATCTTGTAGTCGTTGGAGGCACATGATCAGGGTAATAAGGTCCAACAGAGTCATCTGACCAAAACACCACTGACTCAGAAATGTCAAGAAATGACTTTTGCTGTTATAAAGTATGTAAGAGCTGCATTTAGGGAGAAAAGAGGAGTTAACCACCAGGAGAAGCTAAGACTCATCACACCTCAGTTTGACATGTTCTCTTTTATATATGAATAAACTTCAGTTTTCCCCTATCTTGCCTCTTCGTAAACTGTTTTAGGATCTATAGAGAAGAAGGAAGTCTCTTTTACTCACCAGTAAACACTTTTTTGTTTTTTGTTTTTTGGAACTGGGGATTGAACTCAGGGGCACCACTGAGCCACATCCCCAACCCTATTTTGTATTTTATTTAGAGACAGGGTCTCACTGAGTTGCTTAGCCCCTTGCCCTTTCTGAGGCTGGTTTTGAACTCAGTGATCCTCCTGCCTCAGCCTCCCAAGTGCTGGGATTATGGGCGTGTGTCACCACACCGGCTACAAGTAAATACATTTTTGAAAAGGGATTTGAATTACATATTTTGAAAACAAGGTGAGTCAAAGCAAACAATGTAAAATATACATCTGAAAATAGATTAAGATAGATTCTTACAAAAGGGGGAATCATATTAGTTTGAACTAAAGAACAAAGGGGAGTATAACAGAATTTCTTTGCTCATTGAGATTTTTAAATTTTGTAAAGCATGATATGAAGTTCTCTTCATTATGGACAGTCCTAGATACATTTTGTTTTAAGGTAGAAAATTATATTCCATGTTCCATTAACCACCAGTTGATTTTCCTCTGAAACTGGGAGAAATATTAGTGAGGGTGCACTGCTGACCCTTCTGATCTTTTCACTCTAATTCAAAATCAAAATTCTAACTCAGCTGTATGTTGCATACTGAATCCTACAAGACTGGAAAGTCTTGGTGGCCCAAGCACTAATACCGGCATCCCAGGAACTGCCTCATGGTTCTGGTGGTATAATTCTCACCATGTCTGGTTGACATTTTTTGACATTATGATAGCCACATTGACTCTCCTTCCACAAGTGAAGCCTGTGGTATTGAGCTGAATGTTAATCAGTTCTTTTTATACAAGTTCAGCACATTTGAACAAAACAGAACCATGTTCCCCAACGAGACAGATACAGTATATCGTGTTAACCATTTCATCATTTGTGATTCCTATGTTCCTGACAATACAAGGTGCTAAGTAAGTACTCACTGCATGGATGAATAAATGAAGAGACATGCCAACTTGTTTGCTCAGAGAGTCTTGACTAAATATTTTACTGGTCACATTATTTACAGTTTACTAAAATGCAGACAGGAACCAAACTTGAAAAAGCCAGATTTCCATATAATTGAATTAGACATTGAGTCTTGCTCTTCTGGTCAAATGGTGTCCATCAACATCCAGTCTAACCCAGGTCTGAACTTTAGAAAGAAGGCGGAAAGTTAAAAATTCCAGAATGAACCTGTTTCTACATTTCTTCTGCAACCCCACATACCTGATTCTAAGCCATGCATCTGTGATAGTCAGCCCTGAAACACTGCAATGATTGGTCCCAGAGAGGCTCCTTAAAACTCTTCCTCTCCTTCCTCCTTCCTCCAGTCTTAAAAATAACCACCACCCTCCCTCCAATGCCCATAACATTGTCCTTACCACTAGTACTAACGTTAATCCTGCAGGTTGCACATGAACACAGAATTACTAAAAACTCCTGGCTCTCTTTCACACAGTGCTGCATCATGAGTTCTTGAAGGTGGGGACCCATTCACAGCCCCAGCCCCTAGCACAGTGCCACACACATGACTCACATCTGTCAAACCCATGAATAAACAGCTGACATACATTTTTTTTCTCCTCTTCAAATTGAGAATTTAAATATCAAAAAGGAAAACTGGATAAAATTTCTTTCCTCAGTACTGGGACAGAGAAGAAAAATAAAACAGAAAATTTAGTATTTACCTGGAAAATGAATGGAAAGGGGAAAGTCATCTAATTCTCTGTGGACTCAATCATTTTGGAAGAATGTGCCTACCATGTAAAGATTCCTTGACACGCTCCCTTCAAGATGGGTCTACTATGTCCTTTCTCTTCGTGTCTGGCCCTACCTCAGTGACTTAGTTGTAACCATAGAATGCAGTGGAAGCCATGTGACAAAACTTCTGAGGCCAAGTCAGAAAAGGTCATCCTGCTTCTACCTGGTCCTCTTCAGAGCCTGTCCCTGCCAGCATGGGAGAACTCTGATGACCCTGGGGCTGCTATGCTGGAGAAGTTTCTTCGCTGGTTAATAGCTCCACTGAGTTGCCAATCAATAGCCAGTGTCCACTGCCAGCCTGTGTGAGAACCACCTTGACATCTAGCTCAGTCAAAGGCCCCAACCAACATTTGCCTGCAAACTCATGACAACCTAGCAAGCATTGCCAAATTATTTGCAAATCTGACTCTCAACGGACAACAATTATTTTAAACCACTGAATTTTGGTGAAATTCATTGCACATTAATAATAACTGGATCAATTGCCTCTGGGGGTTACCACTGTAGTAAATCCCTGAATTTTTTTTTTCTCATTCTTGAATGTGGCAGTTGAACCTTTTGTCTGGGCCAAGCATACACAAAGACATATAAGCACACCATTCCTTAGTGTCTTAGCCCATAAATATAAACAACATCCAGAGACCACACAGTAGAATCCATCAATATGTAAATTACAATCATAAAGGGTCTCCAGAATGGAAGCAGTCTCTGCTTAATTAAGGCAAGAAATGCAAAACCTAAGACGAGAGTTGTAAGAATAATTATTAGAGGCTTCTCCAAAGTGATGTTTCTTAGTTACTGAACAAAGGCGTCGTTACTAGAAAGGTTCAGAAATTATTCTCCTCTGAAAGGAAATGAGAGGAAAAAACATTCACCGAAACATCTTGTGATTGAAGCCAGCTCTGCCCCCACATAGGGCTGCGATGCTGACTTCATCCCCTACAACGTCCCTGTGACTAATTTCTGACAATTAGTCCAAACTTACAAATATTCTCTCCAGCCAAGGCAACAGTGGGGAACCTTTCCATATGGCCAAATCTTTCCACAGTCAGTAGGGTTTACAGGATTCGTAAATTAGAGCTTTCACTTGCATAAAAGGAAAGAATTACCCATGTGACCATTTGTTCTTCCCTGGCTTGTTCCCTTTCCTTGAGAAACGTGCCCCATCCACGTGTGGCTGTCCTCCAGCTGAACGAGCCTTCTTGAGCTGTGCCCTTCCTTCTGGTCCTGCCCTTTCCCATTGACCCTCGGCACTCGCAGTGTTTGGGAAGGATTGGCCTGGCCTGGGGGGGCAGTTGAAAGAGCTGAGCTGTCATCCCATATCATCCTCTTTCGCAGCATGGCAGGCGAGGACCAAGGGAGCCCAAGGCCACCAGCACACAAGGCAAGGATTTTGTTCTGAGGAATGACCCAGTGAGAAGCTACCCTGCAACTATCCCTGAGTCTGAGAACAGTACCCCAAATCTTAGCAGCCTCCTGCCTGAGCAATCTTGTTACAAAGATCCCTTGGAAATCCAGAGAGGCAGTGGCTTGCCAGCTATAATCAGAAGAGCCACAGGGACATATCCAAGGGTTACCACAGAGAATAAAGGGTGGAGGAATTAGATGAGTGGAATTCTAAGTGCCTCATCCACATGAAACGAGAGCATCTCATCTTTTTCCTGGTTTGCTTATTTGACTGGAAATATTTCATTTTTAGAAAAAAGTCCTTGCTCTTAAAACCACTGCAGAGTAGAAAGAAGATGAGCAATAGAACCAGAAGGTCATGGGCTTCTGCCCCTTACTGGCATTCACTGAATGTCAATTCTTCTGTAAAATGGGGATGACAATGCCAAATTCCAAATGCCAAAGGTATAGTGAGGATCAAATGAGATGATGTGATCAGACAGCTTAGCAGATAGTAGTCACTTGAAAAGTGATGACGTTTGGGCTTTAAAAAGTCAGTGAAATACTCTTTTCTTCTGCTCAAGTTCAAAATCAACTGAGAGGGGCTGGGGATATAGCTCAGTTGGTAGAGTGCTTGCCTCACAAGCACAAGGCCCTGGGCTCAATCCCCAGCATCGCAAGAAAAAAAAAAATCAACTGAGAAAAAGACTCAGAAATAACAACAGATAAAGCCCAAAAGGAGCAAGTCTTTGGAGAATGTGGTTTAGCTCTATGTTAACAAAGGCCTTTCCAATGTTGCATCCCAGAATTCAATCTGCCTGCTCAATCACAAGCAGAGCTGAAATTTTGCAGGCTTCTGGCAGAGAAGGGAGCTTTCCTGTAAAATTTAAAACACAAAGAATCCCTCTGCTGAAAATCAGATCCCAAATAGTTAAGTAGGAGGAAGGGGATAGTTGTAGTTATTCAAACTCACTAACAGAGTCAAGTAACTATAACTTACTTATAAGACTGACAAGTTACTCAGAGCTATCACATACAGTTATATATGTTCACTATACAAGTATAAAGATACCATTTATTATGTGTTTTGATTTGCCTTCTAACAATAAATCCAGTTTTCATAGGTCACAGACAACAATCCACTGGCTTCTCAAACTTTTGTAATGTATCAAGTGAAGAGCAAGACATTGATTGAGAACATATCCAAAGAGAAAACTCACCACATTTAGTCCTGGCCATCCTTTGACAAGGAATTTTCAAGAAGATGAAAATGTATGAAATGGTAGATAGATAAATGTCACATTATAGTCAAAAATGGGCAGCATAGCCCACTGCCTGTGAAACATGAATATGTAAGAGCTATGGCTCACTATTGGTTTCTTCATCTGGGATGACTGTCCCATAACTTGACAGTCTTGATAAGAGGGCCATGTGTCATAAGCCTTGTCATGCATTTGTATAAACCTTTGGGGTAATTTTTCAGGAGTGCTTATTAGTTATTGTTAGTGATATTAGTTGGTGCATTTAACTTCTGTGGTCATACAAAGATTTACAGTTGGCTCCCTGACTCAGAGTATTCCTATCCACCCCCAGGGCATATCTTGCCTAGAATATATGCAGATAAAAAAGGCTTTTACAATAACTCCCCAGCCTCTTTGCATGAAGGTTAAAATTGGGAGAGTACCAACTGCTCACCCTAATGTCACAGTGCATAATGTCCATATACCCTGACGAGGAGAAAACTTCAACTCAGTGTGAAGACAAACATTTACTCATACCTCTTAGAATGCACTCAGCTTAACTAGTATTGACACTAGTCTCAAGTTGCCAAAATACTTGGAAAAGGGACTAAGTGTGTTTAGTTTATTTTGGTCTGGTTCTCTTTCAATCCCTCTTCTTAGCTTTCTGCTGGAAGAGTTTGCCATCCTTGATTACAAGAAATAGAGAAGGAAATGGTTATAACCTGTGAGAAACCAGTGACAGGAAACAACTGCAAACTATTTGGCAAAATAGAAAGGCCTTGACAGAAATGAGTATTTCTGAAAGCAAAGATTTGAGAGATTTGGTGGTTTTTTTTGGTTTTGTTTGTTTTTTGGTTTGTTTTTGTGTGTGTGTGTTTTGTTGTTTGTTTTGTTTGGTTTGGTAATCATGGAATTTCCCTGAATTTTTTTTTTTTTTTTTTTTGTCTCTGAAAACTCCATAGAGTTGAAGAAGAAATAAAAGACAGTGAAAATAACAACAGCTAACATTTGTTGAGCTTTTACCAAGTGGTGTGTGCTAAGTGCTTGACTTTCATTATTTCATTTAATCATCACCACACCTCAATGAAATAGGTTCTCTTATATTCCTATTTTCTAGAGGAGGAAACAAAAAAGGTTAAGTAACCCACCACAATTCACAAACTGGTAAGTTCCAGAGACACTCTTAGATTCAGGCATCCTGACTCCTGAGGTAAAATATTGATACCATCAATGATGAAAATCAGTCAGGACCCAGCTCCCTTTCTCCACATGTGAAGATGGAACACCTGAGAAACACAGAGGCAAGCATAGAAAGCAAGTTTATTTAAAGAATAGAACACAGACAGACTTCTCCACAGAAAAAAGGCCCCACAGCCGGATGTCCAAAGAAGGGAAGGTGTCCTGCCCCTTTTACACATTTTAGATTTCCTTTGTTCTCATGCTCTCCTTCTCCCCTTTCTTGCCTCTCCCTTCTACCCATCCTGCTTACCTGACCAAAAGGGTGGGCCAAAAAGTAAAGGTGGAGTGGCGGGAAAGGACCAGCCCAGGAGGCATTCATTAACAGGAAGGAACAATTAATTAATTAACCCAGAGAGGAACAATTCCTGGGGCAGGTTACCTTAGCAACAGGTTGGAGGAGGGGGGGGGAGGGCTTTGGAGATGTCAGATTTGATTTCTTTCCTTTCCATTCAGCCCCCATCTTCCTGATTGGACCAAATTATTGATTATCTACATTGACTG
>JAJEJO010001436.1:981050-1010072 GCA_020662805.1 Glaucomys volans
CCCCATCTTCCTGATTGGACCAAATTATTGATTATCTACATTGACTGCCTTTGTCAACTGGCTTCATTATGTGGAAAGTATTGTCATTGCTGAAAGGATTCAAACTTGTATTGATATTTTTTATAGAAAAGCCATATTAGGTTCAACTGGTGGTGGTGGGTTTAACCAACAACTGAACTCTGAAAAATTCTCTTCTTCATTACTAGAAGCAAAGCCCTCACCACTTTATAGAATAAACCTGGTTAGACAGGATTTCCAGGCAAGGGACTCTGTGAAAGCAGATTGCTCCAGCCTAGAGGGCATTTAACGGAGTATGAACAACAGCAAAATAGCCTCTGTATTGCAGTGCTAGAAATGGCCCATCCCTGGGCTTCTTTCTCATTTCTAAACTGGGAATATATTTTACACATAGCTGAGCACAATGACACAGGCCTATAATCCCAGCAACTAGGGAGACTGAGGCAGGAGGATGGCAAATTTGAAGCCAGCCTCAGCAACTTCACAAGACCCTCAGCAACTTGGCAAGGACCTATCTCAACATTAAAAAATGAAAAGGATTGGGGATGTAGCTCAGGGACAGAGTACCCCTGGCCTCACTTCCCAGTACCAAAATTAATTAATTAAAAATGCAAAATACTCAGGAGGTGCGGCAATAATGCAATATCTAATAGTCACCATACTGCTAGGAATGAAGGATCTGAGAACAGAATAGAATAAAACTTTGAGTAAGCAGGTATGAAAATAAACTAAAAATGAAGCATCTTGTTGAAAAATTCAATACAAAACTTCTTAATGCATCTTTATTAGAAAACCTTTTCCCCAAAGAAAAAGGGATACTGTGGTGTGAAAACCTACTGGAATCATTTTAAATTGCATTACACTGATCTTTTGGTTAAGTCTGAAAGGCAACAATATCTTTCTTAAAAAATAAAAAAAAACCAAGATTTGGAACCATCACTACTCCAAGGGTTGCTAGCCACCGGATTTTAGTTCCCTGGATACAAGTCTTTCTAAATAAGCCTAAAGTGTTTGGAAATTGCCTATTGCTTTGTAAAAAGCAATCTGCCATGTGAGGATGAGGGATGGTGGGTAATTGGCTTTGGAAGTAATGTAGGAACATTTCATGGTCAACTCAAACCCATGGTTCTGCCTCATGCCCCATTAGAATTAAAAAATAATTGTAAGGCAAAAAGGAACTTGGAAAGAATCATCTGACTCAAATAGAGTCAAGATTGGATGATCCAAAGGCTACCTATGGAGCTAATTCTATGCATTATGCATGAATGCCCATCATTGATAAGATCATTCAAAATTCATTAAACTGTTGAGCACAATGGTAGAAATGGGGGTGTGAAGATGGACACACCATCTTCACATTCTGCATTCTATATTCAGGCACTCAAAGTAAAACTGAGGACACAAGGCATATCACATCAAAGACAGATAGTGATGCAAACCAGAATTTGATAGATGACATATACATGGCACACAAAAAATAACATTTTAGTGCTTCACATGAGAGAAATTTTGTGAATGGAGAGACAACTAAGTCTCTAAGAGGATTTAAGGATTCTGGGAAAGATGGGAGATACATCCTGGGAAAGATGAGAGAAAAAAAGTCTTCAAAGTTTAGATGCTCCATCTTTAATCTGGTCAAAACAATGTTAACTCTAGATTCATTTGAAAGACTTTATTGAGCTGTCTACTAATGATATCTACGCTTTTATGCATGTGAGAGAGGGGTCTTAAAGGCAGTCAGAGTAGGGTCGGGATCAGAAAAGAGGTCATGGGAATAGTCATTTCAAAACAAGCTAGAAAAACAGGATGAACTACCTAAACTATATCACCGCCTAATTGTGAGAGTAGGACATGCAAAGAAAACAGGAGTCTGGAGTAAGACCCTAAAATGGCTAGATAAGACATGACCAATCAATTAGCTAGAAGAGCGAGCAATCAGAAGAGGGAGCAATAACTGCTCTAAAGAAGCCCGTAAAAGGGAGTGTGCCTTAAGACTTAAATGGCAGTCTTGCCCCTCCTGTGGACTGTACTGGAGACCTATAGTTTCCCTTCTTCTTAATAAATTTTCTTACTTGCCTCTACATTCATAGTGTTTATTCTTCAGCTCTGTGGAACACAGATCCAATCCAGTTTCTGCCAGTAACACATGTATGTTATAATTCAATAAAAACTAGTAAGTTTTAAGGAATACATACTTATGAAATAGTTAAGTAGCATAGAAAATTTTAAAGGAGAAAGTTAAAGCTTTATAGATAACTCTCCCTGTCTGTCTCTACCTCTTTTTTTCTTCTGATACAGATGATACATAGAGATCAAGATTCAATTATAGATAATACACCATATATGTAAATATGTTTATATTCATGTATTACATAAATAGAACTAGTTATTTTGACTTAACATGATACTTCTTTTCCTAAAACAGAATAAAAATGGTACTTTGGTTGAAGCTCATAATCAATCCATATGTATAAGATCTTCCCCAAAACTACAGAGTCCAGCGGCAGACCTGAACACAGCAAAAGATTGGGAAACCTAGGCAAACAGCCGGTGAACCTCTGGAATTTTGGAGAAAGAGGTTTTCCTAGCAAAAAGCTCTCCCAGGAAAGATGCTTAGGTTGGAGTTCTGTTTAGATAGTTCTCTTTGGAGTTCTCTATAAACACATCTTCACAACACTGAAGGCTTGTATTCTTCCTCCCCTTCCCACAGCCGGAAATGCATCTGCCCTTAGGTCAATGTGCACTCAGTGGCCCTCTCATCTCCACCATGGCTTCAACTGACAATTGAGAAGTGTTCTAGGAGCCTTCCCAGAAGTTACAAGACTTTACTGTTTTTTGCAGTGCCAGAACTTACATTATTTGTAGGTAGGATTGTAAGATTTTGCAAAAACAACCAACCAAACAACTACAACAAAAACATAATGCCCTGTTAAATTGAATTACAGATAAATAACAAAGTTTTAGTATAAACACTTTTCATTAAATACTTGGGGACATACTTATACAAAAACATTATTTTCATTTACCTGAAATTCAGTTTGAATAAGGCATCCTGTACTGGAAATCCGAATTTTTTTACTGTTTGTTCTATTTAGTTATACATGATAACAGACTGCATTTTGATTCATTGTACACAAATGGGGTACAGCTTTTCATTTCTCTGGATGTACACGATGTAGTCACACAAAAATCTGAATATTTGAATCTTCAAGTACCTTCCCAGGAAGTAGTTTATTCCCTACTTTCAAGTTATATAGGAAGAGAAATAGTGTTCACAAGGTTCTAGAACTTGACCAATATTTACTTCGTGTTTTTGTTCATTGTTTTTATGTATTTTTTGTTTTATTTTAAAATTTATACATAATTATAGATGAACAGTGAAGTAAGAACCTCCAGAAATTTGTTCCTCCATAAAAGCAACAAGAATATTAGCGAAAGTTGTTGAAAAGCAACGTTTTCATAATTCTGAAAATTAACTATATAGTGACAACTATCCAAGGAGGATTTATTAAAGATAAATGAACAAATCTCATCAATATGGGCAAGATTTGCAGTGATTTAATTTGCCTCTTCAGTACAGAGGTCTTGGAAGGACCTCTGCAAACATAAAGAAAACCTGCATCCTGGCAACCACTGTAGGTGGTAGAGTAGGTCCTGAGTTCTCCCAGCACACCTTTCTCAGAGAATTGTCAATATTTGACCCATCTGGCAGGATTCTAGAAACGTCCAATTGCAGAGCTTGCCTTTATTTGGCATCACTTAGACATCCTTCATTTTGAGCAGTTTTTTCCCCAGGGAGTTTATTGAAAACAATCAGTGGAAATTGTTAACATCACAGTTGCCTGAGACTGCAATAACAGTTGGAGCCAACACAAAGTTAACCAAAAAACTTAACAGGAAAAATGATGAATGAGATGTCCATAGGGGAATTTGAAAAGCTCTAACATATTCCTTGGTATGTTATAATCAACTTACTGTCACTATGACCAAAATACTTAATGAAAACAACTTAGAGGATAAAAGATTTATTTTGGCTGAGTTTCAGAGGATTTGGTCCATGGCTGGTCACTCCATTGCTCTGGGCCTGAGTGAGGCAGAACATCATGGAGGAAAGGTGTGTTAGAGAAAAACTTCTCAGCTCATGGCAGTCTAGAAGAAGTGGAAGGGGCTGGGTAGAAGATAACGCTTCCAGGGCACATCTCCAGTGATCTACTTCCTTCAACTAATCCCCACCACCCAGTAGTTCATTCAGCAATCCATGAATAATCCATTTAGTGGATTAATCCACTGATGAGGTCAGAGCCCTCATGATCCAATAATTATCTAAAATCCCCACTGGTAAACCTTACTTCATTGGGAACCATGCTTCTGACGTAAGGCTTTGGGGAATACTCCAGATCTAAACCATAACACTTGACATTGAGAAGGCTATGCATATATTTAAAGTTACCCCTATGTCCAGGGCTATATGATTGCCCAAGAAACACCCAAGAAATCTCCATTCTACATTATTATCATTAATTGATCTAGTGGTCTGCATGAGCAGGAAGTGAAGACTACCAGAGTTTAAAACTTCATTCTTGAACATTAAAAATGTTGTCCAGGGCTGGGGTTGTAGCTCAGTGACAGAGCACTTGCCTAGCATGTGTGAAGCACTGGATTCAATTCTCAGCACTGCATATAAATATATGAATAAAATAAAGGTCCATCAATATCTAAAAAAAAGTTTTAAAAAAAGATGTTATCCAAAACATACTCAGGCTCCATTAGTAATGGTTCACTAAGTGGTTTCGGCATAAGTAACTTTCTGTTAAACCATTAGATAACCACCACTAAATTAACCAATGAAAGACTTCATTGCCAAATATGACAAAGAACACTGATTTTACAAAATTAGGTCAGGAAAGTTACTAAATAAACAGAAAGAACAATAGTAAACACTTAGGAAAGGAAAACTATGATTTTAAGTGTTGAAACATTATATTTCTTAAAATATCAACAAAAAAGTTATCAAACATGCAAAGAAATAAAAATGCTTATCCCATATATGGGGGTTGATAAAATAAGCAACATAAACTATTGGTGACCAGACCCAGGTGTTTGAATCAGTCAACTTAGAATCTAAATCAACTATTTTAAGTATGCTTAAGCAACTGAAGGATAGTATAAGGATTGTCTTACTAAATAGGGAATATCATTGAAGGGGTATAAATATTAAAATAAATACATAAACATTACAGTTAAATAGCACAATAATTGATATGAAAAACATCAGTAGAGCGGGCAGAAGGATGAATCTGGAAACTTTGAAATAGAACTATTGCCAGGCGTGGTGGCGCACACCTGTAATCCAAGTGACTTGGGAGGCTGAGTCAGGAGGATCGCGAGTTCAAAGCCAGCCTCAGCAACTTAGCGAGGCCCTAAGCAACTCAGTGAGACCCTGTCTCTAAATAAAATACAAAATAGGGCTGGGGATGTGGCTCAGTGGCCAAGTGTCCCTGACTACAATCCCTGGTTCCAAAAAAAAAAAAAAAAAATGAAGTAGAACTATTGAGATGGTCCAGCTTGAGGAATACAGTGAAAAGAGGTAGAAAAAGTCTCAGAGACCCATGAGACATCACCAAGTATAACAATTCAAGTCTCAGAAAGAAGAGAGAAAGAAAGAGGCATAATAAATATAAAAAAGGCCAAACTTCTCAAATTTAATGAAAATATTTATTAATCTATATATCCAAGAAGCTAAACAAAATACAAGTAAGACAAATCTAGAAACGCATACCCAGACACATCATAACCAGACATGGCCTATACCCAAAGGACTTAAAATCAGATTACTACAGTGATGCAGCCACATCAATGTTCATAGCTGCTCAATTCACAATAGCTAGATTGTGGAACCAACCTAGATGCCCTTCAGTAGATGAATGGCTAAAGAAACTGTGGTATATATACACAATGGAATATTACTCAGCCATAAAGAAGAATAAAATTATGGCATTTGTAGGTAAATGGATGATGTTGGAGACTGTTATGCTAAGTGAGATCAGACAATCCCAAAAATCCAAAGGCCAAATGGTCTCTCTGATAAACGAATGATGATGCATAATGCGGGTGGGGGGGTGGCAAGAATGGAGGAAGGATAGATAGCATAGGGGGAAGGGAGGGGTGAGGTCGGGCGTGGGGGGGTAAGAATATTAACAGAATGTGTGACAGACATCACTGCCCTGTGTACATGTATGAATGCACAGATGGTGTGATTCTACTTTGTGTACAACCAGAGAAACAATAGCTGTACTCCATTTGTGCTCAATGAATCAATAAGCAAATAAAAAAAACAAATTTAAAAAAAAACAAACTGTTAAGACAAAGACAGAGAAAGAATCTTAAAAGAAGCAAGAGGGAAGCATCTCAGTCATACAAGGGATCCTAAACAAGGTTAACAGCTGATTTCTTATCAGAAAACATGGATGTCAGAAAGCAGCGACACAACATATTAAAAGTGCTAAAAAGACTATCCATCAAGAATTCTATAGTCAGCAAAATGATCCTTCAAAAATGAAAAAAGAAAGTAAGATGGTATGTTGCTTTGGAAAACAGTATGATGGTTCCTCACAGCATTCAACAAAGAGTTTTCATATCATCCAGCAATTCCAATCCTAAGCACATACTTAAAAGAACTGAAAACATATGTCTACACCAAAACTCACAGATGAATGCTTATAGAAGCATTTTATAATAGATAGATAAGGACAACAACCCAAATATCCATCTACTAAATAAATAAAATGTTAACACATACCTTAGAATATTGCTCAGCCATAAAAAGGAATGAAATATTGACAATAATACTTGCACAAGTGAATCTTGAAAATGTTATACTAAGTGAGAGAAACCAGGCACAAAAGACTACATATCATATGAAATGTCCAGAATTGGCAAATTATTAGAGATCAAAAAGCAGAACAGTGGTTTCCAGGATTGTGAAGATAAGGAAATGGGTAGTGACTGCTTATAGGTGTAGGGTCTCTTTTGGGGATCATGAAAATGTTCTAGAATTAGATAGGTGGTAATTACTTCACAACTCTTCAAACATACTAAAACCAACTACCTTGAGTACTGTAAAAGGTATGAATTTGTGGTATATAAAATTATCTCAAAAAAGGCGGGAAGCACTACAGAAATGTTCAAAGTGGAAAGTCAGTATGCCTGACTACGACTCCTTCCACCATCCCTTTATGACCATTAAAGTTATAACAAATTCTTTAATGTCTTGTGTACTATTTCTATTATGTGTGTCATTTCTCTGTCAACTCTGAGAAGCCAGCTTAAATTTGCTAAGAGGAAACAGGCAGATAACAAGTCCGCTTTTTCCTTCTACTGGGAGAAATCTTACGGGAGATGATACTTATGCTCTTTTAATTGACAACCTCAGTGGAGACACAGGTAGACTGGGGAGAAGACTTACACAAGGCCCACTGAAAACTCACTAGTTGAAGCCACGTTAATAAAATGTAACACAGATATTTGAGCTGAGTCTTATTATACACACACATGCACACATAAACATATATACATCCACACATATATATTTCTGAAACAACCTCAATCAGGGATTTTATCTAGTTCATATGAACTGTGCCATGTGAGCCAAATCCAATCATGCCCTTTTGTTAGTTTGTCTATGGCTGTTTTCAGGCTATAAAAGCAGAGTTGAGTTGAGCGGTTGCAACAAAGACTATTTGGTGGGGCTGGGGTTGTGGCTCAGTGGTAGAGCACTTGCCTGGCACACATGAGGCACTGGGTTTAATCCTCAGCACCACATAAAAATAATAAATAAAATAAAGGTATGTATAAAAAAGGACTATTTGGTGCCCAAAACAAACATATATACATACACACACACACACACACACACACACATATACACGCACATGTATACATATCCCTTTACAGGTTTTTTTGTTGTTGTTTTTTTTTGCTCGACTGTGATGTAGACCAATGGTTTTCTCAAGTTTGCTTTTTGAAGTTGGAGCAATTTTGTAGGTATGCTCTGGAGTTTCCACAAGGAGTAAAGGGAAGGGGCTAGCATCCATCACTACCACATTCAAAACATTGATTTTGATACAGAAACTTTCTTTGTATCTATTGGGTTGCCTTGTAAAGTTTCTTTGGAAAAAAATTCTTAGAAATTTAAATCTACCCTTCTATTTCAACTGTTTTATCTTCTGAAGTAAAAATGAAGAATGAAGAGAGAATGTGAATTACTTACTACATTACTACACAGCTTTTTTAAACATAAATCTCATGATCCCCACGCCTGAGGCTTCTTTCCACCATCCTGAATTGTTAGTAGAGTGCTCTCCTGAAGAATCCCAATCCTAAAAGAGAAGAAAAGAAAGCAGAGTGAAGAGCACAGTGCCCAGTTTGCAGAAGATGACTGGAGAAAATCTGACTTGGGCTACAATTCCCAGAGTACCTCATTCACTGCTGGGCCAATCTTCTCCCTTAGCTTATAGAACTCGTGTGGCACTGTCCCACTTAGAGAAAGAATTGTTCAACTTCATGGACAGGGCAACAGGAAGAAATAAGAGGAAGCTGAAAGGGCTGAGAGGCTCAGGAGTAGATATCAGTAGATATCAAACTAGATGAGAAAAGTAAATATGGACATGATAAATGGATTATCTGGGAGATGCAAGGAAGAGCATGTACCAGGAGAGGTTTACCATCAAAATCCACCTGGATGAAAACATGTAGACTCTCCAGGCAGGCTGAAAAAACATGGTCCCACTTTAAAGTCTACTCTCATCTAGAGGGAAGACTGAGTGAAATGTGGGGAAGGGGGGAAGTCCAGAAAATGAGCACATAGTTTCTTTCAGATTTAGTCTACATTCCCTATCCAGCAACACTGAACATCTGTTAAGACCCATTCTCTTTAAAAAGCAGTTTAAGTGTATTTATTTTCCTCAACATGAACTTTAGGTTCTTATAATCCTCATTCCAAGTGATAAAACAAAGTATTTCTTTCAACATTCCCCTCACATTATTAGGTTACCTTATTTACTGACACCCAAAACTTCAGTTGAGCAACTCACTTGCTCTTAGTGACTCTCTTAGTCACTGTGAAATATGTAGGCAATTATTTTTCCTACTTTGAATTGGTGGTTGGAAAGCTTAGAGACAAATTTATGCGCCATGTATAGCACGTGTAAGGACTTCTTAGATGTATTCTTGTAATAGTCTCATTTCTAGTCCCATATTTTGTCCCTGACTTTTGTTTTCTTCCCCATTTAAATGGAAGGGTGTGCGTCCACATGTGGCCCACCAAGACACATGGAGAATGGCATTCATTCCCTAAGTGATCATGGTGGCAGCAACAGTAACTAGCAAAGGAATGTTAGAGTCTTGGGACTCTAATTATAAGGTTTCAAATACCTGCTGCATATGAAGTTTCCTCCTCCACTGCTTATTATTAGAAGACTGGAGTTCTGTTGTTCTTCTCGCTGATGACTACAACTGGGTCAGTTTTATAACAGAAATAAAGGTTGGGAAGGGAGTAGATACTTTATCTTCATCCAACATTATGGTAACTGATGAGGTGTAAAAATTGTATAGAGATTCTGAAAGATTATTTATGAATTAAGACTTGTGGATATGTAACCATCAGTTCTGTTAGCTTCTTTTGAGATATAAAATAACAATATGTGAGCTGCCTACACACATTGGCTTTCAAAATTATCCCCCAAAAATCCTCTGGAAAAAAAAAATGAGGCTGAGAATTTTGGAAAGCCAGCCATTCATGATAATGGGATGAGGAAAAACCCCATCCAGTAGACTGGGAAAGTGTCAGTATGTTTTGAAGGTAACCAGAAACCTGGGTGGAAAAAAATAAAAACTTATGATAAGTCAAAGTCCAAGGTAATAGGGGTATAGGATCTCAAGTTTCACTACCCTCATGGTTGCAAGAAACCAAAGTGACACATTAATATTAAAATTGGCCTAGGATTTGTAAAATTCCAAGGACTAAAGCAGAAATAAACTCAAAATAGTTCTTTAGGAACACTTGTGTAATTCAGAGCACACAGTATTCACTGCCTCCCATCCCCTAAAAAAACCCCTCTGGGATAGCTTTATCATAGGAAAGAACATTATACATTACACAAGAAAACAATCCACCTTAGGGGAGAATTGACAGATGAAATAAGCCAGAGAAGCAGCATTTTCATGGAGATCAATAAATAAAACTAAAACAGAAGTATGTCTAAAATAAAAACATCATAATGAAAGAGCACAATGGTATGTAAGAATAGGCAGAGATAGAGAAAGGGAGAGACAGAACTTTTAGAAATGAAATCCTGTCTAAATATCAGATTAGACACTGAATGGAGAATTAATGAACTGGTGGATAAATTCAAACAAATTACTGATGATACAGGACAGAGAGATAAAGAGGTAGAAATTATGAAAAAGAAGTAGAAATATGGAGAAAGGAGGGCAAAGGTTAATCTTTTATGTATCTAACATATTTAATGACAAAGTGCAAAAGAAAATAAGGGAGATATGTTTATTTAGGCTAATGCAATAGAAAAATGTTCATCAATGAGGACCTGGGGTTTGTAGCACTGGGTACAAATAAGAGAGTCACCATGAGTCTCATGGGAGTCATGGGGAAGGATCAGATTTGTCTTATGTAGGACTATATAAGGGCAGGGTGTCCCTTTGAAATTAACTGCTTGTTAAACACAAAGACTGGGGAGAGTTCTTAATTATTCCTATTTTCTGGAATTTCAGATCTCAGATAAAGTCCAATATTGCCAATTGGGATTCCTGAAAGGCAATGTAGAAAGAATAGAGGAAATCTGGAAAAGAGATAGTCTGAGCATTTTTCAGAATTAGAGAAAGACTTCAATCCTCAGAATCATGAACTATATTGGGTCTCAAATAAGGACAAGCAAAACAAAAGCCACTCCTTGATGGGAGCAGTATTTCAAATTAAAAAAATATATATATATATATTGCTAATTAAGAGTGTACGCCTTCCTCTTTACTTTTACAGCTATTACCTACATTTCAACTACTACTGGTTTTATACAGTTTATTCTTTTTATTGGTTTCTTTCAGAAATTGAGAACTTATCAGAACAAAAGTCAGTTATTAAAATAAGACTTGGAACACCTTAGACTGGGCACCCTTTCTCTGCCACCATGGATTTCTTACCTATTTTTCCTGTCTGGAACTCAGTTTATTGCCACCTTGGGTCTCTCCTTTTCTCTCTTGTCTCCCCCTTTTCTCACATCCGAGCTATTTGCCTTCTTTCTTCTAGATTGCTCCTGAGAAATCCCACATTTTCTCGAATTTATTTTTCAAAAAAAAAAAAAATCAGCCTTTTCTTTTACTGTCTCTTTCTCTTTCTCCTTCCAGACCCAAAGAGTCCTTCAATGTATTTCCCTAAGCAAAGTACTTCAAATGATACAAATGTCACTACTCAGGTATATGGAAGTTGCTGCTGGTTTTGTTTGCTTTTTAGCAATAATTATTTTCCCCTTAATTATTAAGTACTGCATTAATAGATACAACTACCTTTCAATCCATCTTCCACCCCTAATTTTCTGCTTTGGGTGCTATGGTTTGGATGTGTCTCCCAGAAAGCATTAATCCCCAATGCAACAGTGTTGGGAGGGGAGGGGATTAGGCCACATAGGCAGAGTGAGTGAATTAATGCACTCATCGTGGGGGTAGACTCTGTATCACAGGAGTGGGATCATTATAAAAGGAGGAGTTGGACCCAGTTTTATTGGCTATGTCTTCTTCTCCCTTTTATTCTCTCTCCCTCTCCCTTGTCCTTCCACCTTCTGCAAGAAGGACCTCGCCAAATGTCAGGCCCTTGATCTTGGCCTCTCAGGTATTTTTGTTATAGTAGTACAAAATAGACTAAGACACTGGGCCAGCTTTGGAGTGTGATGAGAATGCATTAAGGATTCTTATACATGCTTTTCTTGAAAACACATTAAAAATTAGTCAAAAGCATAAATGGTCTGTTTTTTTAGGACATATGAAAATGAATAAACCAAAGCAGCTGCATGAAAGCCATCTCATAAAAATGTCGTATATACACATCCTATTAATGTTTCTAGGTTTCAGATGAGGAAACTGAGTTCCAAGCATTTAATTTACTTTCCAAGTTTATGTAGCTAGTAAGTGGTTGAGCTGGGATTTCAACCCACATTTCTGGTGCAAATTACCATTTTCTTTTATTGATACCACAAAGCCTGTAAAGTTTCCTTTTCAATTTAATATGTTTCATTTTAACATAAAGGGAAAAAATTGAAGGTTGATGCAACTACAATACTTTGTATTTCTTCCTAAGTGTCAGGATTGAGTATAACAGGAGTTCAATTCCCCTTTACAATGGAAGTTCCTAGAGGGTAAACAGGGAAAGAACATATGTGTCTCTTCAAGTAGAGCCTTATAAATCAGCATGCAAAATACCTAGCAATGTTGTGACTTTAATATTTATGGAAATCAGATTGGCCTCCTCCATAGCTAATGAAGTGGGTATCTTGAGGGCCCATATTATTTCCTGTGTATGGTGTTCCAACTACGTTGTCAGCCAACAGAACCACCTCATTAGCGCTGAAGAGTGTCCTTGTGAAAGCATTGCTGCTGCCTAAAATTTGCTGCTGCCAGACTCACCATTCTCCAAATCGTCAGCTTCCTAATGTCCCCTGAGGATCCTGAGCAAACGGACAAAGGAACATTGTCTTTTTGACTTCAGTTTAGCTGGAGATCAGAAGTTGGATGGAGCTGTTGAGTAAAATCATTCGTTTCTTTATTCATCCAACAGATATTTGAGCACCTATAATGTGCCTACTTTGTGCTAGGCACTGGGGATGTACTAACAAGAGCCAGTCCCAATTCTCATGTGGTTCATAGATTAGGCAGGGAAACCATGAAATAAATACTGTAATTACACAAGTAATGCAGATGTCACTTTCCCCACAAGCAGACTCTTTTTTCATTTCCTGCTAACCTTGCTGCAGGACACAGCATCTCTCTCCTTTACAAGAAACAGAAAATCAGCTTCATGCCAAAAGCATTGTTGAGCAACATAGGTATTGACCAAGATTTTTGTATAGGAAACTCCCATACAAAATCTCCTGTTACCTGCAGCCAAGCCAAGGGAAACCGCCTGGATCTCAGCTCACCCACATAAGAAATAGGCAAATGATGGAAATAAGGAAAAGACTAACCTATTTTTATCGTTTCCCTATTTCTTATGCAGGTGGGTGGCTGAAACCAGCCAGCTGGGACCCAGGCAAGTTCCCTTGGCTTGGTCGCCAGTAACACTATAGAAATCTCATAGGAATCTCCTATTTAAAATCTCAGTGAAATGGCACACCTCAGCAAAACACACTAAATTCCCTTCGGATGTGTCTGATCTCCAATTTGGATTCTTTTCTGCCCTGCACACTGTTCTGGACCTTTCAGTATTGTGTTCTCATCTTCCTGTTCCCTTCCTCTCCCTGGAACTTTCATTTTCCTATCCCCAGCCCAATCCACCCCCATCCTGGTGAGCAATTCAGCTTTGCTTAGTCTCCTTCCAGCCTTGCTGGCTGCAGTATCTCAGGCTTTGGCAAAGACAAGCGCTCCAAACCGCTGGAATCTGCCATGAGAACTGGGGGGTACGGGTGGGGGATATATGATATTGAAAACTGGTTTGGTAAACTTAAATAGATAGTAATTATAATTGTGATCATTTGCTAGAGGGAGAGGTACAGGTGCTAGGAGACTGAGTAATAGGTCAGCCTGGTGAGATGGCCAAGAACGGCCAGCTGTGTTACAGCTCGACAGTCTCATCAGGTCCCTGACTCCTGAGTCAGCCTGTGGCTAATTAGGAGCAGCCACAATCACTATTTGAATAATTCTTTGGGAGAGAGTTTCTTCCTGAATGACTGGATTCACACGGGATGAGAAACTGTCTCTCTGCACTAGGAAATGGAATAAAACAACTGACTCACATTTCACGCTTCTGTTTTTGCCAAGCATAGATGATAATGTCTTAGTACTCAGATGTGGGCTAGAGCTGAATCTGCTTTTTATAACTGACTGATTTATAATTCAGGTAGCAGGGAGCCAAGGGAGACATAATGAATCAAGTTCCGGGTCCTAGACTCCATGACAATTCCTCCACCTTGTGGTCTGATCTCACCCTATACAGGCAGGGCCCAAGGAGATCCTGTTGTTTCAGAAGTCCCCTCCCCCCAGGATGTCTCCTGGACAGATATAAATCCTAGGTTCCTTTTGAACATGTTTGATGTTCTAGGCCCAATGAGCCTGAAGTTTCAGAGTCCATGAGTGGATGTCACTTGCAGAAGTCAGAATTTGAGAATATACAGCAAAATATAAGCTCAGGGATGAAGCTGGAAACCAACCTGACCATCATGGCTAAAAGCAAGATCAATCTCCAGATCTGGAGCACTGGAGAATCCAGTGCCAGTGGGCTACAGTTTATGGGGAGTGGGGAGCAAGGATGCTGACTTGCATTTATGTCCTTCTAACCACTGACAGTGATAGGCAGTCAGATATTTTGTCATAGTAGGTATTGTTTACCGTGTGCTGGGATTATATTGTAAGTACACTGCCATACTGAGATGATGAATTTTCTTCAGCAGCTCCATGATCACCAACAGGGAGTTCATACTATCTACCCATTCACATGGTTGGTTACAAGATATGATTCTGTTGTTTTTAAAAAAACAGCTTGCCAATTAAGATGTGATCACTGTTGACCCTTTTCCTTAATACTCACAAAACTAAGAACCAACAAGTTAAACTCTTTAGTGGGTAGACTCTGTGGACTTACCATCAGTTGACATTTACTCAGTTTGGCACACACATTAAGAAATCCTCACAATACACAGATAATATAAGAACCTTCATTATTTTATAGAGATGGGAACTAAACTTTAAAAAGTAACCTGGCCAGCCATTCAGTAAAAAATTGTCAATGCCAGGATTCAAATTGAAGATTATCTAGGGCCTAGTGGATAATCATTCTACTCTTTCCTAGGAATGCATGTCAGATATTCTTATTAATCTTCTCTGCTGTCGTTTGTATTCACAGTATAATTGATATTGTTCCTTGCCTCACCTCCATTCTACAGTTTGCTCTAAGAAAAACAATTCTTCCCTCTTTGTTGACAGATTCTTCACCAGTATAATTTTATCATGACCACTCTGTTCCTCAACCCTCTGTCTCTGATCAAGCGAAGCAAGATTACCATACCAAGTAGTAAATTCTGATTTTAAAATGTTCAGGGAATCCGAGATGGCGGATTAGAGGGAGGCTGTGTTCCTTGTCACTCCATAACTCAGGATTCAGAGGGGAGAGCAGGTCTTTCACGCCATCGGGGAACAGAGTCTCCGGCAGAGAGCACTGGCCTGCCAACCTTGGAGCTCCGGCTCTGGGCACAAGTCTGCCGGTGAGTCCTCAGCACAGAGATCCGGACTTCCACGCCATCTGGTACAGCTTCTCCAGCAGAGAGCACCGGGCCTGCTGAGCCAGGAGGTCTGTGGCTGGAATTCCCAGCAGAGGAGCATAGGCCTGCTGCTGCCTGAGTCCCCCAGTGGGGAGCTCAGGCCTGCCTGGGCCATCAAGCCCAGTGTCTCTAGTACTGAGCACAGGTCTGCGCCCCCCTCACCCGCCCCACCTCCACCTAGTGCCCAGGCCCACACCCTGGCCTGGAAGCTAGCGCCCGTGCTGCAACTGACCATCTATCAGCACTCGGTCGCCTCTGTCCAGAAGCATTGATTATTCCCCACCAGGAGGTAGAGAGACAGCACCCTTCTTGGGTCACCACTTGAACTAGCACCTCTCAGGCATCAGGCCATTGGAAAATAAGAGGTTTGAACTGTACAGTATAATTTTATTGCAGAATGTTTTTAAATTAGTTGTATTATCACAATCATTCCTAATATACCCACTATATTTCTACCTTTTTCTATTACTAATATTCTGATCACTCTATCTTCCTCTTATACATCTGTTTCCTTGGAGAATCTCCTTTTCTCTCATGCTAACAACCTATTTCTTTTAATTCCACCTCCACTATTCCTATGACATAGTATATCTATAGACTCACTTCTTATCTCATTAATGTTATGTCCTATACCCCTCCTCGTCCTCTCTGTCCAACATTAGATTGCAGTCCTTATTGCAAATTTATTGGTTATGCTGTAGATAATAATTTGAACTCATCTCTGTTTATTATGATAACACTGTTAATATCTCAATAGGGACTAATTAGATTAAGGACGCATATTGTTTATATGGTGTGCTGCTAATATTGATCTCTCACTTCAAGGGGAGGTATTGGAAATTGGCAGGAACCCTATAAGTCTTTAAGGGGAAACTGCAATACCTAGGATTCGTACTACTACAGGGGAAGATACACTAGCAACATGAGAAAACATGGGAAGAAAATGTCCCAAACAAACCCAGATACTATACCAAAAGATCTCAATGACATCATGGCAGAAGCATTGTCAGAAAGGGAGTTCAGAATGTACATAATTAAAATGATCCAATAAGTGAACGAAGAGCCAAGAGAGCAAATGTAGGCAATGCTAAAAGAGCAACTGCAGGAAGCAAAAGATCATTTCAATAAAGAGAGATTCTGAAAAAAAAACAAAACAAAACAGAAATCCTTGAAATGAAGGACACAATAAACCAAATTAAAAACTCAATAAAAACTCAATAGAAAATTTAACCAACAGTCTTGATCAATTGGAAGACAGAACCTCCGACAAGGAAGACAAAATATTTAATCCTGAAAACAAACTCAACCAAACAGAGAAGATGGTAAGGAATAATGAACAGAACATCCAAGAATTATGGGACATCATGAAAAGACCAAACTTCAGAGTTATTGGGATTGAGGAAGGCACAGAGATACAAACCAAAGGAATGAATAATCTGTTCAATGAAATAATATCAGGAAATTTCCCAAATCTGATGAATGAAATGGGAAATCAAATTCAAGAGGCTTCTAGGACACCAAATGCACAAAATCACAACAGATCCACACCCAGGCACATTATAATGAAAATACCTAACATACAAAACAAAGAGAATTTTAAAGGCTGCAAGAGGAAAAACATCAGATTACATATAGGGGGAAACCAATACAAAAATCAGCAGATTTCTCAGCCCAGACCCTAAAAGCAAGAAGGGCCTGGAACAACATATTCCAAGCATTAAAAGAAAATGGATGCCAACCAAGAATCTTATAGTCAGCAAAACTTACCTTCAGATTTGAAGATGAAATAATCCTTCCATGATAAACACAAGCTAAAAGAGTTCACAAATAGAAAGCCTGCCCTATAGAAAATTCTTGACAAAGTATTTCAATAGGAAGAAATGACGAATAACAATGTAAGTCAACAAACAGAGGAATTGCCCTAAAGTAACAGCCAATTAAAGGAGAAATCTAATTGGGTTAAAAGCCAAAAATAAGTCAAAATGACTGGGAATACAAGTCATATTTCAATAATAACCCTGAACCTTAAAGGCCTAAACTCATCAATCAAAAGACATAGACTGGCAGATTGGATTAAAAAGAAAGACTCAACAATATGCTGCCTTCAAGAGACTCATCTCAGAAAAACATGCCCACAGACTAAAGGTGAAAGGTTGGGGGAAAAAAAATACCACCCACATGGACTCAGTAAAAAAGCAGGGGTTTCCATCCTTATTTCAGATAAAACAGACGTCAAGCCAAAGTTGGTCAGAAAGGATAAAGCCTTAAGGACATTTCATACTGCTTAAGGGAAGCATAAATCAGCAAGACATAACAATCATAAATATTTATGACCCAAACAATGGTGCATCCATGTATGTCAATCAGATCCTTCTTAATTTCAGGAACCAAATAGACCAAAACACTGGGTGATTTTAACACACCTCTCTCATCATTGGACAGATCTTCCAAGCAAAAATTGAACAAAGAAACCATAGAACTCAATAACAAAATCACTAAATTAGACTTAACAGACATATATAGAATATTCCATCCATCAATAAGCGAATACACTTTTTTCTCAGCAGCTCATGGATCCTTCTCTAAAATAGACCATATGTTATGCCACAAAGCTACTCTTAGCAAATACAAAAAAATAGAGATACTACCTTGTATTCTATCAGACCATTATGGAATGAAATTAGAAATCAATGATAAAATAAAAAACAGAAACTACTCCAACACCTGGAGATTAAATAATATGCTAGTGAATGATGCATGGATAACAGAAGACATTGGGGGGAAATAAAAAAATTCTTAGAGGTCAACGAGAACAAAGATACAACATATCAAAATCTCTGGGATACTATGAAAGCAGTGCTTAGAGGAAAATTCATTGCATGGAGTGCATTCAATAAAAGAATGAAAAGCAAACAAATCAATGACCTCACATTACAGCTCAAAGCCCTAGAAAAAGAGGAACAGGTCATCACCAAAAGTAGTAGAAGACAGGAAATAATTAAAATCAGAGTGGAAATCAATAAGATTGAAACAAAAGAAACAATTCAAAAAATTGACAAAACAAAAAGTTGGTTCTTTGAAAAAATAAACAAAATTGATAAACCCTTAGCCACACTAACAAAGAGAGAGAAAACTCAAATTACTAAAATTCATGATGAAAAAGGAAATATCACAACAGACTCTAATGAAATACAAAACATAATTAGAAGCTATTTTGAAAATTTATACTCCAACAAAACAGAAAACCTGGAAGACATCAACAGGTTCCTAGAGGCATATAAGCCACCCAAACTGAATCTGGAGGGCATACACAACTTAAATAGATCAATTTCAAGCAATGAAATAGAAGAAGTCATCAAAAGCCTACCAACAAAGAAAAGTCCAGGACCAGATGGATTCACAGCCGAGTTCTACAAGACCTTCAAAGAAGAGCTCATTCCAATATTCCTCAAAGAATTTCATGAAACAGAGGAGGAGGGAACCCTTCCAAACTCATTCTATGAAGCTAATATCACCCTGATACCAAAACCAGACAAAGACACATCAAGGAAAGAAAATTTCAGACCAATATCCCTAATGAACATAGATGCAAAAGTTCTTAACAAAATTTTAGTGAATCACATACAAAAGCATATTAAAAAGATAGTACACCATGATCAAGTGGGTTTCATCTGGGGGATGCAAGGTTGGTTCGACATCCAGAAATCAATAAATGTAATTCACCACATCAACAGACTTAAAGTCAAGAACCACATGATTATTTCAATAGATGCAGAGAAAGCATTTGATAAAATACAGCACCCCTTCATGCTCAAAACGCTAGAAAAAATAGGGATAGTAGGAATGTTCCTTAACATTGAAAGGCTATCTATGCTAAGCCCACAGTTAACATCATTCTAGATGGAGAGAAATTGAAAGCATTCCCCCTGAGAACTGGAACAAGGGAGCGATGCCCTCTTTCTCTACTTCTATTCAACATCGTCCATGAAACTTTAGCCAGAGCAATTAGAGAGACCAAAGAAATTAGAGGGATACGAATAGGAAAAGAAGAGCTCAAACTATCCCTATTTGCTGATAACCATGATTCTCTATTTAGAAGAGCCTATAAATTCCACCAGAAAAATTCTGGAACTCATAAATGAATTCAGTAAAGTAGAAGCATATAAAATTAATGCTCATAAATCTAATGCATTTTTATTCATAAGTGATGCATCCTCTGAGAGAGAAATCAGGAAAACTACCCCATTCACAATAGCCTAAAAAAATAAAATAAAATACTTGGGAATCAATCTAACAAAAGAGGTGAAAGACCTCTACAATGAGAACTACAGAACACTAAAGAAAGAAATTATAGAAAGTCTGAGAAGATGGAAAGATCTCCCATGTTCTTGGATAGGCAGAATTAATATTGTCAAAATGGCCATACTACCAAAAGTGTTATACAAATTCAATGCAATTCCAATGAAAATCCCAATGATGGATCTTGTAGAAATAGAGCAAGCAATCATGAAATTCATTTGGAGGAATAAGAGACCCAGAATAGCCAAAACAATTCTTAACAAGAAGAGTGAAGCAAGGGGTATCACAATACTGGAACTTCAACTGTATTACAGAGCAATAGTAACAAAAACAGCATGGTATTGGCACCAAAATAGGCAGGTAAATCAATGGTACAGAATAGCGGACACAGAGACAAACCCACATAAATACAGGTATCTCATACTTGACAAATGAGCCAAAAACATACAATGGAGAAAATATAGCCTCTTCAACAAATGGTGATGGGAAAACTGGAAATCCATATGCAGCAAAATGAAACTAAACCCATCTCTCTCACCCTGTACAAAACAACTCAAAATGGATCAAGGACCTAGGAGTTAGCCCAGAGACCCTGCACCTAATAGAAGAGAAAATAGGTCCAAATTTCCATCATGTGGGCCTAGGAACAGATTTCCTAAACAAGACTCTCAAAGCGCAAGAAATAAAAGCAGGAATCAATGATTGGGAGAGAGTCAAACCAAAAAGCCTTTTCTCAGCAATGGAAACAATCAGCAATGTGAAGAGAGAGCCTTCAGAGTGGGAGAAAATCTTTGCCACACACACTTCAGATAGAGCACTAACTCCAGAATCTACAAAGTACTCAAAAATCTTTACACCAAGAACGCTAATAACCCAATCAATAAATGGGCCAAGGAAATGAACAGACACTTTACAGAAAAAGATCTACAAGCAATCAACAGATATATGAAAAAATGTTCAACATCCCTAATTATAAGAGAAATGCAAATCAAACCCACCTTAAGATTTCATCTTACCCCAATTAGAATGTCTTTTATTAAGAATACAGGCAACAACAGGTGTTAGCGACGATGTGGGGAAAAGGGTATACTCATACATTGCTGGTGGGAGTGCAAGTTGGTGCAGCCACTCTGGAAAGCAGTGTGGAGATTCCTTAGAAAACTTGGAATGGATCCACCATTTGACCCAGCTATCCCACTCCTTGGCCTATACCCAAAGGACTTAAAATCAGCATACTACAGTGATGCAGCCACATCAATGTTCATAGCTGCTCAATTCACAATAGCTGGATTGTGGAACCAACTTAGATGCCATTCAAGTGATGAATGGATAAAGAAATTGTGGTATATATACACAATGGAATATTACTCAGCCATAAAGAAGAATCAAATTATGGCATTTGCAGGTAAATGGTGTTGGAGACTGTCATGCTAAGTGAGATTAGCCAATCCCCAAAATCCAAAGGCCGAATGATCTCTCTGATAAGTGAATGATGATGCATAATGTGGGGTGGAAGGGTGGCAAGAATGGAGGAGGAATAGATTGCATTGAGGGAGGGGGGGGGGGGGGGGGGGGGGTAAGAATAATAACAGAATGAGACAGACATCATTGCCCTGTGTACATGTGTGAATGCACAGATGGTGTGACTCTACTTTGTGTACAACCAGAGAAACAATAGCTGTACTCCATTTGTGTACAATGAATCAAAATAAATAAATTTTAAAAAAGAAAGAAAAAATAAATAAAATGTTCATCTCCAGGAAATAAAAAACTACCAATTGGTTAAGAATAATCCTTTAGGAAAAATTAGTTCTGCCCAAAAATGATCCATTTTGAACCCTGGATTAGCTGAAAATGTAGACCTGACACAGAAACCATGAAGAACTGCTAAGACATCACTAGAACCTGTTAGAAATTTATGTCAGTTAACTCAGGTTCCCACTGAAGTCCAAAGTAGAAAAGGAAAAAAACATTTAGCACGAAAGAGGTCATCCGTGTCTTCTCTGGGACTCAAATTACCATAGCTGTGCCACCAAACCTGGGACCTGCAGAGCGATAATGTCTGTAGATTGTTGAAATTCATAAATGAAAAAGTGATTTATCATCTAAATTGTATACTTTCTATGTACATTCCAGATAGTTGTCTCTTCCCTCCTGCCAAATATTCACAAAATAAGACTGAAAATAACATTATATAAAAGTGGGAAATATTTCAACATCCTGATAGTTCAATAAAGAACCTTTAGGACTGGGGATATGGCTCCGTTGGTAGAGTGCTTGCCTTGCAAGCACAAGGCCCTGTGTTCAACCCCCAGCACTGCAAAACAAAACAAAACAAAACAAAACAAAACAAAACAAACCTTTAAACATAATTTGAAAAAGATTTTGTAATTAAGTGTATAAAATATATATAATTTACCTTTATTCATGGGGACTGTGAATGAATTATGATACTGAATTAATTGTAAGTATTGAGCAAATAGTGACAAGAAGAACGTTTCATAAAGGAAGCCTGGTTTCTCAAAGTTGCAGGGAGTTTAAAATTGAAGAGGGTAGTCCACAATCACCACTGTGGTACCTGGGATTGGTTGATGTTATGGTTTGTATATGAAGTATCCCCTGAAAAGCTCATGTTAGGCAATGCAGGAATGCTCAGAGGTGGAGTTATTAGATTATGAGAACTGTAACCTAATTGGCAGATTAATCCATGTGATCAATTAATAATTTGAATGGATTACTGGGCAGTAACTGCTGCCAGGTGGAGTATGGCTGCAGGTAGTAGGTCACTGGGGGCATGCCCTTGGGGATTATATTTTGTCTTTGACTTCTCTCTCATCTTCTCTCCATATCTTTCCTTTCCTCTCCCCCTGACACCCACCCCTCTCTCTCCATCTCTCTCTCTCTCTGTCTGCTTCCTAGTTCCATAAACTGAGCAACCTTCCTCCACCACACTCTTCCACCATGATGTTCTGCCTCACCTCAGGCCCAGAGCAATGAAGTAGCCCAAACATTGACTGAACCTCTGAAACTGTAAGCCCAAAATAAATTTTCCTTCCTCTAAGTTATTCTTGTCAGATATTTTGGTCATAGCAACAAAAAGTTAACAGAATAGAAAATAATCTCAAAGTATTTCTCTTATAAATTACTTAGAGGGCAGATGGATTAACACCATGGATAATGGGACTAGCTGACATGGTATGCCTTGTGATATGACACACAGAGTAGATACAACTTCATCTCTGTGGTGTTTGTGCCAAAATGTATTATCTGAACCTTACTGTGAGAAAACATTTGACAAAGTAAAATTTAAAATGTCTTATAAAATAACTAGGCTTTACTTTACCACTTGCTGAGATTACAGAAGATTAGAGATGTGACAGCTCATTGCAGTGCATGCTCCTGAGGCAGATCATGGATCAGAAAAAAGAATAACTATCATAAAGATTATTACTAGAGCAATTTAAATCTACTCTAGGTTATAATATATATCAAACTTACAGTTTGTGATTTTGATCATTGTAGTATGCTTGTGTAAGAGAATTTCCTTTTAGGAAATGCACATGAAATAATTTATAGCTAAAGAATCATAATATCTGTAAGTTACTTTCAAATGGTTTAGAGAAAAATAAAGAGTATGAGAGCAAATGGTAAAGCTTTGTTTTGGTAAAACAAAATAAAATGTTGACCATTGATGATCAATTGATGTGTAAATGTTTTACTATTCTTGTTGCTTTTCTGAAAATTCAAAATTACATTCAACTTAAAATGTTGAAATCTCATATTACATTTAAAACATTCACTAAGTATTTTTTAAAAGCTCAGAAAAGAGTATATACTTTACTATCGCTGCTGCAACAAATTTAGAAGCTTAAAACAACCCAAATATATGCCTTTTCCAATTCCTGGAGGCTCCTGAATTCCTTGGCTCCTGGCCTCTTCCTCACATCACTCCAACCTCTAGTTCATGATCTCCTTGCCTGACACTGACCCTCTTGCCTCCCTCTTACACTTTTGTGAGTACGCTGGACTGTCCTTAATAGTCCAGGATAATCTCCCCACCCATTTCTTAATTTAATCACACCTGCTAAGTCTCTTTCACCACAAGTCCTAGGGGTTAAGATATGAAAAGCTTTGGGATTTTGTCTACCATTATTCCATCTAACACAGAGTAATTCAATTTACCATATTAAAAAAAAAATGTCCTGTCCCTCTCATCATTAGGCAGAATTCAAAGAACTTTGTCTTGAGGGGCAGATACCCTTAGGTCTAGGAGATACAAACACAGGGCACTGAAGGTACATCATAGTCTACATCCTAAGTGTGGAATATGTATAAAGATGTCTGTTTTATTATTCTTATTTAAACTATACTTACAGGTTAGTTTATGATTTAGTTTGCAATTGTTTCTAAAAATACATAGAACTACATATAATGATAGAATCTTCTATGCGGATAAGCCTTGCCTTTTTTAAGGTCTGGAGTGTTTTGAAAACTATTCTACTTAAATGTTTTTGAAAAAGAAAATTTTAAAATAGTTTATCATCTCATCAAGTTTAATTACATGGAATATGATCTTAGTTAATACATTTAGCAAGTGGTGTCTTAAACCTAGTTACGACAGAGTAATCATTACTTTGTCAATCATTCACACTGAACAAATAGAAGATCCTTATCATTAAAACTTATGCTAGAATGGTTCAGTGGTTGTCAAGAGTTGTGGGTGGGAGGAAGAGGGTCAATATCAACATCATGAGAAATTCTTGGAAGAAACAATGGACTGTTCTGTAGCTTGATATAGTGGCAGTTACATGAATCTATCATGTGTTAAAGTTCATAAAATTGTTCGCCAAAATTTAAAAAATTAATTTTATTTTATGATAATGTAAAAAGTAAGAGTATAGGATAACTTTTAAAAATTATACTAATTTATTTTGATCCCACAGTTTTAGATCTAGGAATTTAGCCCTTAAAACATACACACACACACACACACACAGAGGCACACATGCAAACACTCCTAAATTTGCAAAAATAGTAAGAGAATGTTCACTGGAGTAGTAGTAAGAACCTGGACCCATCCCAAATGTTTTCAGCAAAGGTCTAGTTAAATAAATTACAATGTTTTCATACTAGGCCAATCATTAAATATTTTAAGTTAATGACCTATAGTAGGATGTTGAACAGGACTTTTTCTCTTGTTCCAGAACTGGCTAGAGTTGGAGATGATAAGTAATTCACATACTAAAGGGAGCCTACAGCACCTGGGGCCAGGCAATTCTTTAGGGCAGATGAGGTGTGCTCAGCCACCCAGCTAGCAGCACATCATTCTCTCCAATCCATGCATATATATGCAGACCACTGTGATTAACAGTAGTTCAAAGAGAATTCTGAATCTTGAGATATCAGCCTTGTAGGGAATACAAGAGCTTCCCATTCTGTCCTCATAAGGGGACTATTCCTAAAGAGGAATAAGGAAAAGGAAGCAGGCAGAGGTGCAGACAAGAAGGGGGTCCTCACATATTCTCTGCTCAATACCTGCTCATTTAGTGGAACTTAAATGAATTTACACCCTCTGTGTCTAATTTGAGCAGGAGAGAGAGAGAGAAAGAAGACAGAAAGCTGGGCAAAGAGGCCACAGCATGGAGGAGTCTGCCCACCTTCTCCTGGGCTTCCAATAGTGAAATGATAATTGGAATGTGGCTAGACTCAGGACACCTTGTTGGTACCCTACCCAAGGGACTTGGCCACAAGGAAAGCAAGAGGGTAAACTGTTATTCACAGGAGCTGAGAGAGGTTTGAACTCCTGTATATTTACCATGCCAATGAGCTGTGCCCTGTGAAAAACTTCCTATGAGGTCCTGAAGAAACCATGTGTGTACCTTATGAACATGGTAGCCTTTTAAACTCATCACCATCAGGACACCTCAGTCAGTCATTGCATTCATATGCTTCCATGGTCAAAACAGAATACTTTGGACTGGCTTGCTTTAAAAGCAGATGTTTGTTTTCTCATAGTTCTGGAGGATAAGAGTCCAAAATCAAGGGTTGGTTTCCTCTGAGGCCTCTCTGCTTGGCTTTACAAGGTCATCCCTCTGCAGGCATGCCCCTGGTGTCTTTTTTTATGTGTCCAAATGTCCTCTTGGTCTTATTTTAACTTAATCACCCTTTTAAAGGTCATTTCCCCTGTTTCTAATATGACAGTTTACTATCCCTAAATGGGAGGGGGGTAGAGAGAGAGAGAGAGAGAGAGAGAGAAAGAAAGAGAGAAAAGTCATAGTTAACCAGGGGTGATTTTGCTCCTTGGGGAACTTTGGCAATATCTGGAGTCATTTTTGGTTGTCACAACTGTGTGGAGGATTATCCCAATCCTCATACAACTCTGAAGGTAAGTTATTTCTCCTGTTAATTGCTTGAGAAACAGTCTTAGAGTCCAATCATTTCCTCCAAGCCATATAGGAAGCAAGTAGGGAGGATGGATTTGAATACCCTTGCGAGACTCTTCCAGGATGAAGCAGGAGCAGAGGGAGGTAAACTGAGAACAAGGCCTGAGAGATGAGAGAATAAATGCCCCCTTTCCCAGGAAAAGTACTAGATGCCATTCTTGTCAATTCATTTGAAATTTGCAGCTAGGCAAGGACATGAACTTGAGCAGACTCTGTTCTCTGGGAAAGAACAGCCTGGCAAGGTCCTGGTTTGCGTCAGAGTTGAACTGGAGCTGTAGATCTCTGTGGTCCTGGGCACCCACAGTGCCCATACTGCTGTATCCTCTCCCTTCTGCCTGGGGCCCCAGCTGTGCCCCTGATGAATCACTTGTGACTGCTCAGAGGAACCATGCCATGCTCTCTATATCCTTCCTTCTCTCTGGTAGGCCTGGCCTCTTCCATGCACAGGGACTCGACATCAATAAGATCACAAGATGAAGCCATCTGAAAATCTAATTTACATTTCTTATAATATGTACCCAACTGTGTTCTCCACTCTACTTTCACATTTAATTCCTCTTGAGCCTTTTAGTCGGATTTTGAATACTGCATTTTCCAAATGATCATACCATCTTGAGATAGATTTTTCATCTAATTACACCCTCCAAAGTGTCTTTCCAATTAATCTTTTTTTGTTTTTTGGTTTTTTTTAATGTGATGCTGGGGATTGAACCCAGGGCCTTACATATGCTAAGCACATGCTCTACTGGCAAACTACACCCCCAGCTTTGGGTTAACCTCTTTGTTTAAAGGGATGGGTACATGCAAATCCATTCTGAGACAACTCTTAAAAGAGAGGCTGTGAGTGTCATAGACTTTTAGAGGATTTGCATTGAAAACTTCCGAATTTGTAGGCACTATGAAAGCTCTTAGTTCTTATTTAAAGTTTTACATAAAAGAAATAGTTGGCAGGGGAAAATTGTTTTCTCCACCCTAGGGCTGCGAGAATAAACGAGCCTTTCATTAGCTGAAAATTTGTAGGTGTGTACTTGCTGGGATTTCAAAGGGCACACATTCTATGAACAAACATGGCCTTGGCATACAGCCAACCTTGCAGGAGCACTGGGTGTTACAACTTCAGTCTAATGACGAATGTCATCTTACCTTGTTCTTACCATGACCTAAGCTTTCTGCTGGGCTGGGGGTAGTTCTGCAGGTGGACCTGTGGTGCACAACCTCAGCCTTCCTACTGTCGGCTGGTAGCATGCTGGTTGCATCTAGAAACAGACAAACTGCAATTTGAAAATCACAGTCACCAAGTAACAGAAATGTGTAGGGCCTTTAAAAAATCAGCAGGAAGAGAGTAAGTGAAGCCACATGAAAAGAACAGCAAATCAGGTGACACCCAGCAACCTATTCCTTCTGTCGAGTTAGTTCTGATTTCTGGCAGGTTGGCACAGTTTAATTCTCTGATTTAGGTGACCAGTTAATTATTAAGATTTTGATTGGAAAGAAATTCTCATTCAGTTGTCTTTTTTTGCCCTGAATTCTTTTGATTTTTGATGATTGAATATAGAAATTCATTCATTCTTTTCAGACCTTTTTTTTCAACATTAGCTGCAATAAGAAATTAATTTCAAATTACAAAATAGCTTGCACATACGTGTGCACACAGACACACACACTACTTGGCAAAACTAAAAAAGTTCTACAAAAAATATATTCACTGTAACTATCATTTACTTCAATAATTTCATCTTATTCCATTCCTTTCTAGTCTAATCTATTTAAAAAGCAGTTTTTCTGCCTATTGAATTAATTTCACAACCCATTACCAGGACATAACCTGTAGTTTGAAAATTATTACATTATTTGAACTGTTATCTAAATTATTACAATTTGTAGCATTCTAATGAAATTGTATGTATAACCAGAAAGTGAGTTTAATTAGTATTTTCCAAGATTGTTTTATGTGGAATTTATAATATTGCTCACTCAACTCTTTGGTGGAATTGTCACACATCTGTAATTTCACCCCTTTCTCTTCCAATTCTGATCATCAGATGTGAAAACGGTGTAAATGATCAGTTTCCTTTCTATATCCTCAAGCAGACATGACCTTTGAGAAATCTGCTTGAAGTGTTGTATCTAGGAGGCTTGGTGAGGTTGGAAGCCATGATGAAACTTGGCTATGTTCTTGGTATATGCAGAGAAAAAGAAGTCCATGCTGGAAACAGCATGCCAAGGAAGTGCCAGCACTCAATGAGATCCACCACCTTGAATTAGCACCAGGACAAGAGAAGGAGCCAAGAATAAAGCCAATTATGAGAGAAGCTGTGAAAGACATGAATAGAGGGAAAGAAAGCACAGCACAAGGCAATTTCCAAACCAAAGAGGAAAAAGCTATGAGGGTTCTTTTCCTGCTATTGTTACCTTGGTTAGGAGCATGCTCCAAACACTTGAAAAGGAAGCTCCAGGGCTGTTCCCCAGAGCATCACTCTAGAGTGAAAATTCAGATTCACACATAATAATGAACTCCATGAGCTGTTTTCCTTTAAGAACTAGATATTAAGTCAAAGTTGTATACCCCTTCTCATCCATATTATATATATTAAATGTCAGATATCAATTTCATCCATAAATCTGCCAGCATGTATATAAAGACAACTTTAAGTATCAAAACTAAAATTCCATTGTTTACCTAAAAAGTTTTAGCAATGATTTTTTTTTTTTTTTTTTTACTATCA
>JAJEJO010001436.1:1010172-1068058 GCA_020662805.1 Glaucomys volans
ATTTAATGTATTTTAATTGGTTGATCTCTCTCTTTTCATTTCTAAATTCTCCCTTTAGAGTTGTTAAAAGGTAAAGTCCAAGGCCTCTTTTAATAATGGGATTTTTTCCAAAGAAAACACTAATTATTTATTTCAACTTATCAGCTGAGAAAAATATCTCCTAGGCTCTGCAGATGAGGGCAAAAACTTGCCTCTGGTGACACTGATAGAAACTGGGCCCATCTCACTGGCCTCCTTCCTTCCTAAGATCTCTTCCATCGGACCCACTCCTTTATACTTTGAAAAGACCTCTTTTAAAACACTACTGCATTCAATTCCCTTGCTTCTTGTTTTCTACAAGTAGGAAATCTACTACTGTCTGATATTACTGTCTTCAATTCCTTGACAGCATAATGTTTATAAATAATGGCCTAGGGAGTGGCAAGCCTGGTGAGTCATCAGAGTCAATGCTGTGCTGCGGAGTTTTAGTGTTGAGTATATTTAGTTGTCTTCTAATTCTTAGGAAACTGATAACCCTGTATGTATTGCTTTTGTGTAATGGTACATGCCAAACTAAAATGCCAGTTTGTTTTTTTGCAGAATGAGTTTTCCCATGTTCACCTGAATGAAGAAACTTTCCTATTATCTTTTAATGCCTGTTTGTTACCTTTCAAAATCTATAAAGTGCTGGGCATGGAGGCACATGCCTATAATCACAGCAACTTAGGAGGCTGAGTCAGGAGAATCACAACTTTGAGGCCAGCCTCAGCAATTTAGGAAGTCCTAAGCAACTTAGCAAGACCCTCAAAATAAAAAATAAAAAGGCTGGGGATATAGTTCAGTAGTAGAAAGCCCTTGGGTTCAATCCTCGGTACCAAAGTTTTCAAACTAACAAGCATTTAGAAATAAAATTTTGGTTTTTCTTTATCATTTTGCTATTCTTGTATTTTCACCTGAAATCCTGGGTCACATGAGTACTAAAAGTTGTGTCCAAGAGGAGAAATGCCATGTGACAGCAAGCCACAATGTGGTAACCATGGTAATTTTTAAATCAACCTTATTGAGGTGTGATCTGCATAACAAAAACTGAATCCATTTTAAGAGTAGAGTTCAATGAATTTTGACAAATGTGTACATTTCTACAAGTTCCACCCAGTCAAGATAGAATGTTTTCATCACTCCAGAAACTTCCCTTGTATCTCTCTGAAGTCATTGACCCCATGCCTGCTTAGCTCTAAGTAACCATTCATCTGTTTTCTATCAATAGAGATTGTGTCTGTTCTAAAATTTAATTAATGGAATCATAAAGTATATATACTTCTGTGCACATGTCTTCTTTAGTTCAGCAAAAGTTGAGATTCATCCATTTCATTGTATGTGCTCGATACTTTTTTGAAAATTGTGTTCTATTATTTACATATACTGTAATTTGTTTATCCAGTCACTTTTGATGAACATTTAGATTGCTTCCAGTTCTTGGCTATTTTGAACAAAACTGCAAAAACAAATGTATACAAGTCTGTATGGACATATGCTTTCAGTTCTCTTGGGCAAGTACCTAAGAGAGGAACTGCTGCAAGAGGAAGAGCTTACTAAGAACCTGCCACAGTGTCTCCCAAAAAGGTTCTATCATTTTACTCCCATGTATAAGGCACGAGAATGCCAGTGGTTCTAGGTCCTCACCAACATTTGCTATTGTCTGTCTTTTAATTATGGCCATCCCAGCAGGCTTGTCAGAGGATCTGCCTGTAGTTGTAAATTTCATTTCCCTAAGGATGGAAGGGGCTGAGCGAGTATTTGTGTGCTTATTGCCTTATTTGTATATCTCTTTGTCAAGTGTGCAAATTTTCTGCTTTTTGAAATTGGATTGGTTGACCCCTTATTAGTTGTTTATATACTCTGGATATAATTCTTTTTTTTTTTATTCATTCAATTTTGATCCATTGAACACAAATGGAGTACAGCTATTGTTTCTCTGGTTGTACACAAAGTAGAGTCACACCATCTGTGCATTCATACATGTACACAGGGCAATAATGTTTGTCTCATTTTGTTATTATTCTTGCCCCCCACCCCGACCCCACCCCTCCCTTCCCTCTATGCTATCTATCCTTCCTTCATTCTTGCCTTGCTTCCACCCCATATTATGCATCATCATTCACTTATCAGAGAGATCATTCGGCCTTTGGATTTTGGGGATTGGCTAATCTCACTTAGCATGACAGTCTCCAACATCATCCATTTACCTGCAAATGCCATAATTTTATTCTTCTTTATGGCTGAGTAATATTCCATTGTGTATATATACCACAGTTTCTTTATCCATTCATCTATTGTAGGGCATCTAGGTTGGTTCCACAATCTAGCTATTGTGAATTGAGCAGCTATGAACATTGATGTGGCTGCATCACTGTAGTATGCTGATTTTAAGTCCTTTGGGTATAGGCCAAGGAGTGGGATAGCTGGGTCATATGGTGAATCCATTCCAAGTTTTCTAAGGAATTTCCACACTGTTTTCCAGAGTGGCTGCACCAACTTGCACTCCCACCAGCAATGTATGAGTGTACCCTTTTCCCCACATCCTCGCCAACACCTGTTGTTGCCTGTATTCTTAATAAAGGCATTCTAATTGGGTAAGAAGAAACCTTAAGGTGGTATGGATTTGCATTTCTCTTATAACTAGGAATGTTGAACATTTTTTCATAAATCTGTTGATTGCTTGTAGATCTTCTTATGTAGAGTGTCTGTTCATTTCCTTGGCCCATTTATTGATTGGGTTATTAGTATTCTTGGATGTAATTCTTTGTCGGATATACATATCATGAATTTTTTATCCTAGTCCATAGCTTGCTTTTTTATATTCTAAGTGAATTCTTGCAAAGGGCAAAATGTTTTAACCTTGATCAAATCCAATTTATCATGCTTTTACAGTTTGGTCTTTTTATGTTCTGAGAAATCTTTGCCTATCCCAAGATCAAGGTGATAGTCCCCTATGTTTTCTGTTAGAAGAATTATATTTTTAGCTTTTACATTTAGATATGTGATTCATTTAAAGTAAATTTTTGTTTATAGTACAAAGTAAGAGAAGGAGGTTCATTTTTGTCCATAAGATTATTACACAGGCTGAGATTGTGGTTCAATGGTAGAGCACTCATCTCAGATGTGTGAGACACTGGATTTGATCCTCAGCACCACATAAAAGTAAATAAATAAAATAAAGGTATTGTGTCCATTTTTTAAAAAAGACTATTACAATTGCTTAAGCATCATTTATTGAAAAACAATTCTTTGTTTACCTTGAAAAATCAATCAACTGTCAATGTATGGATCTGTTTTTGGAATCTCTATTCTATTTCACTGATCTAAATGTTTGTGCCAATAACACACTTTCTTGATCACTCTGGTTTTGTAAATAATTCTTTTAATCAAGTGGTATAAATCTTCCAACTCGTTTCTTTGTCTTAAAAAAATGACTATTTTAGCTCATTTGCATTTCCAGGTAATTTTTAGAATTAGTTGTGTATAATGGAATGCTCCTCAGTGATTTTAAAAAGTTAAATATTGATACATGCAAGAACATTTTGGATGTTTAAAAATTATGTGAGAAAAAAACAAGCAAAAAAGAATATATACTGTCTAAATCCATTTATAAAAATTCTAGAAAAGGCAAAATAATCTATACTGATAGAAAGCAGATGAATGGTTTTCTGGGGATGGGACATGGGAGTTGGGCAGCAGAGGAGGACAGGAATGAGAGATTATACAAGGACAAGAGAAGATTTCCATGACGATATGTTCTTGATTGTGGTGATAGTGTCTTGGGTATATGTAGGTCAGAATTTATCAAACTGTGCACTTTAAATTCATATAGCTCATTGCCTGTAGACTATATTTCAGTGAAACTGCTTAAAAAATAGATATTGCAAAAAATGGAGCTAACGAAAGCTTAGTGAGCTATTGTCTCAAAATAAAATAGGACTGGAATATAGCTCAATGGCAAAGCACCCCTGGGTTCAATCCCCAGTACCACATCCCTAAAATTGATAGATTAATTTCTACCAGGATGTTCTTTTTTCAAAAAACCAACTTTTAGATTTGATAATTCTCTTTATTGCCTTCTATTTCATTAATTTCTATTTTTATCTTTATTATTTCCTTCTGCTGACTTAATTTTACTCCTCTTTTTCTTAGCTTAATTTGGAAACTTAGATCATTGATCTTAAAACATTTTTCTTTTATAAAATAAACATTTAAGACTCTAAAATCCTTAAATCCCAATTTTTGATAAATTATATTTTCATTAGCATTAGGTTCAAAATATTTTTAATTTCCCCTGTGTTTTCACTAAGCTATGAATTATTGACAAATGTGTTATTTCAATATCCAGGTATTTGAGGAATTTTCTAGAGAGCTTATTAGTATTAATTTCTCATATAATTTCATTATAGCCAAAGATAAACTCTATGTGATTTTAATCCATTTCAATTAATTGAGATTTGCTTATTTTTAGCAGGTAGCTATTGCAAGAAATGTCCCATGTGCTTGTGAGAAGAATGTGTATGCTGCATTGTTTGGTGTAGTTCTCTGTGTCTTTTGTGTGCCTTCATTTGTAGTGTCATTAAGATCTTACACACCCTTACTGACTTTTTACTTATTTCAGTTACTGAAAAGGGGAATGTTAAAAACACCCGTAATGGCTGTGGATTCATCTATGTGGTTTCTATCTTTGGTTTTTCATTTCTTTTCTCATAAATTTGAAACTTATTAGATGCTATGTTTTTAGATTATTACGAATTACTCCTTTGTGCTCTCTAACACTTTTTTCCTTGAAGTCTAATTCATCTGAAATTAAAATAATACTGCCAGTTTTCTTTCACTTAAATTTTGCCTGATACATTTTTTTCTGTTATATTTGTATTTTTATGCTGAGAGTGTGTCTCTTATAAATATCATGTACTAGGTTTTATTTTTGTGCGACCAGAAAATCTCTACCTTTTAATTAGGGTGTTGTTTAGTCCATTTACATTTAATGAAATGATTAACAAAGATAGGATTTAAATTTACCTTCTTGCTACTTGTTTTATCCCCGTTACTTGTTTACTGCCATCTTTTGGGTTAGAATTGAATTATTTTTTATATTTCATCTTAGTTTCTCCATTGACTTCTTAGTTATGTATCTTTTGTATTAAATTTTTAGTGGTTTAATGGTTATTCTAAGACTAACAACAGGTACCCTTAACAAAGTCTATTTAGAATCCATATGGTATTTCTTCCAACTTCATACTTCAGATCTGACCTTTGCATTTCCTACTTCAATCTTCCCATCTTACACCTAATGCTTGTATATCTCACTTTGTACTTCCTAATATCACTTCACACATGCAATAAACTTATGATAGCATAATTCCATTTACTTACCCACCTTTGTCCATTGTGCTACTGCTGCTGGTACAAATATTATAAAGTCTCTTTACAACATTATTAATTTTTCTTTAATAACCAATTTACTTTTAAGGAAATTATGAAAAGAAAAATAATATTTTCTTTAAAATGTGCCCTCTTAAGGGCATTTCTGAGCCTCCTCTATTTTCATTTAAATTTGTTTCCTTCTGTATCATTTCCTACTAGCTTAAAGAACACTCTTCAGCATTTCTCATGATGTAGATTCAGATGAATTCCCCTAAGCTTTCATTTATCTGATAATGTCTTTACTTAGCTATTTTTCTTGAAAAATACTTTTTACTAGATATAGAATTGTGAGTGGACAGGGTTTTTCTTTGTTTCATTTTTGGTTTTGCTTGTTGTTTGCTTTTATTAATTTTTTAAAATTTGTTCTAATTAGTTGTATATGACAGTAGAATGCATTTATACACTTTGACAAAGCATACATAAATGGAGTGTAATTTCTCATTTTTTCTGATTGTACATATTGTAGGATCACATCAGTCATGCAGTCATTTGTGTACATGAGGTAATAATGTCTGTTTCACTTCAAACATGCTGTTTTAGTCAATTTTTTTCATTTCTGTGACTGAAAGACCTGACAAGAAAAACATAGAGGAAGAAAAGTTATTTTGGCTTACAGTTTCAGAGGTTCAGTCCACTGCCAGCTGATTCCAAAGCTCTGGAACTGAAGTGAAGCTGATATCAAAGTGGAAAGGACATGCCAGAGGAAAGCAGCTCTGGACATGGTAACAAGGAAACAGAGAGAGGGTCCACTCACCAGGGACAAAGTATAAACCCCAAAGGCACGCCCCGCCCCCTCCCCGTGACCTATCTCTTCCAGCCACACCTTACCTGCCTACAATTAACACCTAGATAATTCATGTTAGTGGATTAATCCACTGATTAGGATTCAACTCTCATAACTAGTAATTTCACCTCTGAGTGTTCTTCCATTGTCTCACACATGAGCTTTTCTGGGACACCTCATATCTAAACCATAACATATGCCACTCCATTGCCTGCAATATTATTTTTTCCCTGCTTACTTTCAAGATTTTACATCTTTGATTTGCAACAGTTTAATTGGTCTAGGTGTGATTTTACCTGTATTTTTTTGGCCTGGCTTCTTTCCTCTATTTTTAACAACTAAGTTAACAACTGGCATCAAATTTCAGGAATTTTTAATTTTAGAAATTTTTGGTCATTATTTCCTCAAATGCCTTTTCTGTCTTCCCCTTTCTCAATGTCTTTTCCTTCTGCAAATTCTATTACATGTATGTTAGATCATTTGCTCCACAGGATCCTAAGGCTGTGTTTACTTTTATTCATATTTTCTATCTGTGCTTCATATTAAAGAAGCTATTAAAAAAGAGGCCCAGAAATGGTAAACAAGGAGGTATGTTTAAAAGAATTTCCATGTATAGATATTTTTTCCATTTCTCTGCTGAAATTCCTTATCTATTTACTCATTAAGGCATGCTTTTCTTTAGCTCTTTCATATTTTTCATTATTTTCTGTTAAGAAATTTAAGCTGCTCTAAAGTTCTTACATGGTAAATCTAATATCTGAGCCATCTTGGTGCTGGTTTCATTCACTTCTTTTGTTCTTGACTATGGATCATGTTTTCCTGTTCCTTTGTACATCCAGTAATTTGAGTATTGGATATTATTCACAATACAGTATTAAAACTCTGCATTCTGCTATCTGCTTTAAAGGAATGCTAATTTTGGTTGTAGCACACAGACCAATTACTGGCTGATCACCCTGAACCTGCATAGATTTGTCTTTATACTTTGTCAAGTAGATCTATGGATAGCTCTCCCATTTAGCTTCTTGTAAAGGATTCATATTGTAGAGCAAGTTGAGAGACTAGATCTTACTTTCACTAAGGTATAGTCCTTATTCCTAAGGTGTAGCATTCTTGGTTTCAAACCTTAAGAAGTTTACAAGATAGCAATGATGACTGTCCACTGTAGCTGTGGAAGATCTCCAATATCTCCAAATTCTGTTCAATCTTTATTATCTCTGTTCCACACTCAGTTGTGCAGTAGTTGTTTTCTGGTAAAGCCTTGTATAGTCTTTCCCTTCATATATGATCAAAAATTTCAGCCAAAGAATGAGGCAGAATTCCCTCCAAGACCTCATCCCAATTCTGTGTAGCTCCTTCCCTCTGGCACCTTGCCTTGCAGATTCTAGTCACTTCCAAAATCCCAAACTTATGTTTCCTTAGCTCAACAGTGTGGTGCAAGGTGCTCTGCTTAGCTCATAGCTCCCTGTACCATGTCTGGGAGAATGTTGCCAGGCAAATCTACTATAATGTGAGTCTTGTCTCATGAATGTGAGGGATCATGGTTTATATTGCCTGTTTTCCAATGTTTCACCATAATTTTTTTCATATATTTTGTGCAGTTTTATGATTGCTTATCTCAGAAGGAATAATCCAAAATGTGTTGTAATATCATAGCCAAAAGCAAGATTGGGTCAAGATTTGAACTCAAGAACACAAATGAAAATATTCTTTTGAATTTCTTCCACATTCTCCATCCAATTTTCTTTTTCTTTTTTTTCTTTCTTTTGTTGTGTGTGTGTGTGTGTATGTGCGCGCGCCTAGAATTGAACTCAGAAGTGCTTAACCTGAGGCAAATTCCCAGCCATCTTTTTAGTTTTAAATTTTTAGACAGGGTCTTGCTAAGTTACTGAGGCTGGTCTTGAACTCCCAATATCCTGCCTCAGCCTCCTGAGTCACTGGGATTATAGGCGTGGGCCACCACCCCTAGCTCCATCCAATTTTCTAATGCTGTAACATTCACATTTATAGAACATAACAAGGATATAAATTATTTAATTTGCTAAGAAGTTTAATATATTAAACTTGTGAAACTAAGCCAATTAGACTAACTTGGCCATTTGCAAATACTGTATTACTCTGAGATTGTCTGAGATTGACCATTAAGACTGAATGATTAATCAGCAAGCCCTTCTCTAAGACCACTACCCATGTAGGCCATTTGAATGAATTTACTGTGTCTGTTTTCAACTTTGCATCATGGGGGAGTCTGGACCAAAAAAGAAAAGAACATTTGAGCAATCTACTATTTTTGTAGAGCAGAATAGTTAACACTATCAAAATGTTAGAGAGAAAAAAACAAATGGATGATATTACCTCATGTTTGAATAGTGAATATCTTAACTGGGTCTTTCTCTTAATATTCTAAAAAGGACAACAAGCTGTTATTATTCCCATTTTACAAATGAGGAAACTACGAATCAAATAAGTTAATGGATTTACCCAATATGGTATAAGATGATGACAGAACTCAGAAAGGCAAAGTCATTGTGAGTAAATTTATCAGTTAGCCCTGTGGATGAAGCACCTCAGGCCATCTCTGGGAATAGACAGAGTACATATCCAACTGTGAGGTGTAACTTGAGAAATGCCAAATCATTTATTCCCTAGCTACAGTTTCAACATTAATCATTCGTTTTATATTGAGACACTGATGACCCATTGAAATGGAAGTCTAATTACCTTATATTTGTACAGCAATTCACAATTTTCCAAATGTGTTTTACATTTAATAATAGACCTAACATTTACTGTACTTTCAAATGTGGCAAATACTATTTTAAGAGCTTTGCACGTTCTATTTTTATCTACCCAAAATTCTGTGGGAAGGAAACTATATTTATCTCCATTTTACATATAAAGAAACTAAAGCATACAGAGATTCAATAACTCCCCTAAGACCATACTAGTATAAAGTCGAAAGGTTAGGATTTAGTTCTGGATTCAGAATTCTTACTTTTAACCACTAAATTATTTGTTATGCTAGTTAATCGAATTCAAAATCCTGAAAGATAACACATTGTTAAATTATCATTTTGTAGATAAGCAAATGAAGATCCAGAAAAATTAAGTTACTTGTCCAAGGTTCCCCAACTAATTAATTGTTGGTTGACTCTTGACTAATCCTGGGAATCATGACTTCTGGTCAAATTTCTTACAATATGCTAAACTAAAAGGATTACTAGTTAAGTCATTATCAGCAAAAAGAGAGAATTGAGGCAAAGACCGCTATATTTTTATGAGAACTGAAGATAAGATGTCTTGAGAACTGAAGATAAGATGTCTTGAGAAGCTGAAAAGTAGCCTGTGAATTTTCTCACCCACAGGTTGTAAAGGAAATATTAATTTTATTCTACAAATATTTACTGATTCCTTAATGATGTTCCAGGTATCATTCTTCATGCAGGAATAAATCTATGAACAAAGCAAACGAAAAAAATACCTTTATAGAATTTACCTTTATAAATACCTTTATAGAATTTACATTCTATTGAAATCTCAAACACATGATGATACAGAAGAATTGTACTGAAAATAATGAGGAACAATATAAAGCACAATTTAAACTATAATCAGCTAGAATTTTTTTTTCCAAATCTACTCTTTCTTCAGTAATTCACTTATTTCCCACATCCTGCTTCTAGGAAATAACCAATATTAAAATGTGGGTGATGAACTTTTTCAAAATACATTGCCAGATTTGCTATTGATGGCATAAATTATAGACTATCAAAGGAAGAGTCAAGTTCTTCCGGTTAATAAGATAGAGATACAAAGACAGATTTTATAGTATATTTGAACACACAGATTTTTTTTTAGAAAGTTGGCTGGTTTTGAAAAGAGGGTTATGATATAATCAATAAAAATATAAGATTCTTCTTATTTATAGTCTTCTTTTAGATTATCAGAAGTTCTTGCGACTAAAAAGTAGACTACTGGGCAGCAAGAATAGGTGGAGTCTTTGATGAGGAAGAAGGCTGATGAGCTAACAATAGTCATCTAAACTACCTCAGCAGCATCATTTTAACAAAGATCTAGCTTCTCCACTTTTCTAGTTGGATTTACTTTAACAAATTCATCAGAGTTGACAAGGGACAGATTCTTAGTTCAGGATAGAAAACCCCTGCTTTGATTCTTTAGCCTGAGTTGCTAGGCAGCAGCAGTTCCCAATTTGAGGCACCCAGCTTTTGCTTTTATCAGGACGTGTCAATCATGCCCAGCAGGCAAGAGCCTTCACGAAAAGCTTATTTTCTCCTCCTTTTTTTTTTTAAATTTTTTATTTTTTTGGCTGGCTCTACCCACACCAACCTTGGGAATCTTGTGGGCTCTCTCCAGGGCCACACTACACTTTAGAGGGATAGAATATTCCTAATAGTACTTCATTCTTAAGACTCAAAAAGGTATTCCCCTTACTCAACAGCCTGAAATTCCAGAAGATTTCACTCTTTTGGCCTAAGACTGTTTTACAATGCAAATTCAGCCTCTGTCATTGACAGGTTTGGGTGAATGAATTTATCAAATCATTTCCACCAGACAGGTGGGTGTGGTAGAAGACCAGGAGGCCAGCAGAAGAGCAGTTACAAGGAAAGGAGGAACAGAAAGAGTAAAAGGCATTGTAAAGGGAGCAAGGCGTCCAGGGAGCAAAGCCAGCCAATGGGTGGTCTTATACTTGTCAACTCAGTCATGGCCTTTCACTGAACAGATCCTCAATATCCTCCTGTTGTCCACTCACATCAGTCAGGAATGGAAACTGAAGGTCAAAATGGAGGTGTGTGGGAGATGCTGGAACCAGCTGCTGAGACCCCTCTTCAGGACCAATTGCCTCCAGCTGTTGGGACTGCTGCCTGCACCCTGCCCTCAGCTGGCAGTCCCCTTTGTAGATGGCCTCAACATAAGGAAACTGCCCTCACCAGGATCATATCTTGTTCCCAAGAAGCTCCACATCTAGTGACTGATTAACAGGATGGAGTAAAGGTCCAGCCCTGGACAACTGTACACTTTCAATCCATCTTCATTACTTCCAGTATAGTTGGCTGAGGCATCTGTTGATAATACATCACAGCTCAGCTTCTTCCTCTACCCAATCCTGCTTCCTTTCCCTCCCTGTTGATTTCAAAAGCACTCCTTTAAAAAAATTCTGCATGCTAAAATTCCCCAAGGTCTGCTTCCTGGGGACTCCAGTCTTTGATCACCAGGCTAGGAATTTCTCAGATGAGGAGGTCTTGGACTCCTGTACACAGCTGCTTACTGCTCTGGGAAAACTTTTTCAGTGACAAAAGGAGTCTGACTAGGCCCAGGGAAATCTTCCTTTGTTCCTGAGGGAGGTCCTGGAAACAGACATTAGACAATAAGAGCAAAGGTGATCCATTTCACTCAATAAGCATTACTGAGCATGAACTCTTCAAGCACAAAAGTATTTCCTGCCATTGTGGTCACTGTTGTCATCATCATCTTTATTGTTATCAGTAATATTTCAAGTAGCATCCCCAGGTCTAATATTCCAATAATTGTGAATCACTATCCATTCTTTTCACATTCCATTTATGGTTTCCTGGACAAAGGTGATATCTCCTTTTACTCTTCATATTTCCAGATAGAAGTATACTTACTTTTCAAACTGTTCAGTTTATTAACATTCCCCCATCTGCCAGTTCATTCTAATTGTCTTTCTCTGGATCTTCATTTCTGCTGATTTTTTAAACATTTTTTTTAGTTGTAGATGGACACAATACCTTTATTTTATTCATTTTTGTATGGTGCTGAGACCTGAACCCAGTGCCTCACACATGCTAGGCAATCGCTCTACCACTGAGCCACAACCCCAGCCCTCTGTTCATTTTTTTGAATCAGAGTATATGTTTCTAAATTTGGACGAACCAGGGTTTTGAACCCAGGTGAGATTATATTCTTTTGGTTTGTTTCCACTGTTCTCACTGAAGGTATTCAGCCATGTTTTGTGGTAAAACTATTCACTGGTTCAGACTAACTTCAGAGCTTCTCTGAGCATATCTGATAATTCAAAGTTCATTCCCATAAGAAAAATTCAAATCATTATATTTCCTCATACTTCGTGTCTGCCTTCACTGACACCTCGCTGGTAATTCTCTTGCGAGCTTTCTCTGATTATCACTGGCTGCTGTTTTACTCCCTCAAATAATGTAATGTCTCCTATAAATATAAAGGTTGACCACAGATGTCCTTCATTAGTGTGTTCTTAATCATGAAGAATAACTAGTTCTGTTCAGATTCCTCAGGATTCCATTACTGAGATCTCCATTAAGTGCTCATATTCCTACCCTTTGTTTTCTGTTTTGTTTTTGTTTTTGTTTTCCATTACTTTTCTTTTGCAAAATAATCCCATAAATTCCAGGGTGATGTACACTGGGAACTGATATAATGTGGTGGTAACCAAAGGGCTATCTTAATATACGTATTGATCCTGAGATTTCCCAGATGTACCTGTCATTGATTAGTTCTTTGCCAAAAAAACCTGGAAAGCTTTGGGCATTAACATGGCTAAAACAGAATCCATTGCTTTTTAAATTCTAGGTTTAGGCTCAATCTGATGGGGGTTTTTTTGTTTTTTTGGGTTTTTTTTTTTTGCCTTTCCCAGGCCTGCAGTAAGTTGTGACCTCCTTCATTGACCTTAATCTTTTCCACTTTTTGGTTGTGATCTACCCAATTCCAATGTCCTGAGTTTGGTCCCTTTAGCATTCTTCAGGTTAAATTCACTTCCGACAAATTTCAGATAGACTCAGAATGAGAAAGGGCCACAGAGGCTCTTGTGAAATTATTACCTTTGGGAAGTGGACAAGTTATCTCAGATAGGAAAAGCAAGATCAATAACAGACTTCCAATGTAGGCAGGAATGGCACTGTATAAAATGTCACCATTGCATTCAGAGTTACTTTTCAAGATTTAGGGCAAAATCTTGGGATTCTGTTTCTTATTAGAGACTGTGAGGAATGATGTGAATGCAATTTACATCACAAGGAACAAAAGCTCCTATTCTCTCATACTGATCTATGAAGAACTGAGAAAGGAGGCATCTTATAAGGTATGAATATAAAATCTCTATTCTTCCTGGCTGTGAATCACATCTCTAAATATAGACTTGCATGTGTGTGCATGCACACAATTGTAGCAACTTTCCTATTGACTCAAAAGATTTTATTTCAGCTCTTCATTTCTAAGAAGTCACTGTTCTCTCCTATTCTTGTAGGCCTGAGTCACCCCTCCCCATCCCTTTTGCTCCCTGTAAGATAACAGAGACAGATTTACACAACTAAAGTACAGGGTATTTTTAGGAACAAGCTGCCACTGGAAGTTAGCCCTCTTGATGGAAATCAAATCACCATATCGTATTTCAGGAAAAAGTTTCACATCTAATGACTGCTGATAAAGCAACATGCACATTGTGAACCTTTTCTTTTGGACACTGAAAGCCTAACTGACCTTCTGTGATTTTTTTTATTGAAAATTTCAAGATATAGATCTTTTCAGGAGATAGGTAATTTAGACAGATAATTTGTTTGGATATTTTTTCTTCAGTTACCCTAAATATTTGACTTGGTATTCTACCTGTGTTTGAATACAGTGGGAGCTACCTATTTTTATTTGTGCTAATATTATTTTGTAGAACACCCAGTGCTACATTATACAGGCATGTGTCTGAGTGGTGGAAAGCTGGCAACCCAACTATTTGATTTAGAGCAGTAGGTGTTGTATGCTATGACTTGAATGTTTGTACCTCGTCCCAAATTCACAGGTTAAAAAATAATCCCCAAAGCAACAGTTTTGGGAGGTATTTAAGTCATGGGGGGTTCTACCCTCAATAATAGACTGATGCTGTTAGTCTATAGGTCTTAACAGTGGGAGTTTGCCCTCTGTTGTCCTTCCACCTTCTGCCATGGAATGATGCAGTAAGAAGACTCTTGCCAAATGACAGTGCCTTGATTTTAGACTTCTCAGCCTCTAGAACTATGAGAAATAAATTTCTATTCATTATAAATTTCTCAGACTGTGGTATTCTGTGGAGCAGAAGAAAACAGATGAAGACATGGTAATATCATCACAGAAAAATTAGAATGACCAAAGGAAGCATTCAAAGTGTTTGATTTAAACAGATCTACAAACACAAAGTTTCAAGAACTATGCATGCCAAAGACATGCTGCTGGTCTATGGGATTATTAACTTTATCACTAAACCTATGTCATGAACACAAGGACCAGGAATTCACATCTTTCATAGTTAAGAGCACTGAGATCTCACCACTCAAGGCAAATCCAGTCCCTACTTCACCCTCATCCTGATGAAATAATGAACAACCTGGACTCATAAAGATATATAGATGAACAGCAGAATAACAAACAGAAGTCAGATCTGGGAGTTCTCACTTTCTATTAAAGTACAAATGTCATGATCTCTTCCCTGTTCTTGCTCAGGAAGAAATTCTAAAGAAATGTCAAAGAACTATGAATTGGTAAGAAATTGCACATTATTAATGAAATTGCAATTATTTTGAGTGATTTATATGTCATTGTACTTCAAAGCCATGTAGAAGTTTTTGATGGTTATTTCTGATAATTTACCAGTGTCTTAAATGCTAAATAATGAGATTTTTTTTTCTTTCCTTCCTTCCCTCCTTTACTAGAACTTATGTGATTTTTATATATAATTTCTAAGAGTTAATTTTATGCAGGTAAAGACTTCACAAAGAGAAAACTTTGCCCAAATGTGTATATTTTTTGTTGCTGATGTACTCAAGAGTTTGTTCTTTTGGCAATTTCTGAAAAACCTGAAGAGACACTATGACTATCAGCATCTGGTCTGTAAGCAGACGACAGACTTCCAAGAGTCTGGAGGTCAGAGGAAAGGAAAGAGTGTTCCCCTTTTGGTTTCACTTATTACATGAATTATTTATAAGGGAGGAAGGAGAGAGAAGGAATGAAGGATGCATTGGCTATATGCTATTCACTTTCACATGCAATGAGATTCTCTGTGACACCTTTGTTGGGTGCTTGGCTCTTTATTTGTTCTTCCTTGAAAAATGAAAGCCAATTTGTGAAATCCAAATATTATTAAATCATTTCAATCTTCCAAAGATATTTTTGCCTTTTAAACCAATAATACCCTCTATGCAAAATCACAAGAACCTTCTTTCTTACACAATTTTTGAGATTCATCTTGTATATACTGTTAACCAAAACATCCCCAAATCATCTTATTTTAGACATATGGACATGTTTCATTCTGTAGGTATGTGTACAAGTGTGTATATGCCAGGGAGGGAAGTTCTTATATCCACAGTACTATTGTAAATTTCTCCTTGTGTTCCTTCAAGGATATTTTGTTTTACAAATCTTCATTGAATGTCATTTGGTTCATGAAAGCTCATGCCTATCCTCATTGAGGAAATTATATTTAATCACTGATTGCATTTTCTCTTGAATTCTACATTAATATTATGGTGACTCTTTTTTTTTAACCATTTTTACTGAGGCATATTGACTCATTGGGGGTTTAAACATGGAACTGCTCTATTATACAAATAACTATTGTCAGCTAAGTTGAATAGACTCTACAACATTTTAGTTTGATCTTATAATTCTTATTTCTTATTACATTATTGAGGCTCCCAGTTAAAATAGTAATCTCTTCCCCATCTCCAAGTACAGAATAGATTTGGTGAGAAAGAGTCCATGAGAGTGGGGAAAGGAGAGGAGGTCAGCAATACAATTATTATGCTCTCTTCTCCCTTCCCTGATTCCTGTGACTATCTCTCAGCAGGTCACAGGGAAAGACTTTCTCTTATGTGGCTGCAAAAGGGACATTGAGGATTTCTGATTTATTGACTGTAAATGTTATTCTCTTATATGAGCAAACACCAGTCAGTGGTGACAAGGTAGCTGACTTTTATTGTTTGCCATCCTTGCTGAACCAGCTCATTATCTAGATGGAGGATGTCCATGGATGAGGGTTTCAATCCCAGGAAACTTCCCCAGGCACAGGACAGCCCTTGTGAAAATTAAATATTTCTATCTGGCCACAAGATGGTACCCAGCACATGTGCCGTTTTTCTGCTACATGTTACTCTTTGACCCAAGTTATGGCAGTCTCCACCAAGCTACAACTCCCATCCTTGTCTGCAGTTTTCAATTTCAACTCTAGTGAGTCTGGAGGGACCAACATAGAGATTGATGTGTGTGTGTGTGTGTGTGTGTGTGTGTGTATGTGTGTATACATATAAACATATATATATATATATGTATATATATATATATATACTTTTTTTTCTGAATTTCCAGGAACTCAAGGAGGAGGCCTCATGAGAAATTTCTTGTCCCCTCTCAGTCAGCCTTCTTCCCCATCTTGGGGCAAGTCAGCAATCACTATAGCTTTCAGAACTTTTTTCTGGAGTGCAAGATATAAGCCTCCTTTTCACACAGGAAAAAAACCCAATCTCTCAAACTTCACATATTACATAGCTTACATTACCAGAAATTGTAGTCCTAAAGTGGGGAAAAGGGAGAATGTACCTGAGTCTGCGGTCTGCAACCTTGGATGCTCTAAGAATGTCACAACTCTTGTACAATAGGGATGATCTCTCTCTCTCTCTCTCTCTCTCTCTCTCTCTCTCTGTGTGTGTGTCTCTGTCTCTGTCTCTGTCTCTGTCTCTATCTCCCCCCTTGACTCTTCCTCCTTGCTGAACCTCACATCCCCACATCCTCACATCCCCCTTCCTGGGGTTAAATGTGAGGTAGTGGGGGTAGCCCCATTGAGCTTCATTCCACTCCAAATAGTAATAATTGATAATAATTTCTATGCTTTCCTGATGGTGAATAACACAGAAATTCCCCTTAAGCATTTTATACAAAGGAATAACAATCAGATTTGTATTTTCAAAAAGACTACCAGACTATGTGAAATAAGTTTGAAACAGGTTTGAATAAAAACAGGAAGCCGAGTTAGGAAGATATTGTAAGAATCCAAGAGAACAATGGTAAGACTTGAACCAGGAAGCAGGTGTGGAAATGGTGAGGAGGCAACAGGTTCATTGAGAGGTTTATGAGGTGGAATTGACCTGAAAGACCCTCCTATACTCAGTAGGTTAGTGCATGGTAAACAACTATATCTGTGCTAAATGGAGAAACTGGAAGTTTCTATGTGAAACTATTCACTATTTCTAGTGAATTTATTGGAATTTTTATACTGCTAATGTAGACAAATGAATAATCCCTCCTAAAATTGTTAAGAAGTTTTTTGTTTCTTTGTTGTTATCAATCCCTGAACATCATGTTTAATACCTTCTGTCACAGCCACGCAAATTTTTGGAAATGTCTTTATTTTATGGGGATAAAGACAGAATAGCATTAATCAGCATTAGTTAAACAGAGAATCAAACAGTTTAAGCATTCATTAGTTAACCAGATAATCAAAACTAGAGAACTCACAAGAGAAGTTGGCGGTATTCTCTAGGTTGCCATCTACTGTCAAAAATTCTTTAAAACAGACAAGGAGCCCCAAGGATGTCACAACTAAGGGATCTTATTATTTGAAATTCCTGTGTTAGTTTCATCAAAGTCTAGTATATTAGGTGAATGCCTGCCAACTGCAATTCATTTAAGAAGCTGCGTGATTTTAGACAAGTAACTTGGTCTCTGTGGACCTGTTTCCAAATCCATAAAATAAGCATTGGTCTATTTCCAAGGTTCTTAAAAACTCTGCATAGGTCAAAGGCTTGTCTTTTTTGTGGATGGGCAAAAACAACCATCCAAAACAAGACTCATGTCTTTTTCCTTGAAGTTAGTCATCAAAATCTACGGTGAGCTAGGTTCTTGAGTGACCTTGAATTTTTTTTTCTTTTTTTCTTTTTGGCGGTGCTAGGGATTGAACCGAGGGATTTGTGTTTGCACTCTACCAACTGAGCTATATCCCCAGCCCTGGCCTTGAATTTTGAGAGCTCACATTCCCCATTTTAATCTCATCCCAGGTTCCCTCTTACTTCAAGTAATTGTCTTTGCCTGGGCTTTCTAAGAGTAAAATCAAATAGTAAAATATGATTATACCACTGTTCAAAACACTCTAGTTGGTCTTTTCAGTTATGACAGCCATTGCTAAGATTTTGGTTATTCATCCTTATCAGAAAACAAAACGTGCAATTTCCATATTTTTTCTGCTTATATTAACATGCATTCATAATTGTACTAATATAGGAGTGATATATAATAAAACTAATATAAAAACAAATATTTAAAGAATGAGCTAAAGGTAAAATAAGATAATATTATTTTATTAATTGATCTAAGAAAAAAGAAGCATTTTGCTCACTAAAATAATGTTCTAGTAGACTGAGACATTATTACTTCATGTACATGTATGAATGTGTGATCCATGTGATCCTACAATATGTATAATCAGAAAAAATGAGAGATTACGCTCTATTTATGATCTATCAAAATGAATACATGCATTCTACTGTCATGTGCAACTAATTAGAACAATACAAAATTTAAAAAATTAAAACAATAATATTCTGGTCCTTTAAGAGGTATTTTAAAATAAGAACAAATTCTTTCTTTTGTACCTATTCATATATTTATCAGTGCTCTTCATTCTCTTATGTACGTCCAGATTTCTATCTGGTTTCATTTTCTTCCTACTTGAAAGACTTTCTTTACAATTTTTTGTAGTACTAGTTGGCTAATGATGAATTTTCTCAGCTTTTTTACGCCTGAGAATATCTTTATTTTGCTTTCACTTATGAAAGATATTTTTGCTAAGTATAGAATTCTAAGTAATATGTATATTTGCTTTCAGTACTTCAAAGTGACTCCACTTTTTTTTACTTGCATTAATTCCAACAAGAAGTCTGTTGTTATTTTTACCTTTGTTCCTCTTTATATAATGTGTTTTTATGATGGCTCTTTTAAAAAATTTTCCCTTTATTATTCATTTTAATTAAATTGGTTAGGATGTCCTTTGGTTCTTTCATTCATTTGCTTACAGCTCACTGAGATTCTCACATATGTAGATATTTAGTTTTTTATCGAATTTGGGGACATTTCAGCCATTTCTTCAAAAATGTTTGCCCTCAGCTCTTCCTCATCTTTGCAATTCTAATATAATATGTATATTTAGTGTGTTTTTCATCTTATACATTGTATTTTTCATCTCTAGAAGTTCAGTATGGGTCATTTTTATGTCATCTATATCTCTCCTGAAACAGCTCATGTTTCCCTCTACGTATTTGAATAGACAGAATATATTGTCATAGCTTTTTAAACATTCATATCTCTTAATTCTATAATCTATCATTTCTGGGTTTGTTTCGGATTGACAATCCTCCTCAGTGTGGGTTATCTTTCCTCTTCTTTGCAGATGTTGAATTTTTTTTTAATAGGATGTCAAGCATGATGAATTTTACATTTTGGCATGCTGGGATGTTTTGTGTTCTTTTTAATACTCTTAAACTTTGTTCTGGGTTATAGTTGAGTTCCTTAGAAACAGTTTGAACTTTTTGTGCCTTACTTTAAAGCTCTATTAGGTGAAACCAAAGCAGCTTTTCCTCTCAGTAACTCATATCCACTAGGAGTGATTTTGGCCCTAAGGGAAGGGAACATTTGGTAATACATGGAGACACTCAGTTGTTATAACTGGAGAGTAGAAGTGCTACTAGCATCTAGTGAATAGAAACATTCAAAAATGTACAGGACAGTCCCCCACAACAAAGTATTATTTGGCCCAAAATGTTGGTAGTGCTGAGTTTGAGAAACCAAGGTCTAGGGCTTTTCTGACTCCACTATTGAGATAGCAGCTTTCTGAGTGCTCTCCCTGATGCACTTTTCTGAGTGCTTTCCTGAGTTCTCTGTCCTGGCTTTTGGGAAGATGAACTATTCCAAGACCTGGGGGATGTCTGAGAATTGTTTTCCCCCCTTTGTTTCTAGTTGTGTCAGGCAGTTTCTTCACACCCACACACCCATGTGCAGAGAAGTTCTTAGCTAAACTCTCGAAATGTTCAGAGCTATCTCTGTGAGACGTCTACTCTCCAGGATTGTGCCCATGGATTCTAACCACCCTGGTCTCTGAATTTTCAGTTCTGTCTCCTGAATGCAGGGTGGCCACCAGGCTGTTTGGGATTTCTTCCTGGTGCAGTGTTCTGGAAACTCTCTCTGAACAGTAGGCTGGGGTGATTGTAGGGCTCACCATATTCATTTTCCTTATTTCAGGGATCACTGCCCCATGTTGTCCAATGTCTGAGAACCACTGATTTTGCATGTTTTTTTTTTTTTTATATTTTGCATGGTTTTTGGTTTTTTTTCCGGTCATTCAATTCAAGAGAGTGAGTCCAGTCCCTGTTACTCTATTATGGTCAGGAATAGAAGTCCTCGGCTAGTTAATTTTAGAGTTTAAAGTATGTTTTTAATCACTGAGGTCTTGTACTATTATTAGCTAATGTCTTAAGGCACAATATCACAATTCATTCTTAAAAATATTTCAAATAGTCCTGGTAATTTACATGATTTTCCCCAACTTTGCATCAGCTGTAATTAACGTAGCATTACTTTTATCTTATTAGATGGCTAACAAAAGACTCATATAGGAGTACATTTGTCATCTCTGCCCTTTTGTGGGTATTTTCATTATTGTATTATCTTCAGGATGTGTTTTATTTGTAAAAATCTATTTTATTTTATTATAGAAAAACTTAGTTATGTACAAAAATAGACATAAATGAACCTTGTGATCTATCCTTCACTCAGCTTCATCTTATCAATTCATAGCCAATCTTGTTTCATCTATACTTTCACCCACTTCTCACAGCACCCTCCCGGACCCTAGATTATTCTGAAGTGAATCCCAGGTAGCATATCATTTCATCTATAATTATGAAAGTGTGTATATCAAAAAGCAAACTGCCGTTCCATTAGCACACTTAAAAACATAACAATAACTCCTTAATATCATGAATAACACTTCTTCAAATCTTCCTGGTTATTTCAAATTTTAATTTTTTATTAATTTAAATCAGCATCCAAATATTATTCATACATGGTGATTGGTTATATATGTTTTAAGTCTCTTTCAAATTATAGGTTCCTCTCTCTCTCCCTCTCTCTCTCCCCAATTTATATGTTTAAAAAAGTCACCTGTCCTATACATTTCCCCATCACCTGGATTTTGCTCAGAGGCCAGGTGTCATGTAACACTCCATGAACATTGTGCAATTTTATCAGGAGGCATACTTTACAATGCTAGGAGTCTTAGATAATCATTGCATAAATCTATTAATTCATTATGAACATGTTATTGTTATAATTTTATCATTCTTTCTTCATTTATTCAATGGAATACATGTAAAAGACAACCCTCTCTTCACACTTACATTCTATCATGCCTTCTTCATTTGGCAATCTGAGTATCTCTATAAAGTTAATACTTTTTAAAAAAAAATTGTACCAGGGATTGAACCCAGGAGTGCTTATCCACTGAGCTACATCAGTTGACTCCTGAATTTTTTGACATGACCCCAGTAGTCTTTAATAGCTTTTTAAATATCTGGTTTGAAAAATAATTAGGCTTATGTGATTATACTAGATAATAAAAATTTTCCACAGAGGTTCTACCATTTTGCATTCTCCCTGCAATGCAAGAATACTGGTTTCCCCTCAGCCTCACCAATAAAGCATTGAGTCAAACTTTTGGATTTTTGCCAATCTGCTAGGTTGGAGTTTTAGTTTGTATTTATTACTGTCAGACTGAATATCTCTTCAAATGGTTAAAAGCCATTTGCTGTGTCCCAGCCCAGTTTGCAATAATCTTTTAGTAATCTGAAGTTTCTTTGTTAAATTCTCTTAAGCCATGTGTCTATTTTATAAAGTTAGTCTAGACACAATATAATCTGTAAATTCATTTAACCAGGCAATAGGAATTTTAATGGGCCATATGCTGAAAGCAAAGAAAGACTGAAGGCACGACCGAGAGCCCCTTTGAGTTACAGAGCTCCCTTCCCTCTCTTTTCTCAGAGTACCTCATATTCTATAGGCAACACATTGGACAGATAGAATAAGTGATGGTTCAAGGCAAATCTGTACATTATCATTTAGGAATGTTTCATTTATTTCTAATTTTCTTAGATTAAAAAGACAATATGACTTACCTCAATAAAATTGATTTCTGTTAATGAATATGATTAGGTCTAGGTTTTCTTTTCATACCCCAGTAGCTCACCTTGCATATCCCAAACAAGGAGTAGACAAAAACCACTTTGGAGACAACTGACCAGAGGATAAAGTTCAAATTTTTAAGCTTGGCATAACAGAAGATACATCAAGATGTGGTGCCTGTCCCCATTCCAGCCTCATCTCACTTCACTCCCCACTGGTTCGAGCTATACCTAAGTCCTTGCAGTTCCTCAATATGCCTTTCTGTTTCAGGCATGGTGCATCTTCTCCCCATGGACCAGTAAGCTCCTGCCATAGGTTGCCACAAAACCTGCACAAATACACTAGGCAGCTCTTCTCCTAGGCTGCCAGGAAAGAGACATCTCCTTTGTGGAGTCACCCTGACTTTCTCAGGCTGACTAAGCTCTGAATGTTATGGCAAAACCACTGACAGAGCTGTTTGGAGAGTATAGTAAGGTAAGCACAATTATGCCTTTTCCTTTGACTAAAATCATTCTCCAACTCTCTGCTATTGGTAAGGCAGCTTCAGAAGGAGGCACAAGAAGTGACTGAGATTGGGATCCAGCTTGTGCCTGATTCCCTATATTCCCCTGGCTGAGGGATCAGAGCCTGGGCATGGATCCTTGGAGGCAAAAAAGAAGCAGAAGCCCCCACTGGGCGCATTGGGAGAAATTGAGCTGGAGGAAAGAGCTGAGCCAAAAATGGGGCTAAATAGGTGAGTCCCAAACTCACAAAGTCAGGTGGAAATCAATTAAGAGCAACTCAAGGAAGCAGAACTTCATTGTGAGTCTAGATGGAAACATTTCTGTCAAGATTTGCCCTATTCCGAACAGGAAGAGGGGCCCACCAGGGCACACTGCCTACCAGGCAGGGTTACCATGTTTCGGTATAACTAAGGTACTCACCTCTTGCTTCCTCTAGACCTGCCTATTGGCGGCTGACCCCACTTCTACTGTCCTTGCAGAACCTCCTCTTCCCCTTGGCATGGCCTCCCTCCCATTCTCGAGCTTCCGTCTTAAGAAAGCCTCAAGAACTACCAGGAAGCTGGGAAGTCCAAACCCACTTGTTGATCTAAGGCTGTCCAGAGAGCACTAAAGAAAACTAAAACTTAGAATCCCATTTGCCTTCTTATATTGATCACTTAATGGGTTCAAACCCAATGCTACTGGCATTCTAGACCTATTCATAAATTTAATTAGATAAACTTAATCCACCAAATGTGTTCCACTTGAAGAAAGACTTAAAATAATGTGAATGCTTAGATTAGAACTGCATTTAGGCTTCATAAATTCTATGGAAAGTTTCTTTAACATGCTGATTCCAGGGCCTCTCTTGAGACTTTGATTCTGGAAAGCTTGGGAATCTGAATATTTAAGTTTTCTGGTGAATTTGGATGTAGGTAGTTTTCAGTAGCCTAGACCATTTTTTAAAAATGCTGAGAAAGCTACTGGAGTTATCTAAACCCTGTACAGGGGACGGTCCTGCTTTGTGTAGGCTGCATCCCTGCAGTGAATTATGGCAACCTCCTGGCCATAATTTGGCTTCCCTTGTGGCTTGCCCACAGGAAGATAACTCACAACCTACTGATATAAGTACTCTGCTATGGACAGCTGTCTTTCTCATTATAAAATTTATCATTGGCATTCTGCTTATATTTTCATTTCTGTGGCTTTGGTTACTACAGGCCCTTCCTGACAAGCAGAGCTTCTCTCATGGTACAAAGCAGAGCTGATCAATCTCACGCGCTGACACGTCCAGAAGAACGTTCAGAACAGTAACTTCCTGCTCAAACCATCTGCTCTAATCCCCACAGCATCTACCCTACTCAGAGCTCCACCCCCGCCCAGCCTTTGTTCTAAACTCCCAGGGCCACCCACACAGCTACCCCTTTCCCAGGGTCCTGGGGAGCCTCTCCCCTTTATCAAAACCTCCTTGCTTCCTACCACCTCTGTCTTTTAAAGGGCTCTAAGCCTAGCTCTGATCTCAGTCCTTCCCTTCCTCTGCGCTTGATTTGTGCTATCAATCATTCCATCTGCTTTTCTTTTTCTTTTCCCATTCTCTCTCTCTCTCTCTCTCTCTCTTTCTCTCTCTCTCTCTGTCTCTGTCTCTCTGGCTTTCCTTCCCTGGGACAGAACTACAGAGTTTCCAGTCCCTCCTCCAGGAGGAGTGTCTGACAAAAGACCCCTTTCTCTTAACTTTGCTTAGTGCATGCCTGACCTCAGAGGAGATTTGGGAATGTGCCATGCCCCAGGAAAAGGAAAAGGGGGAGGGAAAAATTCATCCTGCCAACAGGGTTAACACCAGACCCTTCCCTGTGTTCAATTCACTACAGTGAATGTTACCCTCTGCGGTGCCTTGGAATTCAGCTGGTTTTCCTGGGCGATGCCCGGTGAATTGCCTTAACTGTAGGCCTCAGAATTCACACTGTGACACCATTCAAGGGAAAGAACAGAAGAAAAACTAAACTAGATTAGGCAATCTTCCTTCCTGAGCAAGAGTGGGCTCTTAATAGCAGCTATGACTGACAGGTTGCCCTTCAAGCTATTTACCTCAACAGATTAAGGAAGTAACCTACTATTTAGGCCTCTCCTTTATTCCCACTGCTATTATGTCCTGCCAATTTCTGTTGCTATCATCATCATTCTAACCTTCATTATCTCTCACACCCCAGCTGCTGAGAGGGTCCAATTTCTGGGTTGAGTCTTCCCTCACCCCTACTAGAGCCATCTTCGTGAAAGATTTTCATCATCTTACTTGCTGGCTCAGAGTCCTACTAGGACAGTCGGAACCAGCCTCCCCTTTCCAGATCTCAGTGCATCTCAATAACCTAACTTCTTAACGGATTTCATTTTTGACTCTCCTCTGCCTATGGGACTCTCTACCCTTCGTGGTACAGTGCCCCAAGACTTCCCACCTGTACTCTCGTCTAAATTTCCCGTCTTTTTTTTTTAAAAAAATGTCATTCTTAAACCTTGCCCTATTTAAGTGAACAGCTGGCATAAAGGAAGCACTGAGAATGACATCATAGGCCCCAGAATTCCAGCTCTGAGACCTGAACTTTTTGGCCACACAACCTTGGACAGTTAACTAAAGTCCTCTGAACTTCAGCATTATTAGGTAATGATCATACTTCACAGGGTTTTGTATTCCGCACGTCTGTTAAACTCCTGAACTTGATGAAGAAAAAACAGGAAATGCTTTCACTTTCCTCTGGCCTCTGCCTTCCCCCTTGTAATATCATATCTATCAACTATCCTCTCAATTAGTCTTGCAGAGGTGTTTTCATTAATTACAATTAAAAATATAAGGTTTCTGAGCATCTATTGGTCTCAGATTTGAAGATCTTATCAAGTGCAAGATCTCTAGAAAAGTTCCTTTCAATATCTCATTCCATATGCAACAAAGCAAATAATGTCAAATTCTCTACCTAGAGATTGGCACACTGTATATATTCAATAAGTAATTGTTTTGTGGCTATTCTCAGAGAACGATAAGAATTGTACATTCAATCGTCCTCAGTATCCATGGGAGACTGGTTCCAGGACTGCCTGCCCTCAGTAAACCAAAGTCTACAGATGTTCATGTCTCTTATATAAAAGGAAGCAGTATTTGCATATAACCTACATACATCCTCCTGTATGCCTCAAATGATCTCTAGATAACTTATAAGACCTATACAATATAAATAAAAATAGTTGTTATACTGTATTGTTTAGGGAGTGGTGACAAGAAAAAAGTCTGTACATGTTCATTACTGATACAAATTTTTTTTTCCAAATATTTTTGCTCCAAGATGAGTTGACTCTGTGGTCGCAGAAGCTTCAGAGACAGTGAGCTGACATACATATAAGGTAATCTAAAGCTAGTTCCTCTCTTAACTTGTGTAATATTTGTTTCCTATATCCTATAATACAAATTTATTATATATTATTCCATCACTTGGTCATATGCATATGCATTGGATTTTTAATTAGAATACAAACCTCTTCAGTGCAAGTATGATTTTTTTCTCCATTCTCTATAATATCAAAACTGGGTCTGCCATAATTTCTTAAGTAAATATTTGCTTCCTGTATTTAATATTTAATGATACTCTATTTAGAATTTTGTTATATTTTTCTGTGATAATTTTCCTATTGTTTTGTGAGTACATTTTGTTATATCAAGAAAGCTAAAAATTTGCTGGTTATAGATAGATGTCAAAGAATATGCTTCTTTGCCATCCCCTAGTCAGTTTAATCCAATAGCACAGGTGAATAGACAGGAATGGGGGTGCACAGGTTGCAGGAGAAGGGTAGGGTTCCAGTACATTGGATTTATTAAAGAATGAGGTCACTAGAGACTTTCTGAAACACAGTATTAAGTCCTAGAGATTCCTACAGGGAAATCCAACTGGTTGAGTTTGAAAAGAGTAAGAAGAGAGTGAGCCCAGTTCAACCTTAAAGGGAAGGAAAAAGGGGGGAAAATAGCTAGAAAGTAAAACTAGTCAACAAAGAATAGGGGATATTAGAGCACGTTATAAGTTAAAGTAAAGGCATTGCTGTGGCACGTCCTAGGGGTGAAAAGAGCAACTAGCATTGAGAGCCTAAGGAGGGATTAGCCTAGAACAGGAGTTTTCACCCGTGGATGATATTGCCCTGAGTGGACATTTGGCAATGACTGGAGACATTATTGGTTTATTGGTTGGTTAGTTGGTTTTAAATATTTTAATCTTTTATTAGAAACTATGCGAAATTAAGTATAAAAAGTACGAGCATAGTAGAATCTGTGTTTCAATATAATTTCTGAGATTTCATATCACTGCCGCCATCCAAAGTCAGGCCTACCTAGAACACCCCTTCTCAGTCTGGCCTCACCTCACCTCACCAGTGAGGATATTTGGGAAACAGGATGACCTCAGTATTGTCTTTATTTTTTAATTTTCATATTGATTTCCCACTATTCACATGCATTTTGGACATCTTAAGCTTTCCCATAAATGAGGTATCTCCAGGTAACTGGAGAGTTTCTCCCCCACCCTGGCCTTGTTTCTCCCAACAGATCCCAGGAAATGAGGCAGACAGAAATACAGAAACCAGTCTCCAGGTTAAGAAAGAAAAGCAGTATAAATACAAAATGCCCAAACAACCAGTCCACACTGACCAACCCCTAGTGGGCCCTACCTGTTCACCAGGCCTTAGTCCCCAGCTCTCACTTCCCTGCCCACAGCATTTCCAGTTTCCTTTGCTGCCCAGGGCAGAACAGCTCCCACACTTGACTTCCTACTAAGTTGGGGCTTAAGTATCCTGGAGATATTTTTGATTGTCACAACTGGAAGTGGCAGACATTGATATCTAGTGGGTAGAGACCAGGGATGTCGATAAACATCCTACAATGCACACAACACCTCTTTTCCAACAAAAAATTATCTTTCCCAGTATGTTTATGGTGCCAAGTTGGCAGAAAGCAGCAAACCAGAAAGTTAGCATGAAACAGATACCCATTTGAACTTTTAGCACAAGTAAAAAATGGGGGTTATTGATAGGATTTGGGGGCATTTCCCAGAAATTGAGAACAGAAGCACAGCTTGGTGGGAACTGGTCAGTGATCTGGAAGTCATTCCCTCCATCTTGCTCATTCTGGGGTCACTAACTTCCCACACCTGCTCTCTCTTACCTGCTTTAGCCTCCTACTCTTTGCTTTCCCAATGAATGGCCCAGACTGTTGCCCCAACCCTGACTCCATAGCAGTTTTAGGGTCAAACCTGTATATAGACATTAATTTACATCTTTTGCTTATTTAACTTTTCAAAGATTGTCCATTGAATGGTCTGAGTTTGAGTCAGAATGTGATCAACTGTGGTGGGAGGACAAGATACAGTTGACTGTCTACTCAGCACTGTAAGGGGGAGAAGTTCTTCCTCAGAGTTGTAAAGAAAAAGAACATTTAAAGCAAAGACAAGAGAAGTTAAGAGATTCAAATAATGTGGCCTAAGATCTTGATTGAAATAGATGGCCAGGTCCCCTACAAAAGAAGAGCCTCAAAAGAGTTTGCGAAACAGTGGAAGCAGGGGAGCTGGAAAAGGGCAGTGATGGGGAATTTAATAAGGGATAGACGAGGAGGCAAAGAATTGCCAGTGGCTCTGAGGATCTCCATCGTGACTGGAAAGGCACCTGCCTCAACCAAATGAGGAAAAGAGGAACTTCTTCCCTGGGCCCATGATCCAGACGACCCCAGACTGGGGGTCATCATTCGGTCTTATAGAAAGTATTTTGAAAGTCTGGTAAGTGACTAAGTGCATGTGTGTGTGTGTGTGTGTGTGTGTGTGTGTGTGTTAAGTTTGAGCATGTTAATGCACAGAGCTATTACATTGAGCTCTTAGGTTGTTTTGAAATCTGAAATACAAAGAAATAGAACAGTCACTTCAAATCTACTGTTTACCTACTACCAAGGACAATGGCAGCCTACCTGGGAAGGTATTGTGCTCAGGAAAATACATCTTGAAGTCCTTTCTCGAAACTTGCAAATCAGGAGGAGAAATTAAAAGAAGGAGAGTGAGGAATGCAAGCAAACATGAGTAATTGTGCAAATGTGTACTTATTCTTTTGGGGTGTTTCATTTTTTGCCCTCATATGTACATTCCGAAACCACACAGGATACTTGGTATATATCCTCAATCTCTACCTTACTTGCTCCATTGATTTTTAAAAAAATTTTAACCCCATTGATTTTTTTTTTTCGCGGTGCTGGGGATTGAACCCAGGGCTTTGTGCTTGCAAGGCAGGTACTCTACCAACAGAGCTATATCCCCAGCCCATTGATTTTTTTTAAAAAACTATTGTTTTATTTTTACAGGGAGATTACTAGGGATTGAATCCAGGGATCCTTTGCCACTGAGTTACATCCCCAGTCCTTTTGATTTTATTTTGAGACAGGGTCTCTCTAAGTCACTCAGGCTGACCTTAAATTTGCAATTTTCCTGTCTCAGTCTCCCAAGTCACTGAGATTACAGGCATGTACCACCATGCCCAGCACCCCATTGATTTTGATATTCCATGAGGAAAACTTCAGAAAAGAGAGGGAGTGGAGAACAAGGAAAGGGGTTGCATTAGTAACAGTAATTCTGCTATAATGCTTTTTAAGCCCAAACTCTGTGCCCTCTTTTCTATGGGTTAGAGCTATTTTTTTCCCCAATGCCAAAGTAAATTTATTCCTTAGCATTTAAAAGAAACACCCAAGTAACATAATCTCAATGTGTTAAATCAATTTCAGTTTCTGGGAAGTGGAAGAATGAGTGTGTGTGTGTGTGTGTGTGTGTGTGTAAATTCTTTTCCAAGTCTCTTGGATTGTGCTGACACCATTGTTATTTCTTGAGAATAGATCTTCCCTAAGTCACCCACTCATATTTTGAAACTTGCCAGGATTTGAAATAATTTGATGCATTTTTAGTGCTAAAATTATCCTTGGAGGAAAAGTCCTACACACCGAACATTCACACACACCCCCCTTCAAAAAAAAAAGTCTCTAAAAATGCAGCTCTTTGGATATTCAAGCCAGTAATCAAGGCTGGAGAATTCATCCCTGCCCAAGTTAGGAAGGGAAAAAAATCTGCTGTGCATCTCACAGCACATCTTCATCGCCATTGTAGATTGGAAGTCTATTCTTCATTCTGCAGTATGTCCCCTTCCCCCTCACAATTGTCATTCTGATTTTTGAGAGCTTCCTTTGTAGCTAAGCAAAGGGAGGAGTGAATCCAAAACCTCACATCTGCTGAATAGCTGGGTTCCATGGATGGAATGGGAAAGGGCAGAATGAATAAATAAATCATATTATTAGCTAAGAAACTGTTCCTACTTTTAAATGCAGTATTTATAGTCTAGGAAATGTACCAGTTTCTTTAAGGAAAAAATGCATCACAGGAATATCTGTGTATATGACATAGTATCAGCACCATGACTCCAAAAACCATAATTGCCTCTTTAATTAGTATTAGAGATGCAAGTGATTAAATTAATGATTTTGATTTATGCTGAACTGGAATATGGCTAGGTTATTTCAGATAGAGGCAACAGTTGTTTTTGTTTCTGTTTTTGTTTTCTTTAAGATGCCCCAGTAACCTGGGCTATGAAATCCATCCGTCTCACAACACTAAAGCTACCACATACCTAATGGGTGACCAAAATGTGATGACCTTAAAGATTCATCTGATCACAAGTGTGGGCTTTGTCATTTACCCTCAACAATTTGTGCTTCCTCTTCCTGAAAATGTTTATACCTTCCAACCTCTTCCTCCCCAGCCCACTTTCCTCTCCTTCTCTTCCTGCCATCTCCCTACTTCTCCTGCTTGATTCAGTTTACCTGCCCACTTCACCCACAAAGGCCAACTTAAATTAGGTGCCCTTCCTCCATGTCCTCCCCCTTAATACCCTTCCTTTACCACTAAGCAAGCCCAGTTATAGCCAGTTTTACCATCTGACTCCTCCCACTAGATGGGGGGGTTGGGAGGCAGTGATTGAGTGCTTTAATCCCAGTATTTTATTTGGCACAGACCAGACTTTCAGTAAATGGTGGGTAAGAGATGTTAAGATGCCCTACCTATTGGGTTGTGTAAGCTTCCAAAATAAGATTAGGCATATGAGATTAAATTTCAGATGGTAAGGCCATAGATGTGGTTTAGGCAAAATGGAATATATATAAAAATTGTTTTATTGTCTCTATATTTAAGTGGGAGCATGATACAGCTTGTGCTTGTCTCATGAATGAGGGGAATTGGGAAGGAAAATCTTCAGATTACTTTCTCTGTTCCAAACATTTTTCACATATTCTTAATCTCTCTAGCAATCCTGGAGATAGATATTGATATCTCCTTACAGGTGAGGAAACTAGAGCTCAAGGAGACCAAGACACTTGCCAATATCACACAGTAAATGGCAGACCAGAATTTGAACCCAGATCTGTCTGCCTCCAGAACCCAAGTTTTCTTCCCTACCAGATACTGCCCTTACAGAGGAAGGAACCTGAAGTCATAGACAATTATCCTGTTCACTTCTCCCTTCATCTCTCACTCACATACCTGATGAAAACCTTGGACACTAGAAGAAATTACCTAAGGCGTGCAGCCAAATAGTAGCTGAGATGGAAATAGCATAGGACTTTGTTTGAATGTTGGCCCAGAGGCCCAAAAGGAGCTACAGCTTCTTACAGCAAAAAGGGAAGACCCTCGCTCATAATGTAAGTTAACAAATCCAACAAATCCACTGGATTTGGGGGATTAAGTAGGTTTATTTTTCAAGTTCTGATTTCCACCCCCCAAATCAAGAAACAATATGAATTCTTAAAGGAAGTGGCAAAAGAAAGTCAGTGTTACATAGCCAGGAAGGAGAGGATGAGAACTATAGTTGTATCATAACAACAGTTATCTAGATTAAGAACATAATGATGTACGTATTATTATATGAATTATATTTTTATTATATAGAATATATTATTATAAATAATCATGATATATAGAATCATGGTGGAGCAAAATTTTTATTATAATGGAAATGCCTATTTCATTAGTTTGTCTCAACCTTTCTAATATATTACCTGTGCCAAGTTTGAGAAGGATTTTGTGGGTATACTATTGGAGAAGCAAGATGATCACACTCAGCTGAAGCCCACTGTGAATTTCACATGAAAGGCACCTACATGTCACCTGAGCACACCCTGCATTTTAATGACTGGCTTCTGGTACATAGGCTGCTTCTCCAACATTGAAGTAATACTACACGTGTGCATACACACACACACACACACACACACACACGGAAAACTCCTATGCATTTTTCAAGGAGTTGCTCAAATATAATGAATTTTAAAAGCCCATTCAGATACACTAGGGAAAAACTGACAATTTCTTCCTCTGAATGTTCATGCATCTTTGTATGTACTTCTACTCTAGTTTCATTTTTGCACTTTGCTATGGTGAAATGCAGCTTCTACTAGACTGAAAAATCAACAAGAGTTGAACTATAATTTTCATCATCTCAGTAGCCTCAGAGCCAACCTGTCGGTGCTAGGTGTATAATAGATGCTCAATAAATATTGAATAAGACTACCTAAAGGGGAATGCTTCTTGCACTTTATCATCTCATATCACCACTAGGGGGCAATGTAGTCAAGATTATTATACACCATAGATGCCTTTCCAGGTAACAGAAGTAGCTTTTTAAAAATGTATCTAATTTCTCAGATGTTCTTTGTACATTTTGCCATGTATTTTCATCAAATCTCTATTTAATTTTGAGGAAACATTCCACAAACATAGAAAGAACACTTGAAACAGACTTGCTGTGCCACCGAGTCTAAGGATTAATTCACTGACCTGGAGAGAAGAAACTACAGACTAAAAAAGAGATGGAGGTGTTCTTTCATTCCTTCCAGATATGAAGCAGCTATCTGAATAAATTAGTGCTATATCTTTAACATTTTCAAAATGTCCAATCCTCTATCTTGTTCTGAGGGTGAAGTCAAGCATCATCATATTTAAGTAAAAACTGAGGGACAGGGGAATATACATTTATGAAACCCAGAAAGACAGAAATCAAGTCCAACTTTTAGTCTAAGAAGTTACTGTATATTTATTTCTGAGACAGAACAGAGCTCAGAGGCAAAGCCCTCGCCTGATGCCTAGCACATGTGAGGCCCTAGGTTCAATCCCTAGCTCCACAAAAATACCAAATTAATTTTAAAAGGATTTTTTCTTCTGAGTCATACAAATTCTATAAGCTAGTTTTCCTTGTTTATATTCCAGGTCACTGATGAGACAAAATCCAAAGGGCAAGTTTCTGATGAGCCATCTCTGCTATATAGTGAAAATAAACATTGAAGGCCAGTAGGTGACCATTGCCATGATGCCAGAGAATGCCTTTTCAATGAAGCCTTTCCCCACAAAATCTTTCCAGGTCCTTCTAGCTAAAAAACAAAAACAAAAACAAAAACAAATGCTCCACTGGTTTTGCTACCATAATTCCTTGCTTGTACCTCCAAGATAGTGCCCCTCGTGTTCTATCTTAGAACCTCTCCTAGACTAGAATTTCTAGAAGGTCAGAGCATGTTTGCTTATGTTTATAACACAAACAGTGTACATTAATATCTTTCACATAGTTTTTGGTAGATTTTGTTTCATTAAACAAAATGGAATTGAGTTCATGTTCCCCTATGAATCTGAAACCTGCTATTTTTAGTCTGTTTTCATTTTCTGTTCACACAGCTGATTTAGCAGCACTACTTATTAGTTTTAAACTTGGATGGATTCTTGTGTGATTAAAGAACTTTCTATCATAAACATGTAGAGCCGGTAGCACAATTTAGTTAACAGATGCTTATTACTTAACCTAACTTGAACTCCCATTCCCTCACCTGTATTCTTAGGAAGGATGAACAAAATCATGTTTTTCAAAAAAACAATAACTAACATGCCTTTTATTACTTTCCGTTGCTTATTGTTATTGTTTGGATATGAGATGACCTCCAAAAGCTCCTATGTTAATGTAGAAGGTAAAATAATTAGAGAGCTGATGGATTAATCATTTGAAAGAACTAACAAGGTGGAAACTGTAGACATACAGAGCGTGGCTGGAGGAGGAGGGTCACTGGGGGTGTACCCTTGAGGATTATATCATGCCCCCCTGGTTCCTCCTTATCTTTCTCTGCTTTTGGGTGGTCATGAGATGAGCAGCTTCCCTCTACCATGGTCCACTGTCATGATGTTCTGCCTCACCCTGGGACCAAAGTGATGGAGTTGGCTGACCAGGGACAGAACTTCTACAACCATGAACCCCAAAAAAACTTTTTCTCCTCTAAGTTGTTCTTGTCAGGTATTTCAGTCACAGCAATGGAAACCTAACTTATGAAGCCCATTTCAAATGGCCAATCTAACCGCATTTTCACATTCAAATAAGTTTATTATAATCTTTTAAATGAATTCAAGCATAAATAATTGCCAACAGTTGAATAACTATTCTAATACTGACTGATATAATTCTAGCCTTAATCATTTATTTATTTGTTCAATAAACGTGTCTTAAATGCCTACTGGGTGTCAGGTTCTGTTCTTGACACTGGGGACAGTGGTGAACAAAGGAGTCCATGTCCCTGCCCAGTTAGTGCTTGTGTTCCAGTAGGAGTGAAAACAAAGGAACGGGGTGATTTATCAAGATTAAGTAAGCCTCTGCAGCTGTATTTGACAATATTTATATTACTTAATTTAAGCTTTTTAAAGTTTTGAAATAGCTTGAGTTTCACAGTTTCCAGTGTTTAGGGAACTCATTTGTTTAGGAAAGAACAGTCAATAAAAGCTCTTGAGATCCCCTCTACCTTGAATATTCTGGTCACAAATTTCCTGACTATATTAGTTTTCTATTGTGGTGTCAAAAATTATCACAAATTAGTAGCTTAAAACAATATTCACATATGATCTTGAATGCTATAGGTCAGAAATTCAGGGAGGTTTAGCTGGGTTCTCTACTTAGAGACCCACAAGGCTGAGGTCAAGATGTCAGCTGTCTGGGCTCTTTTTGGAGACTCCAGGAAGAATCTGTTCTAAGATCATTCAAGTTGTTGGCAGAAATCAGTCCCATGTAGCCATAGGGCTGAGGTCCCTGTTTCCTGGCTGACAACCAGCCAGGAACTTCTATCAGTTCCTTAACATCACTAAGATTCCCCCTTGTGTGGCTTCTTCATCATCAAAGCCATGTGCAATGGCACATGGACTCCTTCTCACAGTGAGTCTTTCTGATTTCTTTTGTCCACCTAGATAATCTCTCTATCTTAAGATCAATTGTGTTATACAGTAGAACATAATCACAGGGGTGAGGTCTCATCACAGGTTCTGGGTAGGAGGGTGGGACTGGAGACCATTTTAAAATTCTGCATACTTCAGTAGAGCAGCCACATCAATGTTTATAGCTGCTCAATTTACAATAGCTAGATTGTGGAATCAACCTAGATGCCCTTCAATAGATGAATGGATAAAGAAACTGTGGTATATATACACAATGGAATAGTATGCAGCCATAAAGAAGAATAAAATTATGGCCTTTGCTGGTAAATGGATGGAGTTGGAGAACATCATGCTAAGTGAAATAAGCCAATCCCAAAAAACCAAAGGCTGAGTGATATCTCTGATAAGCAAATGATGATACATAAGGGGGGCTGTAGTGGGGGAGTAAGAGCAGAAAGGAGGCACTATGGATTGTACAGAGGGAAATGGGACAGGAGAGGGTGGGGGAAGAAAAGATAGTGGACTGAGACAGACATTATTACTGCATGTACATGTATGATTACACGAATGGTGTGAATCTACATTGTGTACAACCATAGAAACAAAAAGTTGTACCCCATTTGTGTACAAATATAGTCTGTAAAAATTTTTTAAAAATTTAAAAAGAATAATAAAAAAGAAGAAATCAATCAAAATGCCGTCTGTAAAAATTTAAAAAAATTTTTAAAAAGAATAATAAAAAAGAAATTCTGTAAGGGAATTAAGACAACTTTAGCTTTTTGAAGGCATGTCCATTCTGTCTAAACAACTGGAAAACAATTGTTGAAATATAAATATTAGATAAAAAAATTTAAAAATTAAAAAATAAAATTCTGCATACCTAGGTGACCAGTGGAATTTCTGCCTCAAGGAATCAGTGGTTTAGAGACCTCTATTGACAGACAAAAATATATGAGACTCATGCCACAGAAAAGTACTTCCCAATTATAAAGGTTCATTGATTTAAGAAATTAAGATAAAGTTAAGTTAAAATTTTACAGAAACTACATTAAGATTGTTTTCATCCCCTTCCCTTTATACCTTCTTCTCATAAAACGTTAACTTTTCAGGAAAATAAAATGTAAATAACAGATACATTGGGTACTTCCAAGTAACTGAACATAAATTCAATTAAGAATATTAATGAGTTCTCATTTACTAAAATATTTTAATGCTCAATCCTCTAAGGTATGAGTTTATAAACAATGATTTTTCTTTTGTCCATTTTTAACTGTCATTCATTAAATTTTAACACTTTACCATTTCATTAACAAAATATAAATAGGTATGATGAGCTGATATTTGAAAAGGCAAAACAATAATAATGGTGCTTATCAATTTTATGCAGTACTTTTTATGGAATTGAAAATTAAAGGAACTATTAGTTTTGTTTAAATTTTTTAATCTGTTGACTATTTGAGATGACAATTCAATTTTCACTAAGTAATGATTACTTAAAACCCGTTTTTGGCTGGGGATATAACTCAGTTGGTAGAGTGCTTGCCTCACAAGCACAAGGTGCTGAGTTCAATCCCCAGCACCAGAAAAAAAGGGAAACATTTTCTCTACTTTACCACATAAAAGGCATAAAATTTGTGTCATTGTGGCCACAATGAAATCACTTTTTATGATAGCAAACAGAAAATGTATGCTTTTAAGTTTTGAGGGCATTTATCTTTGTCAGATGTATTACTAACAAGTGACTCAAACCATCAAAATGGTTTAAATTCTTATGAATGTATGTATTTTCCTTTAAAGTTTCAAAAATAAAGTTTGTGAAGTAAGCACATTTACTCTCTGTAAATATATCTGTCCAAACATATTAGACCAGACTCACTGCTACCCACTTCAGAATCACCTATAGTAGCTTATTAAAAATGAGGAATACTGAGCTTACCCCAAAGTTACCATACAGGCTAAGACTTATTTTATTGGTTTTAACAACAACAAGAGCAAAAAAAATTTTAAAGGAATTCAGTGAACTGTCAATGTCATCAAAAACTCATTGCTTTATTTTTTCCTCTCTACCTCCATGGTGTCAGCTTCATTCTGAAGAAAGCTATCTTCTATTTCCTGAGAATCTGCTTCCTCAATTGCATCTTAGAAGACAGAGGAAGTAGTTCTTACAAGTTCTCAGGATTTCCTGAGAATCTGCTTCCTCAATTGCATCTTAGAGGAAGTAGTTCTTACAAGTTCCCTTAAAATTTCCTAGAAAACACTTCTTTTACCTCTTGCTAACCTGAATTGGGTCAAGTGCCCATTCCTGAGCTAATTCAGTCAAGAGATGGGCTCATACTGATTAAACCCTAAGCAGTGTGCCCACACCTAAATTCAGACATGGAGACACCTTCTCCTAAAGCACATTAGGTAAGAATGGGAAGATGTGTATGAACCAAGATAAGGAGAAACTGATACCCACTATGCTTCTCAGACTCTACAACCACGCAGGTAGTACACTTACATTCCCAGGAACATCATTCTCATAGAATACAATGTGAAGGTCCACCCTTCCACCACCCCCCATGATAATTTTGCAATTTGACAACTTTAATCTCTAGGTGACATCTGAATTTTAATCAGCTCTCCCAAGTAACTCTGTTGTCCATTTCCATTTTTAACTGGCTTTCATTAAATTTTAACATACCACTATTTCATCAATGGAATATGGATAGATATGAGCTAATATCGGAAAAGGCAAAAAAACAAGCCTATCAATTTTATATAGCATTTTTATGGACCTGAAGAACAAAAAAAAAAAACAGCTTAAATTTTCAGATCTGTTGACTATTTGAGATGACAATTCAATTTTTCAAACAAGTTTGAGGACCACTGCACTACACTGTAAACTCCTTGGGGATAGTTCAATTAATTCATATCCAAGACACCAAATCAAATATATTATTGGGTACCACCACACAGTAAGTTAGCAAAAACATTGGTTAATTGGTGACTAGTTTTTACCAACTATGAAGTTTTTCAAGGAAGAGCTTCTAAAATTAAAACTTCGAGTGTTACATTATCTACAGTGAGGATAGATAAAAGTTTTGACATTACCCTGGATTTTCTAGGCTTGTAGACCAATGTCTCATGGATGGCAATAGACAAGAGAGTCTACAGGACCAGAAAATCCAAGGTAATGTCAAAACTCTTATTTCTCTCTTAGGATCATCACTAAGAGTCCAGATTTGTCCTTAGAAAGAGGTCTCAGAAAAGGTTTTGATCAGTATAAATTATAAAAGTATATGAGTACTAAGGTAGTTATGAAATTTCTTGACTTTCACTATGAGCTTTTTCACAAATGTATTAATACTTCTATATTGACTTTTTTTTTCCAAAATGTAGATTTTTAGTGCCATTTAGCTTTCGGCAACTAAATAAATCTCCTTTGCAGTCAGGGTCATAGATAAGAAAAAGTGGTCCAGGATCATCAGAATGCAATTTTCATGCTCTGAAACCAGAAAATCATTGACATCCTGGAAGGAGTCCTCATGTGGGTAATCCTCACTTCATAGGGTGCTTTTATCCCATGGTTGATGAAGTGACTCAGTCTGTCAGTCTCCTAAGAAGAAATATATGACTGGACTAGCTCCAAGAAGGCTTAAATCGCCTCATTAGTTTGTGAAGATTGACCATGTGCATGTATCTCATTAGTATGCCTCTGCCTTAAAAAAAAATGGTGATATTGAGAATCCCAATTTCACAAAAATCAACTACAGAGTGGCATCAGCAGGATGATAGAATTTTCCATCACTGTCCCTCACAGAACATTAATTTTCTCACTTTTTCTTATCTCTAACCAGTTTTTTTTTTCACTGTGAAGGAGATACTCATATACTTTTGTAACTTCTAATGATTAAAACTTCTTTTGGAAATGCCTTTCCAAGGACAAATCTGGCTTCTTAGTGACAGCCCTATTATTCCCTACTGCTGCTGATGAGACATTTTCTAGTAAGAAACCATGCAAAAGAACCAAACAAAAATTCTGGAGCTAAAGAAAATGATAACTGAACTGAAAGTTTCCAGAGAGCCTCAATAGCTGATATAGCCTACAAGAAAGAATCACTGAGCTTGAGGAGAGGTCATTTGAAATTTACCCAATCAGAACAACAAAAAGAAAAAAAAAGAATTAAAAATAAAAAGAGAGAGTCTATAGGATTATGGGACATCATCAAGTACATCAATGTATACATTATAGGAGTCTCAGAAGCAGAGAAAAAGGGGGCAGAAAGCTTATTTTAAAAAGTAATTACAGAAAAACCTCTCACATCTGAAGAATGAAATGAACGTCCAGATTCATGAGGCCCAAGAACCCCAAACAGATTAAACATAAAAACATCTTCATTGAGACACATTATAATTAAATTGCCAAGAATCAAAGAAAATGAGAATTTTAAGCATAGTAAGAGAAAAACAACTCATTACACAAAAGGGAACCCTTCATCGGGCTGTCAGTGGATCTCTCTGCAACAATCTCACAGACCAGAAGAGATTAAGATCACACATACATTCTAAAAGCTAAAAGAATAAAATTTCCAACCAAGGGAACTATAAATATGGCAAAGCTATCCTTGAGAAATTGAAGTGAGAGATAAAGACAAACAAAAGCTGCGGCAGTTCATTCCCACCAGCCCTGCCTTATAAAGGGGTTCTTCAGGTCTCCTGCTGCAGCAACACTGTGGCAGCATCTGGAGCTCAGGTCAGAGCAAGAATCCACGATTGTTTTACGAAAATGGCAGACAAGGTGGGCCTGAGGGAAATTGCCAATTTCAATAAGGCCAAGATGAAGAAAACCAAGACACAGAGAACACCCTGCGGACCAGAGACCACTGAGCAGGAAAAGAAAAGCAAAATTTCCTAAGAGCCTCAAGGATTTCCCACACCCATCATCTGAGCCCCCAGTTGTGAAGTGGAGGAAGAGCCATCTGCAAGCTGTACTGTGAACCCAGTCAATCTGTGCAGATGCCACCAGCCTGTGTGTGTCTGAGGCCACCACCACCATTGGACTGCAAACCCCTTCAAGTGACCTGGGATATTATAGAAAAGTATTTGCACAGTTAATGAAAACAGAACACCTTATGGCAAAAAGAAAAAAAAAATCTTCAAAATGAAAGAATGCTAACTAGTACTATGAAAATAAGTGGAAACTTATTGTAAAGGCAAGGATATAATCAAATACTGAACACTCTAATACCTTTAGGTGGTATGTATGTCACTTTTAACCCTACTAGAAAAATATTTTAAAACAAAACACTTTAAAATGACTACAGCTACAATAATTTGTTAATGGATGTACAATATAAAAAGATGCAATCTGTGGCATCAAAAACATAAAATGTGTGTGGGGGGATTAAAGTATAGAGTTTTTGTACATAGAGTTAAGTTGTTACTAACTTAAAGTAGACTATAATGATCCTAAAATTTTTATATAAGCACTATGGTAAGCACAATTAAAAACCCATGTTAGACACACAAAAGGTAAACACGCCTGTAATCCCAGCACTTGGGAGGTGGAGGCAAGAGGATCTGAGTTCAAAGCCAGCCTCAGCAACTTAGTGAGTCCCTAAGCAACTCAGTGAGACCCTATCTCTAAATAAAACACAAAATTGGGATGGGGATGTGGCTCAGTGGTGGAGTGCTCCTGGGTTCGATTCCCAGTACCGGAAAAAAACAAAAACAAAAAAACAACTGAAACTATACAAGTATCTTTTTCAACCACAATGGTATAAAATTTGAAATTGGGAGGAAAATTTATGAATATACATACAAATACTTGGGGGGGTATAGGGAGGGAAAGGGTGAGACAAAGGAAAAAGATAAAAGATCTCAAATAAGCAACTTAATTTTAAACCTCAGAGAACTAGAAAAAGAACAAACCAACCCCAAAGTTAGCACAAGGAAGGAAATAATAAAGATAAGAGCAGAAGTAAATGAAATATAGATAAGAAAAATAAATGATCAATGAAACTAAGAATTGACTTAGATGATTTAGTTGAAAAGATCAACAGCATTGATAAAACTAAAAGAAAGGAGAAGACTCAAGTAAATTATAAATGAAGAGCAGATATTATAACTGATACCATAGAAATATAAAGAATCATAAGAATACTATAAACAATTATAGGACAACAAATTGTATAACCTAGAAGAAACGGAAAAAGTCCCAGAAACATAAACCCTACTAAGACTGACTCACAAAGAAATAAAAACTTTGAACAGACTAATAATGAGTAGGGAAACTGAACTGGTAAAGAAAAACCTCCCAAAAAGAAAAGCCTAGAACTTAATAGCTTCACTAATGATTTCCACCAAACATTTAAAGAAAATCTATCTTTCTCAAACAGTAGAAGAGGAAGGAACATTTCCAAACTAATTTTATAGGACCAACATTACCCTGATAGCAAAAGTCAGACAATGACACTTTTATAAGAAAAGAAAGTTACAGACCAATACAACTGATAAACACAGACACAGAAAACAAAATACTAACAAATCAAACATAACAGCACATTAAAGAGATCATTCACCATGATCAAACAGGATTTATCTTTACAGTTTAACATATGTAATCAATAAACGTGATATATGACATAAACAGAATGAAAAATAAAGATCATATAATCAGTGGATGCAGAAAAAGCATTTGGTATCCTTTCATGATGAAAACTCTCAATAAATCCTGTATAGAAGGAGGCACTTTAACATAATAAAGGCCACATATGACACACCCACAGCTAACATCATACTCTAAAATAAGGAACAAGACATGGATGCCCACTCTTGCCACTTCTATTTAACATAGTACTTGAAGTCCTAGTCAGAACAATTAGACAGGAAGAAGACATAAAAGTCATCCAAATAGAAAAGGTAGAATTAAAATTGTCTCTGTTTGCAGATGGCATAATTTTATATATAGTCAATACTAAAGACTTCACCTAAAAAAGCTTAGAACCAATAAATAAATTCATTAAAACTGCAGGACACAAAATCAACATACAAAAACTCATGGCATTTCTATAAACTAATGATGAACTATCAAAAAAATTAAGAAAACAATCACATTTATACCACTCCCCACAAAATTATCTTGATTAAAACAATTTAATCAAGAAAGTGAAAGTTAAAAACTATGTAAGAAACTGAAGAAGGCACAAATAAATGGAAAAATATCTCATGTTTATGAATTGGAAGAATTAATACTGTTAAAATGTTTACACTATTCAAGAGTGATCTTCAGATTCAATCTCTATCAAAAACCCAATAGCATTTTCCACAGAAATGGAAAAAAACAATCCTAAGATTTGTATGGGATCACAAAAGTCCAGAATGGTCAAAGTAATCTTTGGTAAGGAAAGCAAAGCTATGGGCATTGTAATACCTGATTTCAAACTAAACCACAAAGCTATGTAATCAAAACAATGTTACTGGTGTAAAAATTATAATATATATCAATTAAACAGAATAGATAGTCCAGAAATAGACTCATTCATTTATAGTAAATTGACCTCCAACAAGGTACTAGGGACACACAAAGGGGAAAGGAAAGTCTCTCAGTAAATGGTGCTGAGAAAACTGTATATCTACATGCATAAAAATGAAATTACCATATTAAAAATACCACATTAAAAAAACTCAAGTCAGAATGGATTAAAGACTTAAGTGTAAAATCTGAAACTGTAAAATTACTAGAAAAAAAATCAATGAAGGTCTTTTTGACATTGATCTGGACAATTTTTTTTTTTTTTTTTTTTTTCTTGCATGTCAGCAAAAGCACAGGAAGCAAAAGCAATTATTGACAAGTGAGATGGCATCACACTAAAAAGTTTCTTCATGGCAAAAGAAATAATAAAAAGTGAAGAGACAATCTAAGAGTGGAAAATTATTTATAAACAGTAAATCTGGCAAGGGGTTCATATTCAAAATATATAAGGAACTCCAACAATTCAACAGCAAGAAAATAACTTGATTTTTACAAATGGGCAAAGGATCTGAATAGACATTTCTCAAAAGACAAACAAATGGTCAACAAATATATTTTAAAATGCTCAACATTACTAAGCAGCAGGGAAATGAATATTTAAACTACAGTGAGCTGTCACCTTACAACTGTTAGAATGACTATTATTTAAAAAGACAAAAGATAACAAGCATCAGTAACGTGGAGAAAAGAACCCTTGTATGCTGGTACAGCCACTATGGGAAGTAGTATAGAGATTCCTCAAAAAAATAAAAATAGAACTATAATATGATCCAGCAATCCCATTTTGGGCATATATATTCAAAGGAAATTAAATCAATAGTTCAAAGAGATATCTGCACTTCCATGTTCATGGCAGTGTTATTTACAATAGCTAAGATGAAGTGTGATATATACATACAGACAAATGCACACACACACATCATCATCCAGTCCTTAAAAAGAAGAAAATTTTCTCATCTGGGACAACAAAAATGAAGCTGAAGGACATTATGCTAAGTAAAAGAAGCTAAGTGAAATAGGCACAGAGAGATAAATACTGTATGATCCTCAGATGTGGAATCTAAAAATGCTCAACTCATAGAAGCTGAGGTAGTGATTGTTATGCTGGGAGAAATGGGGAGATGTTTGCTAAAGGGGATCAAGTTTCAGTTAGGCAGGAAAAATAATGCCTTATTCCTTTTCTGACTACCATAACAGAATACTACACACTTGGTCATTTATAAAGAACAGAAATTTATTGGCTTGGCTTACAATTCTGGAGGCTGGGAAGTTCCAGGTCAAGGTACTGGCATCTGGCAAAGGCCTTCTTGCTCTATCATCCCATGACAGAAGGTGAACAGGCAAGGAAAAGGGGGAGAGGGAGAAAGGAGGAAGAAGAAACAAAAGGGAACCATTATAAGAAATGTGTACCCAAAATAAGGGCATTCATCAATGCATGAGGGCTGTACCCATGAGAGCCCTTATGGCCTCAACTTCTCTTAAAGGTCCTACATCTTAATATTATTAATGGTGATTAAATTTCTGACATGTGAACTTTAGGAGTTACAGTCAAACCCTAGAAGTAAGTTCTGGAGAGCTAATGTACAACATGGTGTCTATAATTAATAATACTGTATTGTATGCTTGAAATCTCCTAAGAGTATATATCTTAAATATTCTTTTACATACAAAAAAGTAATTATGTGAGGTAATGATTATGTTAATCAGCTTGCTTGTGGTAATGATTTCACAAGATATTTGTAAATATCTTAAATTATCACATTTTTGGGAGGCTGAGGCAGGAGGATTGCAAGTTCAAGACCAGCCTGGGCAATTTAGCAAGACCCTGTTCCAAAATAAAAAAATAAAAAGGGTAGGGATGTTGAGCTCAGTGACAGAATCCTTCTAAGTTCAATCCTGTCCTGCGAAAAGCAAAAATCACACTGTATACTTTAACTCTAGACCTTTTTTTTATCTATTATATCTCAATAAAGCTGGAAAAATTTAAAAATTAAATTCCAATACCTGATATGTTAAAGAATACAAAATTTACTAAAATCTTTCCAGAATGCATTCTATCAAAGAATTATTGTAATATAGTAATATTTGCAGAGCTCCAACAAATATTCTCTGTGAAAAATAGTTCATCAACAGTATTTGTTGAGCCTGTGAGCCAGAATGTATGCTAGTGTGTTAAAAGCTGGGAACCTCTGAATCTATCCTCAAAAACCTTGAAAGGTAAGATGCAAATACTAGCCCAAAGAGGCTCATAATTGGTTTGCACCTTAATAAAGAGCAATTATTTCAGTATTTCTAGTAGAAAATGTTCTGTTCAGATGTTAGACAACAGGGAGGTGCTTAGTAGGCCTTCAGTAGCAGTCCTCTATTATAGCTAAATCTACTATGGGTTATAATATCCTAAATGGTATACATATCATATATATATATGATAGAATTTTGAAAGGAACAAATTATATATTCATTTCTGCAATAAATATATATTAACTGTTCTGTGCTTTGTGGAGAGTTAGGAGATGAATCTGAACGGTTTACTAGATATGATTCCTTAATTTCCCCATATATAAAATGGGGAAGAGTCCCTACTCTATAGCAATACTCAAAGTCAGTTTCTGAGAATACATAAGTCAATCCAATGAAAGTGTTGAGCATAGTCTCTAGTACCCAGTAATGCTCATTAAGTTAAAATGTACCATAGTTCACAAAGCCCTTTTGTATGTTTTCTCATTTTCCCTCACACCACCATGTAAGGGTAAAGAAACTACCTTAGAGTGACTTTGCCAAAGCCATATCATTAGTTAAAAATCAGAAAAGCCAGAACTGAAGCCTATTTTCATTGTTCAAAAATTTATTCTTTCTAATAGCTGGAGTTGAAACTTAGAAGTATATTTTCTAACTTTGAAAAACAAAGTTAGTGCCCTTCACAAAGATAATTGCAATTCCTGAACTACTAACCATAGAATTAAGATAGGAAGACAAGACATTTTACTTGATGAAGGTTGTGCCATTAAACAATTGACTAAAGCAGTAGAAATCAACCAGTTAACTAGTTTATGGATTAACCAAGACAAAAAAATCTATGGGCTTATGTGTGTGTTTATGCGTGTGTGCATGCACATGTGCAAAGTATAACAGTAATGTGTTTAGCTGCAAATGACAGGAAAAAATTAACATGGATTTAAACAAGATAGGGATTTAGTTGACTCACAAAACAAGCAATCCAAATATAAGCAGCCCACTCTGGCCTAGCAGTTCTACACTTTCAGGAATGTTCCTGATTCCTTCCAAAGATTGCAATACCATATCCAAACATCGCATCCTCATTTCAAGAAGAATAATGACAGAAAATGTTTTCCTTAACAACACTCAACTTATACCTCATTGGCCAGAACTATGTCACATGAGCATCCTTCCCAACAAGAAAGTCCACAGAAGAAACCACTTTTAACTGAGCATCTTGCCATTCCAAGATAAATCAGGAGTCTCTTAACAAAACAAAAAGGAAGAATGAATATCAATGTCTGTCATTCTGATTTGATATTTTCAGCAACCGTAGAAAACATAGGCATTTCAATGTTTATAGCTATTAATACACTCTTCTAATTTAGGTTGTATCTCCATAGCACTGGGCACAAGATGTGTTAAAAATGCAGTTTGTTTGACCCATAAATGCAAATATATATGTATATTTGCATATATATATGCAAGTATATATATTTTTACATATATACAAAGTTATTTGATGTTTTAGGCTTATTATCAGAGTTCTTTAAGATTTGTTCTCATTACTTTGGTGAAGATTACATATATTCTGAAGAATGAGATTAAGATACAGTAAAGCTCATCAATTAGGGTGCCACTAATTTGGAGGTGTTCTTTTATAGTTGAGGTGCAATCTAGAGCTGTGCTGTCCAAGTGTGGCTATTTAAATATAAATTAAGTTTTAAAAATTAAAAATTCAGCTCCATGGTCACAACAGCTACATTTCAAGTACTCAAAAACCACGTGATTAATGGTTACTCTGAGCAGAAATATGGAACATTTCCACCATTACAAAAAGTTCTATTGATAGCGTTGCTCTATAAGATCAAGATGTTTAAGAAGCAAAATCAGGACCAAATCATCTGAGTAAGTGTAGTTCATCACTCAAAAAGTATTTTTCTAATTCTTCCTTGAAAATGGTTTCAGAACCCCTTTGTAAGTCACATTAAGAAAACATTATAGCCGGGCAGGGTGGTGCACACCTGTAATCCCAGCACTTGGGAGGCTGAGGCAGGAAGATTGCGAGTTCAAAGCCAGCCTCAGCAACTTAGCGAGGCCCTAAGCAACTCAGTGAGACCCTGTCTCTAAATAAATAAATAAAATACAAAATAGGGCTGGGGATGTGGCTCAGTGGCCGAGTGCCCCTGGGTTCAATCCCCAGTACCAAAAAAAAAAAAAAAGTAAACATCATGTTTCATGTATTCTGAGTTTACAGATGTCTCCTTAATAGAATATTCCAGGTCATATGCGATAGGTGGGGATTTAAGAAGTAATTGGAAATGTGCTTCCCCTCTATGCCATGACTTATTAGGGGAACAAATGATTAAGATGCGATGTAATAGGCATATAAATGGACGTATGGATGTGATCTAGGAGCAAAAAAAAAAAAATGATTCTAAAATTAGGACATTATGAAATTCTTTGCAAATTCAGGTTAATGCCATACCAAGAGGTTTGGACTTTTATGGTAAGGGCTTTGAAAAACTATTGGAACATTTTTAAGCAAAAGATTGGCAAAAAAATATATATGTATTTTCAAGGGGCCATTCATGGCAATTAGAGTAGGTAAGAAACTGAAGGCAATACATGTTGCAAGCTATGGAAATAACCTGGGTAAGAGATGGCAAAGGCCTTGATGAGGTCAATGACGATGGGAATCCAGATAGAGAACAGATTGAAGAGAGTTCTGGTTAGAAATTCAAAGCTCGGTGAACATCCACTCTACAATCTTGTTTCTATATAACATTACATTGTGTGATTTAAAAAATTCATCTTCTAAAGATAAAGATTTATCAAATCACTGGGTATATTCTAAAGAATGAGTTGCAGAGGTTCAATACAGCATTTTAGTATGGCATTTTTATTTTTTTTAAAAGGAAGGAACTACTGTGTGTGTGTGTGTGTGTGTGTGTGTACAGATAAATAGTTATGGAAGATTTTGTAAAAATACAGACCAAAGTATTAGTGCATACCTAAAGTTGGGTGGGTTCATAAGTGTTCATTTTCTTCATTTTGCTAATCTGTTTTCTATTTTTTTCTGTCATGACAATACGTTGCTTTTATTAATAAAGGTTATTTTTTAAATGGGAATTTCAAAAAGTCACAATAATTATACCTAAGAAAGTATTTTCACAATGTTTTTAACAATGCCAACATGGCTAACATAAATATACTTCCCCAGGTTTTCTACTTTAGGATAACACTCAATTGAAATGTAAAAAAGATGTGTTAAAAATGAGTTGCACTATTTCATAACTGTATCTCTCATAAGTTATAAACCATTCTTAAATGATTTGTCTACCTTGTTATTGTTCACTGCATTGGTACTACTATATGTAATTAAAATAGAAGTTATCTACAATTTCACCTATTCCCTTTTAATTTGGTCTTTTATTCCTTTATGGAAATAATGAGTTCTCTAACTCCCACTGCCACCCTGCAAAACCCTATTCCCCTGAGGTATTTCATTGTCCTAAATCCATCTGGGAAACATCACTGTTTAATGAGTTCAGATTTTCCTTCTGGACTAAGAAGGTACAATGCTTCTCCTGCCTCACCTCTATTTATTCCAAGTTTATACTTGGCTGTCACACTTAGCAGGGCTGAAAGGCAAGTTCTCGACATCTTTGTAAAGAACAGTCAAAGCTCTGTTATGTTCTGCTCCATAAACATCTCCTCTTCCTGCTGGGGCCCCAGAAGGACCACAGTGGCTGTTCAGAATGGGTCTCTCCAGTCCACAAGTTCCCTCTGAGCTATCACTCTACAGCCTTTCCAATCCCAATTCTGGAGCATGTATAAAGGAGGGCAATGGTAGTAAATTGAGAGCAATATATTTCATAGGAAGTAAAAGCAAACATCAATGAGCTACTTACAGGTGATAATGGACTTGTATAAAAATGGGTTGTCTACTCTGATGCAATGGAAGAAATTAACATTTTTGACTTGCCTTGTTTTGTCAATATTTAAGCATTTGTTTTATTGAACATGACTACTTGTACAGACACACTTTTGTTTAGTCTCACACATGAAAAGTGAAAGCATAAGGCATGTAATCCAAGTGGTTTCTGATCCAAGCACTTTTATAGCAAATTACTAAATCTAGCTCAAAATAATAGGAAAGATAATACATTTCCCCCTAATATTTATTCTATCAACCCAGACTCAGCAGCACAGAGTATCTTGAATTGTACTAAAAATAAAGGCTTCACTTTGCAAAAAACATTTGAGTTGTTGTTTTATTAATGATCAATCAGCATGCCCACATTTGAGTTGTTGTTTTATCAATGATCAGCATGCCCACCTACTCAAAGTAGAAAATAATGAATGGCATGCTCCTCTCTCCATAGGTGAGCATTTCAGGTTTAAGATGGAAAGTTCTGAAAAAAGAAAGGAGAGGAGGATGTTATAAAGTAATGTATGTTTACATCAATTCCCTCCAAAAAGAATTTGTACTGAAATGCTTTTGCTGGCTCTATGGTATGGATTCAAGGAAACAGGTGGTGACAACGACTACATTAAAACTAGAAAGACTTTTCATAAAAGAAAGTCGGACTCTATAATTTTGAAGACAATATGGAATACTATTGTATTCATTACATTGTTTGCTTCAAGATTGGCTTGTTACAGATTCTGGGTTTGAAAACCATGCAACTCCATCTGTCCATGCACTGCAACTAGTAGTTACACTAATAACTGAATACAGAAAAGCACGGATGACTCAAAAATCATCTTTGGACTTGCTTTACAGATACTTTTCATTCTTATATTTGAATCTGAGCATCCTTGATCAGAAAATTCATTCAACCTTAAGCAATGAAGTCTCACCCTAAAAATCCGAAGACCTGAATGTCGAGAAATTCTTTATTTTCAATAGGCAGTACAGTCCTTTCTTACTCCCTCCCTTCTCTTGGATCAGCAGGTGTCTCTACCGCTCCAGCAGACTGAGAAAAGGAAAAGGAGGGGGCGATGAGAAAGGAAAGGAAATTGTCTACGTATTTTGGTGGTGGAGGTGGGGGGTATTTTAATATGATTAAACTCTCCAGTTTTTTAACGTTCTTAACCATATTTCATAATGATCTATTAAGGATTATGCAGCAGTTTGGGTATGTCCATCTGTAACTTATAAACGGAAAGGAACAAGGAATAGGAGGCAGCGCAGGGATGGGGTGGGGGAGAAATGTAAGCGCGTGGGGACGGGAAGGGAGAGGCGGATTTGGCAGTCGTAAGGGGGACGGGAGGAACAGAAATGGAAACTGTGGCCCGGCTGTCCTGCCCCATTGTGTGTGTGTGTGTGTGTGTGTGTGTGTGTGTGTAGGGTTGGGGCCCACAATGTCGCACTCCCCTCCTCCCACTCCGGGCTTTTCCTTTGCTGGTCGAGGCCACTGGAGAATGTACAAAGGGTCAGTTGCTAAGAAAGGAAGGGCCATCTCCAGAGGATACGCAGGCTCTCGGCCGGGCGGGCAGGAATCAGCAGAGCAAGCGGCGGTCCCTATGCGCACGGCTTTGGGGCGCTGGGGAGAAGCAGCCCCAAGACCCCCAGCCCAGACCCCTGGGCCCACGGCGTTCGCCCGGCCTCGGTCCCCGCCTACGCGCCTCAGGTCAGGGCTGTCGGTGAAGGCGAAGCCCGCCCGCCCTAGGGGTGCCACGGGGGCTCGCCTCATCCCGGCCCGACCCTTTGCAGGGCTCGCCTGATTGCCCCCGAGTCCAGGCCCTCCAGTGCGGGATCCCTTCCTTGTCATTTCGGGCGGCAGTCTGCAAAAAACATGGCGGCCGGGCGTCGACCGCGGCGCCTCCTCTCCGGGCCCTCAGGGTTGACGAGGTAGCTGCGGCCGGCGCCCAGGACCCACGATAGGCAAACCCGGGAGGGGCGGAGGAGACAGGGGCCAAGAACTCGAGGGAGCCGCGCGTTACCGAGTTCGCTAGTCAAACGCGCGGGGGCGGCGGAGGGGCGGGCTGGGCGCGCGGGCTCGGGCTCGGGCTCGCGCGCGGAGTCGCGGAGTCGCGGACGCGGGCGGGGGCGGAGCGGCAGCGGTGGTTGGAAGCGGCCGCTCAGAGCCCTCTCGCGGCCGCGGCGGCAGCAGCGCCAGCCCCGGCAGCAGTCCGGCCGCCGCCGCTGCCGCCGCCGCCTCGCGCTCTTGCCATCCGGCCCGACATGAGTGAGGCGGATCGGGCGCCTTCTCCTGCCGCGCCGCCGGCGGTGGCGGCGGCCGCCTCTGAGGAAAAGAAAGGGAAGGAACTGGAGCGTGAGAAGCTGCCACCCATCGTGTCCGCCGGCGCCGGCGCGACGGCGGTAGGTACGGGGCGGGGGCCGCGCGGAGCCCCGACGGCAGGCGGCGGGAGGGAGGGCGGTCGGGCGAGGGGCGCCCGAGGCCCGCATCTCCTCCGGGGTCCTCGGGCGCTGCCGGAGTCGGTGCACCCGGGTTGGTGCACCCGGGTTGTCCTTCCGTGGCCGAATTGGAAGAGTTGCGCCTCGTGGACAGCCCCGAACACTTCGCGCACTGCATGCACCTTTCGTGCTCTGGAAATGTTGGGGGTGGCCGGTTCCGCTGGACCTTTTTGGTTATTTGGCGGGGCTTAACCTCCTCGCCCCCTGCACACACACACACCTTCTCTAAGAGCTTGACCTGCACCCTGGAGTGGCATTGTCTGTTGGACGAGCATAGATGCCAGGCAAGCGGGAATGGGTTTTCTACGGAGGTGAGATTTCGCTCTTTTCTTCGCTTTTCTTTCCCTTCCCCCTTCAGATTGAACAGGCTCTGCGGCGAGTTTCCACTTAATTGTGACCTTTCCGTTGCTGTCAAGGGAGTGGGAGGTAGATGCATGGATGATGGTTTTATTTTTCATATGGTACAGACATGTGACTTAAGGGGGGAGGCTTTTTGAACCTTTTATTTAAACTCGACTTGTCTAAGCTTGACAGGGATGATTTCCCAGCCGGATTTTCGGAAGGGTTATTTGGAGAGCGCTCTCTCCGGCTTCAAACTACATATTGCCAGATGATGTCATGGGACAGCCCCCCTCTCTCCCTTTTCCCTATTCGCACTGGTGGTTTTGACTCTGATTACTTTTGAACACAATAAAAAATTAACCTCTCGTTTTGAGATTTATGTTTGACATAATATCTAAATACTTTTTGAAAGTTTGCCTTGATATATTCGAAGATTATGACTTGTCATGCAACTATGCGTGACAAAATAGTAAAAGTTTAGTGAACATTATACATTTTTTATTCCGACTTGTAATTCGTTTCTGAAAACCTCCCTCTTAAATGACTAAGAACTTACTAAAATAGCTCACTCTTCTTTAAAGTATTAGTATTGGGATAATGTTTTGATTTGGTAGGTTTTTAAAAAATGTCTCAGGGCTGGAAAACTAGAAATTGTCAAAAACAACTTTTTATGTTAAGTCAATGCAGCGAAGTGTGAACAGTAATGGTATGCATTTAAAAGCAAAGGTACCATTGATAAATTGGAGCCGCAATTAGGGATTACCTTGGGAAATGCTTTGAAGGAATTTGTCATCCAACTTCTTAGAGATCTGGTTCCTTCTGGTAGATTAGGTTTTTAAACCTTATATAGGAAGTTCTGAACTCACAGTGTTCCAACAGTTCATTTCTAAGGTGGTTTGTTTAAAACAATAAATGCATATGTTTGTAGTTATGTGAGCAGGTTTAGGCTCTGAAGTAGACACCTTCCCCCAAACCTATATTTCATTGTAACTGAATTTTAAGGTTTGTAATAAAAATTTACAGAAATTGATAAAATGTGGATACAGGTATAATATATGTTATCTGAGGCCCATAGGGCTTTGGAATTTTTAGGTTTTCAGATTTTAGGAAGGTAATTTGATATATATATATATATATATCATATATAATACCCACAGTGAAGCTCTGCTCAGTTCCTTGTAATCAGACATGTTAAAAACTGCAGGAAAATGTATGTGTGTTCACCCTAAATGGAATAAAATTAGACTCATGTGAGTTTAGGTCAGGTTCATACTTTTGCTACCACAAATGATTTGCAAAACATTTCCACTTCCTGAATTCATAGAATTTGGGAATTGTAAAAAAGGGATTATGGTACTACTAATTGAAAAGAATAGAGTTCAAGAAAAACATTTGAAATCTTGAATTCAACTTTGAAAAGATAAAGGTTGGAGTAGAAGAAGATGGGATGAACAGAAAAACCTTCCATTCTGAAAGCAGTTTCCGATAACTTATAAGGACTTTCAGTGTTGGTACCATTGTGTTTTGTTTTGGTAATAACAATTTAAAAGCAGAATTTATGACAGTTCATTGCAGATTATTTGTTTGTCTCAAAGAGAGATTGTCAGAGCTGGAATTCTGAGTTATATGTAGCAGTGAAAAGCCTAAGTCAAGAAAATAAATGCTTGGTTCTTCCAAGTCAGGAAAGCCAGGATAACTGGGATGATGACTGAAGTTTCCCAGTAGGTGGGGTGATCCTGATGGGGTAGGGCAGGAAGGAAAGACAGCTTGTGGCTTGTTAGGTTGTTTTTCAGCCTCCTCCTGGATTAAGTAGAACCCCTGGAGGTTTGTTTAGGAATCTAATTGTCCTGAATAACTTTCTTTAAGTTATTTTAGTGATTCTTTCATTTAGCCCCAGGTTAACAGGTGTTAACCTAGAGAAGACTGTAGGTTGAGTTTTTGACTTAGTTCAAGTGGCCCTATAATAATGTTTTTTCTAAAAAATCATTGTATCACATTTACAAGAATAAAAAACAATTTAGAGTGAAAGTTCAAAAAAATAAATAGTAGACCAGATTATGAGGACATATCCTGAAGGTTTAAAGAAAGGTGCAGGGGTGGGAGAAAGAATACTGGAAAGGGTGGTGATAGATTCTAAAACCTTCTGAATGTGAATGAAGTCCATTCTAACCAGGAGGTTCCTAACACAGTGGTCTCAAATCTGACCAGAGGGTTACTTTGGTGGCATGTTAAGGTCCTGATTCTCACATCTCACCCTACTGTACTAGTTTTCAACCTTTGATGCACATTAGAATCACCTGGGGAACTTATTAAAGATATAATTATCTAGACTCAAATGCAGGCTTTTAAAATCAAATTTTCTAGAGATGAAGCTCAGGCATTAAAAAAACAAACCAAAAAACCCTGGGATAGCTAAGATTGAAAATTGATGCTGTATGTGCTAAATTTGAAACTCCATCGGTGAGGCCCAGGAATCTGTATTTTTAACTATAGCCAATCACACCTTACCACACACATCTTACAAGTCTTATTTAATTCATGGAACAACGTTTGGAAAGGACTGGGGAAAGGTTTGGATTAAATGAATGAGGCATAGAAACCAGGTAAGGTTGTGGGAATTGAAAGAAATGGCAAAATGGTTCTTAGAGATGCTCAATAGGCTCAAGATAGAACCCTCACAGAACTACTAGTGTTTGAGATTTGGTCTTGCAACTCCACAGAATCAAGGAGAATAAAGAATTTGAAGTAATATATGTGTATGGAAAAACTGATGATAGTTAAGATTTGAGTGGAGGAGAATAATATGGATTAGTTGCTGATAGATGTTAGGGAATACAGATGTATAATACAGATGTTAGGGAAAAATGATGAATGGGGAAGGGGAAGATACTCACAGGAGGGCCAGAAATAACAGTGGCAATCGAGGACAAGTTTTGATTTACATCAACGTTTAATCAGGTGATCTGGAAAAGGGAGATTCTCCATGGGATAGGGTACCAAGGAATGAAGTGGGTTCAGGAAAGATACTTTTTACTTAGATCAGGGAGGTGCAGGCAAATGGAAGAAACCAGTTTAGAGTGTGTGTGTGTGTTACTGAGGATTAGAACTCAGTCTTTGGGCATATGCTTTCTACCACTGAGCTATGTCTCTAACCCTTGCTTAAGAATTTCAAAAGGAAGTTTGCCCTCAAAGGGATGGTCAGGAACATGTCAAGTAGCTGCCAGGTGAGAAGAACTTGAGTAAAAGCATAAAGGGGATTTGGTGGGAATTCTGTAATGAGAACGGAAAGTTTATATACTTTGTTTCAGTTGTATACAAATGGAGTTGATGGGACTCTTGAACCAAAGTCTAACTACTAATTATTGAACATCTATTATGTTTAGCTTTACACAAGATGTTGCAGAAAACAGTTGGGAAAAAAAAAAAAAAAAAAAAAAAAAAGTCCCTACCTCAGGGTATGCAGGGCTAATGCTTGAAAAGCAAAGCAGCATTAAAATCCACAGTGAGCTGTGCAGTTTGCTCTATAGGAGATCAGAGAAAGGAGATCAGTGTTTGTAGAACTGTGAAGAAAGGCCATGAAGTGAAGGTAATTATTTAAACTGGCTGGCCACTGAAGGATGATAGGCTTTGGATGGGCAAAAGAAAGTGGGCCAAGTAATCCAATGGGGAAAACAACATGAACAAGCCTTAAGTGGAAAAATTAGAGAGACATAAAGCAAGCCCAATGGAACATGCTGGGAACTTGTGGGAGGTAAGTAAAATTGCATGGGGCCTGGAGCCAGATCACTAGGCAGAGAAATTTGGACTCTTTTTCCCCCTGTGGTTAATGGGAAGCCATTGAACTTCTTTAAATAGAGGAATATCATAATGAAATCAGTGGTAGTGTATAGTTAAAGTGGAAGAGAGAGGAAGAAAGTGAAGAAAGGAACTTTGTAGTTCATACCTGAGGTGATGAGTATGTCCCCTATAGTGACCAGGGGATAAAGCATTAAGAGATGGAACCTAACTAGATAACAGAAAAGGACTCTTAAGTTTTCTAGGCAAGGTCTCTTAGAAAAGTATTTGTATAAAAAGACAGTCCAGCCAATAGCATTTCAAATCTGTGTGTGTGTGTGTGTGTGTGAGTGTGTGTATTCTTAACTAAACCCTTTCCAGATAGGTCTTTAGAACAATCTTACGTATGGAAAACTGGTGCCCTTTTGTCCATTGTGTTCTAAATAAGAGGAGAGAAAGGAAAGGGTGGATATTATGATGACAAATATGTTTAAAGATATTTCAACAAAACATGTGCATATGTGTAATAATAAATAATAGCTGTTGAGTACCTACTGTCTGCTAAGCATTTTCCATGTGTTCTGTCATTTAATCAGATAATGCAGATAGCAACAATCACTCAACAACCCCTTTTCACAGAAAAGGAATCTCAGAGTCAAATTACATGGTCCTTACCAAAGGATAAAGTGGCTCATAAGGGATAGAAATTGTTTATAATTGAGATATTTCTGATTTTAAAAAAATGCTCTTTCACCTATTCTGAACTCTATCTGTGGTCATGAGTATAAGGACCATGTGATACAAAGAACCTCTACCTATAGCAGTACTTCTAGTTCAGAAAAAAGGTTGTGGTCCAGTAATATATTTGTTTAAAATTTTGTTATCAGAGTTAGAACTATTATGGAAGAGAAATAAATGTTCTAGGATATATAAGCATTTTGGTTTTAATATTGTAATATGAACATATAGCTAAATTCTGTATAAAAATGATCTGATAAAGTCAAAATAAGGCAAAGTCTTTAGAGATAAAAAGGGAAGGCTATAGCTATTTATATACATATCCTGACTGTGTCTAATTTGGGTAGGTTGTAAAGTGAGTTTTGTGGGTTTTGTTTTTTATAGCTGCAAAGCCATATGTAGTTTTCTGCTTAGTCTCCCAATAATTATTAATCCAGGATGTTATCACACAAATAATTTGACTCTATTTAACAATGGGAGAAAGTGGTCATTATAAATTCTGAACCAGAGAACCTCCAAAAGTGTCAAATATGACACTGCTTTGCTGTTGCAACTCTTTGTCTATAAAATGAGAACAATAATAATAGAACCCACATAGGTTCTCTGAGGGTGGGGTAGATATGAGGTCTAAATTAGTTAATGCACATAAAGCATTTAGAAAAATGTCTTGTACAAAGTAAGCCCCTCAAGTATTAGATGATATTATTACATACAAACTAACATCTATAGCTGAAAAGCTGTTTTAAGTCAGCTAGCCCTTTCTGCTTCTGTCCTATAGCATTGGTACTTTACTTCACAGCCTTTTATATCAAGCCTTAGGCCCTGTGTATATTGCTATTATCAACCCATCTCTTCTCTGCTGTCCCCCACCCTACCATCGCATCATTACACAGAATTAAGGAATGTCATGCACTCTGAACTCTTCAGGGTTGGCTTATATCTGAATTCATATGAATTTCTTTTTGAAGAGAGGAAAAAATAGCTTCCAAGAGTTATAACTACTACTGACAGTAGCAGCTTCTTTTAGCGTTGTGTTTGAAAATTAACTTTCTTATTTTTAGAGTTGAGAAGAGAAAGATCAACAGTGGATGAGTGAGGAAGTGGGTGGAGCTGAGAAAGCTCTGGGAAGTTTTGATTTTCCTGTTGTTTTTTTTTCCCCCTAGCATTATGGTTGACTGTGGGTGTAGGACCTCTTGTATGATATAATGTTATACTGATGAGCCTTATGTGAATAACTAGTAGTTCTTAAAATGATATTTGTAGCTGGGAGGATGTTGAACAACATTTTAGTAAGCAGTCAAAAATATTTTTTGGAATGAATATTATCAAGTGAATATACCTTTTAAAATCAAAACAGCATGGTATTGGTACCAAAATAGACAGGTAGATCAATGGTACAGAATAGAGGACACAGAGACAAATCCAAATAAGTACAGGTATCTCATACTTGACAAAGGAGGCAAAAACATGCAATGGAGAAAAGACAGCCTCTTCAACAAATGGTGCTGGGAAAACTGGAAATCCATATGCAGCAAAATGAAACTAAACCCATATCTCTCACCCTGTACAAAACTCAACTCAAAGTGGATCAAGGACCTAGAAATCAGATCAGAGACTCTGCACCTAATAGAAGAGAAAATAGGTCCAAATCTTCATCATGTTGGCCTAGGA
>JAJEJO010001436.1:1073058-1138605 GCA_020662805.1 Glaucomys volans
AAAAAAAAAAAAAAGGAACTGCAAGATTCTTGAATGGTTGCAAAATTGTAACTGCATCAAAGTATGCAGTTATAATAGTAAAATAGTAAAATACTAGTAATAGTATTATAGAAAATACTATAGAAGCATAATCTCTTGATGCTTCATCTTTTTCTATGTTGCAAAATAAATGAATAAAATCTCTAATGCCATCTGGCCTTCCTGATGGTAAATGAACTGATATTTCTGAGCTTCAGGACTAATAGCTGTAGGCTTAATATATAAGGTATTGCTAAGATCAACTGCATTATGACTTTTTTGGTGACAAAATTTTATTTTGAAATTCACATCTTTATTTCCTAGTTTCCTTTGAAAGGTATGGTTTATGACAAAGAAAGCAATTCCACTTGGGCTGGTGCTATTTATAGTTTAGGAGGGAAGTTCACACCTTGAAAGTAGCTGACTTTTCACTTCTTAATAGAAGAACGTAAGGTTAACACTTTTGATTTGATAACCCAGCATCCTAAAAGAGAACTGTGGACAATATATATATATAAAAAGAAAATATCTGTACCTAATAACAAAACTAAAATAGTTTCTTTTGTGGATTCTAAACACAGTTGAGGTATCATATCTGATATGACCTTGACTGTTAGTTTAGATCTTTTATTTTAAAAGCTGGTAAAGTGAGGTATCTTAAAGTTTAAATTTTAATTTAAAATATATATCTGGGTATTTGTTCACCAGTCTTTTGCTTAGAATCTCAGAAAGCTATACTCTCTTTAGAAAAAGTAGTTTTTATATCCATCATAGATAGTCCATGAACTCATTGGTGGATTTTGCAGGCATAGAAAGTCAACTTAAAATATTTTAATTGAGAGACTCTAAGGTAACAAGATATTCTGGCTTTAACCCAGGAAAAAGTACTTTAAGAATTCTTGTGGGGTATTCAAAATACTTCAACCTGGAATAGTAAATAGTAGGCTTGACTCTAGGCAGAGACTGACGATGACCTTAAACTCAGTAAGTTCAATACTGTGAACAGCGTAAACATTTTATGTAGTAATTATAATAACTCATTTTGCATTGTTCATTTTATTTGTTTTATAAGTTGTGGAATTGCCACGGTTAGAATGGCCATTAATTCAGAAATTGGTGAGGGATGATAGAGGGATTGAGAAAGACAAACAAACACATGTAGAGAAAGAAAGCTGGGGCCAGGTAGGACATTGACCTCTGATGGAGGAACATGACCCAGAGCTAGCTCAGCGCATTTATTATATAGGTCTTATCATCAAAAACTTATTTGTGGAGAAGTTTCTATAAAACAGGCAGACTGAAGGATGCAGCACTGTCAAGACATTAGGGTTATCGTGTTATGCTCCAAATTCTCTATACCTGGGAGCTTGTGCCTGAACTCAGGATCCAGACTGATATAACTCCGCGCCTTTGCACAGGGTTTCTCAGACCAGGTGTCACCATAGCAACCAGGCAATCTTGACCTGCATCTTTGCAGAGGAAGTTTCCAGTGAAAACACAGCCCAGAAGCAATCAGAGATCATGATCCAAGTCACCACTCTCCACATGAAATAGTCTCTCATTTTCATTATGCTTCAAATTTACACCTGAAATAGCTTTTGGCCATTTTGTCCTTGCTTGGCCCAGGCTGCCATTCCTCATTTCCTTTTACTGCTGTCTCGGCTCAGGCTTTATTTCTTGCATTAGGGCTTGTTTATCTTCCAGTTTTACTCCTTTCACTATATTCCCTAGACTGCTACTAGAATGATTTTTTTTCTAGAATACAGATAAAAGTACTATGTACCACTGTCTTATCTCTTTTCAATTTTTTCCTTTACCTTCATGAATCTGCATTATAAATTTAATATACATTGGAACTGATAGTTGTTGAATAACCATTAATTGTATTACTTATTTTTTATTATTTGGAGATTTTACAAATGAACTAACCAATATTCTTTGGGGCCACCTTTTATTAAGACAAGGTGGAAGAAGGAAGAGGGAAAGAAAAGAATTAAGTCTTTCTAGATTTCTAGGACATCAGAAGTTTTTCTAAAGTATACTTATTTTTTGTGCATCTATCTATTTCTTCTGGTTAGGTGAGTTGTTCCTAAAACTATTAAATATCATTCAGCAGTAGTACATCTATGAAGGTAGAGAAGATAATATCAACACAAAGGGTTATGAAAACAGGCTAATGTAATTGACCTACCAACCAATATGTTAAGCCCTTAATGAGTGATAGCTACTATATCTAGAGGCACTGTGAATGTGTTAATTTAAGAGTACTGACTTCATGGTCTTCAGACTGGAGTTTGAATTCTGGCTCCCTCTTATCAGTCCTCTGAACTTGGGCATTGCATCTCAATTTCCCCATCTGTAAAATGAGGTATAAATAGATATCTCATAGAAATAAAATGTACTAATATGGTAATAGAGATAAAACAGGTACTCAAAAAATGACTTGTAATATGTAGTTATCATCATAATAATTGTTTATAAAGTACCCATTATGTTGTAGATTCTGCCCAAAATCCTAGATGATTTTGAGATTTAAGATTTATATCCCACATCTATTAGAAAACTACTTCATTTCAGCTGGGCAATATATTTTACTTTCATAGGCTGAATTATGTAGACTAATCCTAACATAGAAATATACCTCAGACTTCACTAAGATGAAATCTAACAAAGATTCAAGCAAAAGCAAATAAAACAAATAGCACAGATAGCAACAAAGTCTATGAGTAGTCAAAGATATCATGCACACACAAAAATTTGTATCTGTATACTTATGGAAGTATCTCTCAACTTCTCATTCATTGTCCACATTTCTGTTGCTTGTCAGTCAAGTGACTTTTGGTAAGTCCTAGACAATCTCAGTTTCCTCATCTATGAAATAAGAGTTAGCTATTTTTTTTTTCTTTTGGTACTGGGGATTGGACCCAGAGGCACTTTATCATTGAGTTACATCCCTAGCCCTTTATATTTTTATTTTGAGAGGTGCTCACTAAGTTACTAAGGCTGACTTTGAACTTGGAATCCTTCTGCCTCAGCCTCCCAAATTACTGGGATTTACAGGCATGTGCCATTGTGCCTGGCAAGAATAACTAATTTCTAAAAGTCCCTTAATTCTAGAAACTTTTAGATTATGTATAGTATCTGAAATTTTTTCTCTCTGGGTTCTTTTCTATATTAATCTTTTTAGAAAAGAAAATTATAGTGGGTTTACTCTAGAGTGCAGAACCTATGCACAATATTCACTATCAAACTCTCTGATAAATAAGGAATTTCTGGTACATCATAACAGACCAACATAAGAACAGTTATAATGTGGAATCATTTAAGTATTATAAGAATAAAAAAGAGAGAGTGGTTTTCTAAAAATATGAATACCAAAAAAAAACTTAACAGCAAAGTTATGATAAGTTATGCTGAAGTTACAAATTAGCCCCAAGTTTCAGTGTCTGAAAACCGTAAAGGTTTATTATGGTATAATCTAATGTTGGTCAGGAGTGGCTATGCTTCACAGTCACTCAGGTACCCAAACTGATAAATCCTTTAGCACCTCAACTCTTAGCCACTATCGTCACAGTAGAAGAAAAAGAAAAGAGCTGGAAGTTTGTCCACCAGTCTTAAATGCATTTGTTCTTTCTGGCCCATAAATGATAGATATTATTTTTACTTGTATCCTATTGGAATTACAGATGACTCTGTAAGAGTGTGGGGAAAATGGGAAGAGCACATGGATATTTGGTGAGCATAAGTGCTTCTGCTCCATGATGTACAAGCTGATTCTAAGAAGGTAAAGAGAAGTCAGCATGGTAAATGAAGAAGTAGGACATGAAAAAGAAGCTCTTCTTCTATTGTGAAATTGAAGAAGTTACCTTTAGAATAAAAATGTGGATATCAAGGAAGAAGTTAACTACTATGTTCTTAAGTCTGGAAACTGGAATATAAATATCTGAAAGCTGAGAATAGCCCCTGAGGCAGCTAATATGATTCAATTTTGCACTGGTTACATGATTTTATTTCTATGAATAAAATTTTATTTTTATGAAATACAGATTAAATATGTATTATGAATTTTGTGGAGTTATTTTGTGGAAAATGTATTAATGAACAGTTTATGTTTTGTAAAGATTATTCTGTGATCTACACCTAAAAATCCCTAAATACTTAGAAATATGTTTTTTTAATCCTGATATATCCCAAGTAAAATCATAGTGCTTAGAAAAAATAATCTCTAAAGGGTTTATCTTTTCACCTGAATTTTTAAAGTTGTATCAAACAACAGGAAACCCTTCAGTTAATCAAACTGTATAGTGTCACGTGTAAATTATTAAAAATCATTTTTGTAGAAGGTACAAAATAGTATTATCTAAATACTCTTAAATACTATGATAGTTAAAATAACAGTTAACATTAATGGAATATGTGCTGTGTATGAGAAGCAGTGCTAATTGTTTTATATGCATTATCTCATTTAAACCTCACAATAACTCTGAGAGGTAGGTACAACTATTATCCACTTCTTCAAGCTTTATCAGTTAGTAGGTGGGTAAATTATTTGGCTCCTTTGTACTTAAGATAATTTGGTCCTAGCAAAGTGAGTCAATTGTACATACATCATTTTATCTATCTGTTATCAAATTTAATTCTCTATTGTAAATGTTATTTTATTTCTGCCATAAAATATTTACCTATAGGTAATAGAAATTATGCTCCAATTTTAACTTTTTTTGTTTTTAGGGTTTGGACAGAGAAGATAAAGGCCAAATTTCCACTTGCAGCAGTTTTGTTTCAACTGTTAGCCAGAAGAAAGAAGCCACTGAAAATAGAAGTTCACCTACACATGTTGTTTCCCCTAACATCAAGAATAGCAATGGTCAGTATGTCTTGGCCATAAGTATATTACAGTATTCAACAATTTAAAAGGTAGATTTTGATTTTCAGTATTGTTCTGATAGGTCTAGTTAATACAACAAAAAATAAGTAAGCTATGTAAGTATTTGCAAGAAGAAGCAAAATAATTATTTTTAGGTGACTGTTATCTAGAGTAAAATAATTAAATAGAAAAATCATGCATAATAAAAAATAGTTCGATTAGAGAGCCACATACAATATAAATGCAATAAATTTGTGTATATAAAATACATTTTATATCTTTACTATACAATGTATAAATATAAATATTTAGTAGATTTCTCATGTTTGAGCAGTAATCAGATAAAAGACTTGATGGAAAATGCATGCAATATTTAGAAATGAATCTAAAAGGAAGTATGCAAAACCTATATAGAGAAAATATAAAACTTTCAAAAGATCAAAAGATGGTTTGAATGGAAAGACTTATAATCATAAAGATTTCAGATCCATCTCATTTATTCCCTATATTTAATAAAATTTTCAACAGTTCTTCAGGGGAAAATTTAACAAAATTATTCCATATTTGATTTTTAAGAATCAAATTACTCTTATCCTCTGAGAGGATATAATACAAAATAATGAGGGGATACATTCCTTTAGAGTGCCATATGTTATAAATCTATACTACTGATAGTTTTGCCACCAGGAAAACCAATTAGATAGAAATAGATCAGCAAAAAACATTGTATGTAAGTGGCATTAAATTATTCACAAAAGTAGAATTAGGTCAACTAATTTCTCAGACATAATGAAGTTAGATTTTTTTAAAAACTATAAAAATACCAGAAGAGTATGCAGGAGATTTTTTAATGTATACATACTTACTGACACAGTAACTCCATTTCTAGGAATTTAGTCTAAGGAAATAATGTAGCATATGTGCAAAGAGATAAGGAAAGAATACACATTATTTATAATCGTATTTGAAGCAATTTAAGTGAATTGGCAAATTATGTTCATCTGTATTATAAAAACTGTGCTTCTATTAATAAGAATGTGATATATATATGTATGTATATATATATATATATATAGTGACTAAGACAAATTCTCAACACATTGTATGATACTATTAAACTGTAAAATTAAAACAAATTATATAAGCCGGGCATGGTGGCGCACACCTGTAATCCAAGCGACTTGGGAGGCTGAGTCAGGAGGATCGCGAGTTCAAAGCCAGCCTCAGCAACTTAGCGAGGCCCTCAGCAACTCAGTGAGACCCTGTCTCTAAATAAAATACAAAATAGGGCTGGGGATGTGGCTCAGTGGCCGAGTGTCCCTGAGTTCAATCTCTGGTTCCAAAAAAAAAAAAAAAAAAATTATACAGTTATATGTAGAATTTGACTCCAGTTGCTTTTTTTTGTTTTGTTTTTTTTTTTAATTGAAGGAAACCTTTTATATTCTGAGCATGAGAGGGTGCCCACTAATCTGCTAATGTTTTTCTTGGGGAGGTAGGATTGGGTGTGTATTATTAATTTTGTTTGTATAACTCTGTATTGTTTTATCACAGGAAACATACATTACTTGAATACTTCTAAGTGCCTCTTAACCCTATAAAAAGACAAAACCAACCTGCAAAGGTTTGAATGCCCTCACATTCTTGACAAACTCTAGAAATGTTTAAGGATATAGTTTCTAGTAAATTATCTATGTCAATAAGCTACATATGACATAAATTATTCTTGTGCAGATTTTCTGCTTGATATTTCAAGCTAATGCTAGACCTATAGTTTTATAAGTTATTATCTATTTCACTTCATTAATGAAACTTTGCCTTTAATAACTTCTTTCTTGTTTATTTACACATATACACACACACACACTCACACTCTGCATCAGTTAGGTCTTACTTGAGGTCCCAGTGCCCCTCTGTCACAGTCCCCCAACCCACAACTCAGCAAAACAAACCTATAATTGTGGTACCATTATAGAAACAGAGAAATAAAGAAAATAAGCCTATTTGATGTGGAACAGGAGTTAAGAGAAAGGATTTCTGTTTTAGACATTAACTAGATAATAGTTGATGACTTTTTTGTATGATAATTTATAGAAAACTTTCAAGTATGTTATTTAAGCCTCAAAACAATCATCACATAAAATAGAACAGACATTAGAATCCTTATTGTGTTTCTTTTCTATTGCTGCATAACAAATTTTCACAACCTAGTGGCTTAAGAACAACACTCATTCATTAGCTCTCAGCTCTTTAGTTCAGAAGTCCAGATGGATGTGACTGGATTTTTTACCCAGGGTCTTACAAGGATGAAATCAAGGTGTTGTTTGGTCTGGGCTATGAGCAAGAATCCTTTTCCAAGCTCCCTCAGGTTATTGGCAGAATTCTTTCTTTGTGGTTGTAAGACTGACATCCCATTGCCTTGTCTGACTGTCAACCAGGGTAAGCTCTTTGTGGTCCTACACAGTTTCTTGGCACAGACCTTATCAGAAGGTCTCACACAATATGAAAGGTTACTCATTCAAAGCTGGCAACAGAATCCCTGTGTTGAATCCCCTTTTATGATTTTAGTCCCTGACTTTGTCTTCTGCAACCAGTGGGAGAAAACTGTCTGTATCTAAAGAACTTGTGTGATTAGGTTTTGCCTACCTGGATAGTATCTCTCTTTTTTTAAGGTTGCATTTACAGATTCCAAGGTTAGGACTTCAACATATCTTTTTTGTAGAGATAGGGGAAAAATTCAACTTGGAACAGAGTTTTAGGATCCTTAAAAAACTTGAAATGTATACTGCAGAGAATAATTGCTAGTCAAAAGGCATGATATAGGACTATAACCTTTGTTTGGACTTTTTATTCAAATACCTTAGCCTTTGATTCTGCCTTTGATTTATATCTACTCCATTCTGTCTATGTGAATATCTTGATCTCTGAACTTAACGTATATACTCAAAAGCTTTTGAAAAAACATATTGACTCTGGATATGGGCCACCTACTTGAATTACTACAACTTTTCTTTTTCTCTCTCATCTGGGCCAATCCTGTGACGTTTAGACTTAGCCCCAACCTGAACTTGGAGTATTTGAATATACCACTGTAGATGAACAGATCTTTCAGGAGACATCTTTTACCTTTTTTATAACTTCTGGAGCCTACTTCTACCTTTTCCATCTGGATAGAACACACCTGCTTTCAGGTGTGTTTATATGTTCATAAAAATGTTTTAAATAAGTCTGAAAAGAGGCATAATAACTTTTAAAGGAAAATATAAAAGACTAAGAGAATGTAGTACCACATGAAGAATTCTTTTATTGAATGGGAATTTAGACTAAATCTTCCACATGTAACCAAGTTTATAATTCCTTGATCTTTTGAGAAGCCTTTTTTACTTGCCAGTAAGATTATTTCCTCAAAAATGCATCACTCTTGGCAGTTATTGCAATTTTCCTCCTTCTTCTTTGGTACCAGGACCTATGCTGGGTACTCTCTTAACAGCTTGTCTCTCCTTCTGATCTTCAAGTGTTATTAGAGAAGCTGCAAAAGCCTGGCGTGGGTTTACCTAACAGCTGAGGGATGCCTTTCCTCCCTGTAGGATCACATGGCTAGGTATGCCTGTCAAGTTGGCTGTCCTTTTAAAGATCTGAGAAGTGTAGGAGTTTTACCTACTATAACAGCTGCTAGAGATGATACATCTTCAGAGAAACAATCTAGGAGATAAGTAATGTAGAAGTTGGGGAGTGTGGTGGTGGGGATAACACTACATTTCCTCTTTTATTTTGTATTTTCTTTTTGAAAGTTATTATGCCCCTTTTTCCGACAAACTTAAAACATATCTAAATGGCATAAAAGAAACAAAGCAATTCTTCCTCAAACCTTTAAATACCTTCTTATTCTTGGTACTTCCAAAGAATAGACATGAACTCTGACATTTACCCTGAGGGCAGTGTTTCATTCCCAGCTCAGCCTATTTCATGTGTACCACAGAGCCCTGATGTGACATAATGAATTCTGCAGTTATTATACACCCTGGAGGAAGGCATTTTTTTTTTTTTTTGCTACTCTGAAATAGTCAAGGGAAGAACAGGGTAGTCTTCAGCTTAGGTGATTGGATCTGAATATGGTCCTATGATCTGTTTGCAGGTAAAGTACCACAGGGTTTCACAGTTTCTCTAAAAGCAACTTGAGGGACAGACAGGGAAACAAGCTGTTGGAAGAAATCCAGCACAGGGCTTGCTACCTGCTTGCTGTCTGGGGAGAGCAAAGGACTTGCTGCTTTAAGATTCCTACCCTAGAAGAATCTCCCAGACCTCAAATGACCCCACTCCAGGTTTCCTTGGAAAAATGAATGGATTTTAGACTAAATCTCCAAAATCTTTCCTTAGAGCAGAGTGAGTACCTTAGATTTGGCTTTTAACTATTCCTAGAGAGAGGTGTATCTACATTTATTGGTGTACTTATCCATTTCTGCACTAATCTGTGTACTCTTTAAGCTTTTATTTTGGAGAGGGAAAGGGCTATTTTTTTTATTAGTAAAGTTAATTTGCTGACTATAAAAACAAAGTATGTTTTGGATGTCTGAAACATACTGTCACTTTCTTTCCTGCTGTCCCTTGTATTCTTTACTGTGTTTCTTTATGCAGAGGCAAGCTAATATATATTCTCATTTTCCTCCTTTTCTTAAAGATAAGGTAACTATGTATACATTATCCATCACCTTGTTTTCTTTTCAGTTCCTGCATTCAAGATCTTTTTGTATCAGTACTTTTTCACAATTATATTCCATTTTATTAGATGTATTATAATTTATTTACTCAGAGCCCACTAAAAGGAATGAGTTGTGTCTGTTCTTTTGTTATTGTAAACAAGACCACAACAATTTTGTTCATCTGTAGGTATATCTATAGGATATTCCTAGATGTGGAATTGTTGAGTCCAAGAGGAAATGCATTTACAATATCCTGGAGTTTTGAATCCTTTCTGTTTCCAGAACCTATCATGAATGTAGTATGCAGTATGTATTCAGTGAATAATTTACTGAATGAGGAAATGATTGAGAGGCACTTTTTCTGGGTTTCTGCCTGTTTACCCTGTTGGAATAAAAACCCCATCTTAAGGCTATAATGAATTATTATAAGATAATCCAGCATAAGGCATCTATTTCATTAAGGATAACCTTCTATAGAAATGTTTGAACACTTTGATGATTAAATCCATAAAAGAACATTCATTCATGTTTTATGAACACACACATCACTGAACTTAGTCAAAAGTCCATCTCCAAAAACCAGTGAAAGTAATGCTTTACTTGGCTCTGATGGCTTTAGTCTTATGAGTCAGAGACCCCCCCCCCCCACTTCTTCCTATATCTCTCCCACCTTCAATCTTATTTTTTGCTGAATGTTTGGAAAAGTCATCCTGTAGACAGTGATATAAACGCCACCTGTTATGACTAATTCACTCTGGTTTTTCCCTGTTTCAGCTTCCTGCCACTATTGAATTAATCAAAAGCAGTACCAGAGTACTCTATTAATAGAGGAATCCTTAAGATTGTTGTCTGTTTATTATCTGCCTGGTACTCAACACATTGTTAGTTATGATAGCAAATAAGAACCAAGACTTTAAGTCAGCTACCAATAACTGTGTGACCTTAAACAGCTACTTACAGGATTTCATTTGCTCATTTATAGAATGAGGAAATTGGGCATGATGAGTTATATCTTCCACACCTAAGTTTTAGTTAAAAGGTTAATTTTCTAATTTATTTATTTTGCTTAATCCCCTATGAATATTTTTGTTTTCATTTTTTTGGACATTTTGTAGTGTACTATTCCTACTTTGTGGTAGAAAGTTTAGGGCACTGTTGATAGTGGGAATAAGTTTTGTAACTTCTCAGGTGGGGTTTGAATCCTGGCTCTGTAACTTATAAATTGTACCATGCTAGAAAAGTAACTTAACCTCTGTATACTTATTTTCCTATCTATAAAATAGTATAATTAAGAAACTACCCTGGCTGGGTGTGGTGGTGCATGCCTGTAATCCCAGTGACTCAGGAGGCTGAGACAGGAGGATTGCAAATTCAAGGTCAACGGTAGCAACTTAGTGAGGCCTTGAGCAACTTAGCAAGACTCTGTTTCAAAATAAAAAAATTTTTTAAAAAAAGGGCTGGAGATGTGGCTCAGTGGTTAATCATCCTTGGGTTCAATCCCTGGTACAAAAAAAAAAAAAAGAAAAAGAAAAAAGAAAGAAAAAAGAAACAACCAAAACAAATAAACAAACAACTATCCGATAAGGTTATAAGAATACTTGAAAGAAAAGCATTTAAAAAGGATTTAATTCCATGCCTTATAAAAGTTAGTGATTATATAATGTTAAATTGTATAACTTACATAGATTGTATAATTTATATAGATTATATAAATTTATACAATATACATGTGCATTAGGGAAAGGATTATGATGGGCAAGGTTTCTGTTTTACCACATGAGCACCTGATGGCATGGATTTTTTAAAATTTTAAATGTGTCACATTTTGAATGTAATCAACATTTCTATATGTTTAAGTAAGAATAAAATTAAAACCCATGAACTCAGCACTCAAATCAAGAAAAGAACACTACCAGCATTTTAAAAACCTCAATGAGCCCACCCAAGTGCATTTCTGTACTCTTCTGTCCAGAGGAACTACTGTTCCCCTTTATATAGTTACCTTGTGAGTGAATCCTGGGAAACAAAGGACACCTACTGGGACATCTGGCAGAGCTATAATTTGATTATGTATTAGATGTCTAGCATCAGTACTCCAGCTTTCTAGGGTACTGTAGATTAGACCTGTGAGGGAAATGACTGTCCTCATCTGATTCAGATTGTAGAGCAAGAAAAGGAGAAAAGGAACTTACCCACTGGCAAGCCACACCAAAAATAAGAATAAAGTCTGGGCCAGGCTTATCTGTTCATTCTATCTTCAGTTGAAAAAGAATAGTACAAAAGGCAGTCAGGATCTTGATGATGACAGACATCAAAGATGACTAATTCTCAGGCTACTCTGTTCTGTTCTGGACAGAGTGAAATTCATCTTTGGCCACCATGATTCCTAATTCCTGATCTATGATATGTGTATCTCTGCCTCAGTCTTTATAACATACTGTCTGGAAATTTGTGGAACTCTTGTTTTGTAGGGTTTTGAAATTGCACAGTGATGTGCCTTGGCATGAGTCTGTTTTTAATCCCATATGCCACATACTTGGTAGGCTCTTTCCATCCAATAGCTCATGTCCTTCATTTCCAGGAATTTTTTTTTTAAACTATTGTTTATGTCTTCTTCCCTTCTGCTTTTTCTATTCTTTCTTTCTAGATCACCTGTAATTCAAAAGCATGACCTTTGGACTTCTGTTTTTCTTTTCTTTTTCCCACTACTATTTTCCCTTTCTCTTTTGCTCTCTAGAAAATTTCCTCAAACCCCTTCTATTATTTTATTTCTACTATCGTGTCTTTAATTACCAAGAATTCTCCCCTCAATATTTCCTTTTATATATTTACTTCAAAGATATAAAAAATATAAAATATTAAGAAGTAGCATCATCTTACTTCATCTTTGTTCTTTTATCACTCTGAAAAAAATCAGTCATATGTTTTTTAATTTTTCTTCTCCCTTCATGGTTTTTGATTCCTCCAAGTTTTGTCTATTTGTTTTAGTCTCTCCCTTCTATATTGAAGGCTTCATCTGAAGTTTTATAGTCCGTGCTTTTCTGCCTATGGTTAATAGTAGGGGAGCAAACAGATGATGGAAGTTGAGGCTTAGTTTGTTGACCATAAGCTTCATTATAGGACAATATGGATGAGTTTGGAGGAATTCTGAGGTAAGTATCTTTAGTTTTTTCCTTCTTGGGCTGTCATATTCCCCAAGAAAGTGTCTTCTAATTTCCTGTTTGGGGGCAGGGACAAGGTAAATGATGTGTTTGCTCAGGGAAGAGATATGGAAATCTCTCTTAATTGATTGATTTTTTCCAGTATTCAACTAATTAGTTACTTACTGCCTCATTTCCTGTTACAGTTTGTTCTTATAATCTCATCTGTGTGTGGTATTACTCTAGCCCAAAGCACCTCTGTTTTATCCTGTCGAAATACTGTAAATTTCCAGACTACCTCTGGAGTAGGCATGGAGGGGAGGGGTAGTGACCCAATGACAGAAAATTCAGGGATCTAACTTCTTTAGTTTTCACCTTAGTTCTTATTCTAGCCTCCCCACTTACACCCACAGATCCAGATTCTGTCTTCTTTAAGAATTCTACAGTGTAAAGCAAGTTACTTTTCATCTTTCCTTGTTGAGGCTTGGTGTTCAGCTGTTTCAGGTCTTTAAAGTGAGTGCTAATAGTTGTCTCTGTTTTCTAGCTTCTTTTTACCTTATCCATCATGAATTATAATAAACCATCCCAAAACTTAATGACTTAAAACAATAACGGCATTTATTTTTTTTTCACAAATATGTATAAAAATCAGTGGGGATGGCTCATCTTTGTTCTCCTGAGCATGGGCTGAGATGACTTGAAGACTGAGGCGGCTAGAATCACCCTGCTCACTGCTCTGCCTGACCATCGATGCTAACTGTAGGCTTGGACCTTAGGTGGGGTTAGGGCTAGATCACCTACATTTGGCCTTTTTGTGTGACTTCTTGGCTTTCTCACAGCATGGTGACTAAATTCCAAGGGTAAGCATCCCAATGAGAGCATCAGGAAGAAATTTTATTGCCTTTTACAACCTAGTCATACAGCATCACTTCTGCCACTTTTGCTTATTAGCAGGAAACCATTAAGACTGGTGCGTATTAAAAGGCAGGAGAATTAGACTCCATCTTTTTATGGAAGGAGTATCAAAGAACTTATGGTCATATTTTTAAACTACTGTATCTGTGAGTGTAATATATAGATCCAGGAAAAGAAGAGATTTTTTTAAATTTATTGGTCATTTTTAGTTACACATGACAGTAGAATCCATTTTGATATAATTATATAAACATGGCATATATCTTTTTCTAGTTAGGACCCCATTCTTATGGACGTACATGATGGTGGGATTCACTGTGATGTTTTCATGTATGTACATAGAAAAATTATGTTAGATTCATTCTACTATCTTTCCTTTACCTATCTCCCCTCCCTTGCCTCCAGTTCCAATTGTCTAATCCACTGAACTACTCTTCTTTCCCTTCCTCCCCCTTATGGTGGTTTAGTTTCCACATATCAGAGACAGATTTGACCCAGTTATCTCACTCCTCAGTATATATCCAAAGGCTTTAAAATCAGCATGTTACACTGATACAGCCACATCAATGTTTATAGCAGCTCAATTCACAATAGGTGAGCTATGGAACCAAGTTGGTATGTATACACAATGGAGTATTACTCAGCCATAAAGAAGAATGACTTTATGACATTTTCCATAAATGGATGGATCTGAAGACTACCATGCTAAGTGAAATAACCCACTCCCCAAAAGCCAAAGGTCAAATCTGTGAGTGAGATAACTGGGTCAAATGGTGGTTCCATTCCTAGTTTTTTGAGGAATCTCCATACTGCTTTCCAGAGTGGTTGCACCAATTTTCAGTCCCACCAGCAATGTGTGAGTGTACCTTTTTCCTCACATACTCACCAACATTTATTGTCACTTGTATTCTTGATAATTGCCATTCTTATTGGAGTGAAATGAAATCTCAGTATAGTTTTCAATTTGCATTTCTCTAATTGCTAGAGATGCTGAGCAGACAGAGTTTTTGACTCTTACTTCAGAACTTTTCTTAACAGCATATTATAGGGCAGAAATATATACTAAAATCAGGTTTTTAGATGACTTACACATTTTAAATTTCCATGTTTCTTCAGTTTTTCTATTACAGATCATTTTATACATCACTGTAATGGGGAATCTTTTAAGCTTTTGATTAATTTATAAGTCCTGTCTCTTTTGTTCTTGAGTAATCACAGTTACTTTTTTTGTAGACAAAGGCTATTTTTAAGAACAAACAAAAAATTAAAGCATTAATATATTGAGCTGAGAAAAGCTGATCTAGTCTCAGTAAACCTGTTCCCTTGGCACCCAGTTGGCCTTTAAAGTTCTTTGAATCCTTAAGAGCAATTAACTTAAGCTTTTTGTTTCATTTTATAATATCAAAACTGAGACCTAAAGATTCAATGACTTTTCTAGGGTTAACAAATTTAGTTACTCAGACACCAATAGGACTTTACTACATTATATTTAAGGCTGATATTTTCCATTACATATGAAACTTAGGGTAAGAGTGTCTTACCAGCTGCAAACCTTTTTATGTCAAGACTTCCTCTCCATCAGTAGAGAAGAAAAGGTTCTCCTACTGAATACCCAATCTACTTAAGAGTGTCTTGCTTACCTCTGATCCTGCTATTGCCATCTCTGCTGGCTATCCAGAAACAATCTTCAGTCTCCTAATCATGTGGCCAGTTCAAAATGTCAGTCTTCATTTTGGTGACTACATTTGTGAAAAACATCATATTCCTAGTTTCCAATCAAAGTCAGACTTTGAAAACAGTGAGCCAGCAAAATTGGACTGATATTCTTACACCCTTATATGTCGTCATATCATGATCTTCACATTTTTAGAGAAACCATCAGCCTGTACCACAGTTCTTATTCTTACATTGGCTTCAAGTGTTTTGCTTAATGTTTCCAAGCAACCAACTAAAATTGGCAATGGTATATTAAAAGAAAGGGAAAATGATTACTGCTTATCAATTTAGCACAGAGTGTTCCCAAGTATTGACTGAATGAAACCTAAATGACAGGTTTTCACTGATAAATATATTTTTGCTTTTTTCAGTGTATTACGATATCATATTACAGAAAAAGTTGTGTATGACAGAACAAAGACTTGCTTTTTCTATTTATGGTATTAGTTTGAGATTTAATTTCTATCACCATAGTTATTGATTTTTTTCTTCTGAATTAGATTTTAATAAACCATCTGTGAGAATGGGCAGAAAAGTCTGTCTCTGGAAACAATGCCTTGATATTCAGGGACATGAGAGCAGCTGTGAGCTGTTGTTTTTCTTTTCTTAATAACTGAATGTCACATCCTGTAGTTTGACTTTCATTCACTAATGTGAGCAAAGTATTCACCCTTTCTTTGTGACTCAAGTTTCGTTAACGTAGTATGTTAACATTCTGCATTATTTTTCAGTTCAAGTCACCTTATGTATGAACCAAAAATAGATCCCATCTGGGTCTCTGGTCCTAACCTCACAATATAATCCTGTAGGTCTTGGCATTATTCTTTCTCATATTATAATAATCTCCCCATTCAGACTCTGCCAAAATTCTCTTCTCTTACTAACTCAGATTTCACTCTTCTGCTTCATCTTGGTATTAATAAAAATGTGTGGGTATAAAGCTGTGTATATGTGCTCAGTGAGTGAAAAAATTAATTTATACTTGAATAAGTGTTTGTATCTAATAGTGGGTATTTATAGCTAGGTTGGGAGAGGTGAGTGGGAAGGGATAGGAAAAAGGGAGAAAAACTGTAGAGGAGCCACATAGTTAACAATGACAAGACTGGTGTTAAAGAGAGGAAAACAACTATCATTTATTTCCTTCCTGCTAAAATGTCCTTTTCTTTCTTATTAATTAAATTTCTAAATATATCCTTAAGGTAACGTTTGTAGATAAAGTGAACCTATATTCAATTTATGCTTACAATACAAATTACTAATATTTTCATATACTTAGTAAAGGGCATAAAACCAGTTATAAAGCACAATTAAGACCTAACATAATCCCAGAAACTCAGGAGGCTGAGGCAAGAAGATTACAAGTACAGCCCTTCCTTACCTCACACCGTGTCTCTAGCCAGATGTGTGAAGTTTCAGTCGCTCCCTTTCCAGCCCTGTTCTTTTCCTCTCTTTATGGTACTCTGGTGATAGGAGTGTGCCATTTTTGTTGTATTGCCACAGGTCCCTGAGACTCTGCCCATCCTGGGCAGCTGAGCAAGAACCTTTCTCAAAATTAAATGAAAAGCATTAGTGGTGTAGATCAGTGGTAGAGTGCTTGCTTAGCATGCAAACCCCTGGGTTTAATCTCCAGCATCAAATTAATTAATCAAATAAAACATAAGGAAATTTAATAATCTTTTCTGTGTTGTTGTCATCATTATCCTCTCACCTAAACTATCGAACAGTGTTTCTCACTGTGGTCTGCAGACTTAGCAGCATCAGCATCAGCTGGAGCATGTTAGAAATCAGATTCCCACCCCAGACCCACTTAACCACAAACTCTGGAGAGGGCCCAGTATCTTTGTTCTAACAAGCTTTCTGGACAATTCTGAGGCACAGTAAAGTTTGAAAAACATTTCTGTTGTATATGAAAAACTGGCATCTCTAAACTCTCTTTTGATATAAAAGTTAGTTTTAAAATATACCCAAACACTAAAGAAAATTTTTTTAATCTATTGAAGTTGATAATATATCTAAAATAGATGCTCTAAGTGGGAAGGAAAGTAGGGAAGGAAGGAAGACCTTATAGCTATATTACCGTGCTGTGATTACTGATGCAGTTGTGCTTACTTAGTGAAAAATATATCCTTATTATGTTAACATAGAATTAAGTTCTATATGTGTGCATTTCATTATTGTAGAATTTCAACTCTATAAAATATTGATCTTTTCTATGGATTTAGAAGTACTGAAAAAAAACAATAAACAAAGTAAAAAACTTAGTGGATGGACTCAGTAGCTGAGTGGAGAGGACAGAATTGGAAGATAGAATAGAAATTACCAAATTTTAAGAGTAGAAAGAAAGTAGACTAAGAAAAAAAATTAAGAGAGTCTCAGGGACCTGTGGTAATAAAACAAAAATGGCACACTCCTATCACCAGAGCACCATAAAGAGAGGAAAAGAACAGGGCTGGAAAGGGAACGACTGAAACTTCATACGTTTGGCTAGAGACACGGTGTGAGATAAGAATCCAGCTTTATTTTATTTCCTTGATGTTAACCATGGTTTCAAGTTCTTTCTTTTTTCCAGTAATCTGCCATATATTTAACATATTGAAGTTTCATATATGTCTGGGTATGACTCTGAGTTCTCTGTTCCACTAGTTGATGTATCTGATCCTGTGTCAGTCAAACACAGTCAGAGTTACAACTTCAGAAGTTTGGATGTCTGGTGGAACAAGATCCCCCCTCTTTTTCTTCTTTTTATTTTTCCTTTTCCTTAGAAACAACATGGGTTATTCTTGCTCCTTTGGTCTTCCATATAACTTTTAGAATCAGTTTATTAAGTTACAAAATATTGCTGGGATTTTTATTGAATTGCATGGAATCTGTAATTGCAAGGAAAAGTGACTTCTTTATGATAGCATTTCTAGCCATGAACATGGTATGTCCTCCTATTTACTTAGGTCTTCTTGACACAACTTCATTTTGTCTCTAGGGAGCTTTCATTTTTAAAAAATTATTATTTTAGTTATATATAACACCACAATATACCCTGACATTATCGCAAAGGCTTGGAACACAACCTGCTCCAATGCAGCCCCCAGCACTTCCTTGCCTCACTCCCCTCCTCCCTCCTTTCCATCAACTTTTGTCTTTCATTCTCTTTTTTAAATTGGTGTCCTGTGAATACACCCAATGCCAGGACCCACTGTGCCACATCCATGCATGCACATACAAAAGTTTGCTCAGATTTATTCCATGTTCTTGCCTTTTCCCATCCCTTCTTCCTCCTCCTCAATCCTCTTCTTCTACTCCACTGATCTTTCCTCTATTTAGATGAAATTCCCTCTCCCTTTTTTTCAATTTCTCTCTTTATTTTACCCCTCCCACCTTATTCTGGATCAGCTTCCACAAATCAGAGGAAACATTCAATCTTTGACTTTTTGAAACTGGTTATTTCACTTAGCATGATAGACTGCAGTTCTATCCATTCACCAACAAATGCCATATGTCATTCTTTGTGGCTGATACTCCATTCATTAGTACTTAGTACAAAGAATTCAGAAGTATATCCCTGCATTTACATTTTTTTCTTTTAAATTATGTTTTCTACTTGTTTGTTGCTGGTATTTAGAAGTGTAATTGATTTTGTGGATTGTATTGTTTAATCTCTCTACTTTGCTAAACTCTGTTATTTCTAATTATATGTCTATAGGTTCTTTTGGATTTGCCCTGTGCCTATAACAGATCATTTGCAAGTGACAGTGTTATTTCTTCTTTTCTAATCCTGTGTCTGTAATACCTTTTTTATGTGCAAACTGGAATCTCCAGAGCAGTATTGAATGAAAAGAAAGTACACTTTTTCAAAAGAAAAGTGTACTTTCTTTTTTTCCTTCCTTTTCTTTCTGTCTTTTTTTTCTTTTTTTTTTTTCTTTTTTATAATGGAGATTGAACCCTGGGGCACTTAACCACTAAGTAACATCCCTAGTCCTTTTTAATTTTTATTTCAAGATAGTGTCTTACTCAGTTGCTGAGGCTGGCCTTGAACCTGCTGTCCTCCTGCCTCAGCATTCCAAATTGCTAGGATTACAGGTATGTGCCACCATGCCTGGCATTATTTATTTTCTTGCTCTTGTTTAAAAGGAAATGCTTGTAATATTTTTTCATTAATTATGTTTTTCTGAGACTACAACTTTCAAATAGAAAGCTTCCTTCCAGTTCAGGGCCCCCTACAGAGCTTGAATAAAATTTGAGCAGCATAAGGACAATGGAGTTTAAAGAAGAAACTGTCTAAATGAAAGTAGAAGGAGGGACATAGGGTTTGTAAATCTCATAAAGCAAAACCACTATATATTTGAATTCTACATAAAAAACGAAAGACAGAGGTAAACCTGACTCTTAAAGAATAATATTAATGAAAGGACCATGGTCAAACTCTATAATTTTTTTTTGTCATTGAGAAATATCACACTTTATTTGCTAGGGACTTTTTTATTGTTTGTTCTATTTAGTTATACATGACAGCAGAATGCATTTTGATTCATTGTACACAAATGGAGTACAACATCTCGTTTCTATGGTTGCACGTGATGTAGAGTCACACCATTCATGTAATCATACATGTACATAGGGTAATAATGTTTGCCTCGTTCCACCAGCTTTCCTTTCCCCTGTCCCCTTCCCTCCCCTCATTTCCCTCTTCATAATCCATTCTTCCCTTACTTCCTCCCCCCATTATGTATCAACATCCATGTATCAGAGAAACATTCAGCCTTTGTTTTTTGGGGATTGACTTATTTCACTTAGCATGATATTCTCCAGTTTCTTTCATTTACCTGCAAATGCCATAATTTTATTAGTCTTTACGGATGAGCAATATTCCATCGTGTATATATATCACAGTTTCTTTATCCATTCATCTATTGAAGGGTATCTAGGTTGGTTCCACAATCTAGCTGTTGTGAATTGAGCTACTATACACATTGAAGTGGCTGCGTCACTATAGTATGCTGATTTTAAGTCTTTTGGGTATAGGCCAAGGAGTGGGATAGCTGGGTCAAATGGTGGTTCCATTCCGAGTTTTCAAAGGAATCTCCATACTGTTTTCCAGAGTGGCTGCACCAATTTGCAACCCCACCAGCAATGTATGAGTGTATCTTTTCCCCACATCCTCACCAACACCTATTGTTGCTTGTATTCTTGATAATAGGCTTTCTAATTGGGGTGAGATGATATCTTAGGGTAGTTTTGATTTGCATTTCTCTTATTACAGGAGAGTTGAACATTTTTTCATATATCTGTTGATTGCTTGTAGATCCTCTTTTGTGAAGTGTCTGCTCATTTCCTTAGCACATTTATTGATTGGGTTATTTGAATTCTTGGGGTAAAGTTTTTTGAGTTCTTTATATATTCTGGAGATTAGTGCTCTATCTGTCGTGTGTGTGGCAAAGATTTTCTCTCACTCTGTAGGCTCTCTCTTCACATTGATGACTGTTTCCTTTTCTGAGAAAAAGTTTTTTAGTTTGAATCTATCCCAGTTATTGATTCCTGCTTTTATTTCTTGCAATTTGGGAGTCATGTTAAGGAAGTCTGGTCCTAGGCCCACATGATGAAGATTTGGACCTACTTTTTCTTCTATTAGGTGCAGGGTCTCTGGCCTAATTCCTAGGTCTTTGATCCATTTTGAGTTGAGTTTTGTGCAGGGTGAAGATTGGGGTTTAGTTTCATTTTGCTGCATATGGATTTCCAGTTTTCCCAGCACCATTTGTTGAAGAGGCTGTCTTTTCTCCATTGTATGTTTTTGGCACCTTTGTCTAGTATGAGAAAACTGTATTTTTGAGGGTTTGGCTCTGTGTTCTCTATTCTGTACCATTGATCTACCTGTCTATTTTGATGCCAATACCATGCTGTTTTTGTCACTATTGCTCTGTAGTATAGTTGAAGGTCTGGTATTGTGATACCTCCTGCTTTGCTCTTCTTGCTAAGATTTGCTTTAGCAATTCTTGGTCTCTTATTCCTCCAAATGAATTTCATGATTGCTTGCTCTATTTCTATGAGGTCCATCATTGGGATTTTAATTGGAATTGCATTGAATTTGTATAGCATTTTTGGAAGTATGGCCATTTTGACAATATTAATTCTGTCTATCCAAGAACATGGGAGATCTTTCCATCTTCTGAGATTCTCTTTAATTTCTTTCTTTAATGTTCTGTAGTTCTCACTGTAGAGGTCTTTCGCCTCTTTTGTTAGATTGATTCCCAAATATTTTATTTTTTTGAGGCTATTGTGAATGGGGTAGTCTATGGTCTGTTTTAGAGAAGGATCCATGTGCTGCTGAGAAGAAAATGTATTCTCTCATTGATGGATGGAATATTCGGTGTATGTCTGTTAAGTCTAAATTATTGATTGTGTTATTGAGTTCTATGGTTTCTTTGTTCAGTTTTTGTTTGGAGGATCTATCCAGTGGTGAGAGAGGTGTGTCAAAGTTACCCAGTATTATTGTGTTGTGGTCTATTTGATTCCTGAAATTGAGAAGGATTTGTTTGAGGTACATAGGGGCTCTCTATTGTTTGGGGCATAAGTATTTATGATTGTTATGTCTTGCTTATTTATGATTCCCTTACGCAGTATGAAATTTCCTTCTTTATCCCCTCTGACTAACTTTGGTTTGAAGTCCACTTTGTCTGATATCAGGATGGAAAGCCCTGCTTTTTTACTGAATCTGTGTGTGTGTGATATGTTTTTTTCCCATCCTTTCACCTTCAGTCTATGGATGTCTTTTCCTATGAGATGAGTCCCTTGAAGACAGTATACTATTGGGTCTATTTTTTGTTAATGCAGTCAGCCAATCTATGTCTTTTGATTAATGAGTTTAGGTCATGAACATTCAGGGTTAATATGGAGATATGATTTGTTTTCCTACTCCTTTTGGTTTTTAACTTGACTTGGTTTGATTGGCTTTTACTTTAATGTAGTTCCTCCCTTTGTTGACTTTCATTGTTGTTTTCATTGCCCCTTCATGGAATATTTTGCAGAGAATGTTCTATAGTTCAGGCTTTCTATTTGTAAATTCTTTCAGTTTTTGTTTATCATGGAGGGTTTTCATTTCATCATCAAATCTGAAGGTTAGTTTTGCTGGATTTAAGATTCTTGGTTGGCATCCATGTTCTTTCAGAGTTTGGTATATATTGCTCCAGGACCTCCTAGCTTTTAGGGTCTGAGTTGAGAAATCTGCCGATACTAGTATTGGTTTCCCCCTATATGTAATCTGATACTTTTCTCTTGAAGCCTTTTAAAATTCTATTCTTATTTTTGTATGCTGGGCATTTTCATTATAATGTGCCTTAGTGTGGATCTGTTGTAAATTTGTACATTTTGTGTGCTGTAAGCCTCTTGTATTTGATTTTCCATTTCATTCTTCAAGTTTGGGAAATTTTCTGTTATTATTTCCTTGAATAGGTTTGTTTATCTGTGCCCTCCTCAATCCCAGTAATTCTTAAATTTGGTCTTTTCATGTTATCCTCTAATTCGTGTACGTTGTGTTCATAATTTCTTACTATCTCCTCTGTGTAGTCAACTTTATTTTCAAAATTAAATATTTTTTCTTCATTGTGTGAGGTTCTGTCTTCCAAGTGATCTAGTCTGTTGGTGATGCCTTCTATTGAGTTTTTAATTTGATTCATTGTTTCCTTCATTTCAAGGATTTCTGTTTGGTTATTTTTCAGAATCTCTATCTCTTTGTTCAAATAATCTTTTGCATCCTGCATTTGGTCTCATGTAATCCTTTGCTTCATGGATCATTTTAATAATGTACATTTTGAACTCCTTTTCTGACATTTCTTCTACAGTATTGTCAATAGATTCTATTAATATTCCATCTTGGTTTGTTTGGGGCACTTTCTTCCCTTGTTCTTTTATGTTGTTTGTGTATCTTCCCCTCTAGCAGTGTGGATCTGAGGTATTACAGTTTCCACCCTATAGATTTAGAGTGTCCCTGCAGGTTTCCAATATCTCACCTTTAAGGGGAGATCAATATTAACAGCACCAATGCAAACAATATGCATCCTTAAACTAAATAGCCCCTATTAAGATGTTAACAGTATTGTTGTAATAAGCAGACGTGATGTCTTTGATTATTATCTATAGCATAAACAGTAGTTTACAATAAGGTCTACAATTTCTAATGGTGGACAAAGAAGAGACAGAGGAGGTATGTAGGATGTGAGTTAATGAGTTAAGAAGTGAGAATGGTACTACCTCATAGGAAGAGTGAAAGAGGAATCAAAATAAGTTGGTTGTTAGCAGGAGAAAAGAGAGGAAGAGACTCCAAGGAAATAGATAAATAAGAAGAAAATAGAGTGATTTTAAAAAAAGAAAGAAAAGAAATCTACAACAAAACTTTAATACAGCCCAGTTGATAGTGTTTGCCTCATAAGCACAAGGCCCTGGGTTCAATCCCCAGCATTTCAAAAAACAAAAAACTGTAATACACTATTCAAACCTCCCCATCTTCATTAGCCTGATATATGAAAGGTACTTGATTTCAAAGATCATGGGGAATAACCCAATCAATAAATGGGCTAAGGAACTGAGCAGACACTTCACTGAAGAAGATATACAAGTAATCAGCAGATATATGAAAAAATGTTCAGCATCTCTAGTAACTAGAGAAATGCAAATCAAAACTACCCTAAGATTTCACCTCTCCAATTAGAATGTCTGTTATCATGAATACAAGCAACAACTAGGTGTTGGCGAGATTGTGGGGAAAAGATACACTCATACATTGCTGGTGGGATTGCAAATTGGTGTAGTCACTCTGGAAAACAGTATGGAGATTCTTCAGAAAACTTGGAATAGAACCACTATTTGACTCAGCTATCCCACTCCTCGGTTTATACCCAAAGGATTTAAAATCAGCATACTACAGTGACGCAGCCACATCAATGTTTATAGCAGCTCAATTCACAATAGCTAGATTGTGGAACCAACCTAGATACCCTTCAATAGATGAATGGATAAAGAAACTATGATATATATACACACAATGGAATATTGCTCATAAATAAAGACTAATAAAATTATGGCATTTGCAGGTAAATGGAAGAAACTGGAGAATATCATGCTAAGTGAAATAAGCCAATCCCAAGAAAACAAAGGCCGAATGTTTCTCTGATACATGGATGTTGATACATAATCGGGGGGGGGAGGTAAGGGAAGAATGGATTATGAAGAGGGAAATGAGGGGAGGGAAGGGGACAGGGGAAAGGAAAGCTGGTGGAACGAGGCAAACATTATTACCCTATGTACATGTATGATTACATGAATGGTGTGACTCTACATCACGTGCAACCATAGAAACGAGATGTTGTACTCCATTTGTGTACAATGAATCAAAATGCATTCTGCTGTTATGTATAACTAAATAGAACAAACAAAAAATGATGAGGATATGAGTGTGGGAAATGAAAAAAGAAAAAAGAATAAAAACGGGGAAAAAGAGTCTTGAAGGAAAATTGCACAGTTGTTTCTGTTGGAGTTAAATATCTTCTGTGCTTCCCTTCTCTTCTGATAGGTAGGGTTGTCTGGAGTTTGCTGGTAACTCCACCCTCAGGATGGTGAAAGTTACTAAGGTGGGAGGATTAGACTTGGAGGCAGGGTACAGTAATTGCCAGTCCCTTTGGAAGACTGCACCCCAGGACTCTCCTTTGCAGTCCACTCGTGTGACACAGGAGCCTGGTCTTAGCCCCTTCCCTCACTGTGGACCCCACAATTCTTGGTCTATAATTTAGTCTCTAAATTGCATCTCTCCTTCCCCTGTCCTTTTGACCTCCCAATCAGGAACCTCTCTCCTCAGAACCTCTCTCAGAGGTCCTGAGAGCTGAGCACTGGGACCTGTGCATCTGTCTCAGAAAGGTGTTCTGTATGGCAAATCAGGACCAGGCGTTCAAATTCTATAATTTTTAATTACAAAATTGTATTATGATAAAGAGAATAAGGAACTAAGTTAGCAGCCATTCAAACAGTTAAAACACATCAGAAATACATGCCCATAAAAATAGAAGAAAAATCCTATTTCAAAATCCACCAAAATACATTAAGAATATGATATAATGCTTCAAAGAATAACATGTCAGAATTATAAAAAACTCAGAGATAAGGGGAGATAATAAAGGAAAGAACTAGAAATATTTTTAACAATTAGAAATAAACCAAACAGTACAAAAATAGTTGGGAATGATTTAGTTCAGTGGTTCTACAAAGAGCACTTTCCTAGCATGGGCAAGGCTCTGGGTTTGATCCCTAGTATCTCCAGAAAGGAACAAAAAGGAAAAGCATACAGCCTTCAGGGAACCAAAAGGTGAAAAGAAGAAAATGTTTAAAATTTGAAGAGAAATGAAAAAAGAAATAAAAAGAATTTGAGAGAAATTAGGAAATAGACACTCTCCAATTTATGGGTAATTGGAACACAGGGGAGGCTGGTAATACTCTATTCCTTAATAAGTTAGTGATTTCAAAGATTTTAAGTTTTCCTTATAATAAGTCATTAAGCTATACATTTGTTTGAGATTTTTTTTCTGTATATGTTTTATTTTACAATTTATAGGTTTTAAGATGTAACGAAAGGGCAAACAGCACATTGGCAAATATTTCCGCCAAAGGAAAAATGTTTAAAAATTTCATGCTAATTCTAATAAGAAAATGCTAATGCTTCAACAAAGAATTACAGAGGACATACATGATTTGCATTTAGTAAAAAAGCTTATAAACATTAATGTTGAGCTTCACTAAAGTATTCCTCAAAAGATAACTTTTAGGTGAGGAGGGAGATAGGGAAAAGCTTTATATTAAATACACACCTGGAGGTAAGGTACAGCCTAATAGCTATTGTGAAATGACAGAGGGTGGGGATAGCCCAGTACATTTCACTATGATAGGTTTTCTGTTATGTGATCCCAGAATTAATACAATACAAAATAATTTGTTTTCTGTTCATGTTGAATTAGCCTGGCATTTTTTAATTTGGAAAGATTTTGTGACTAATAATATTGCTTTCTTATACTTCACAGTAAGAGACCTACCACCAGTTTGCCTTGATGTTAGACAAAAGCAGCGTATCCCTATAGATACATTATCATCTGAAATGAAGGCCCCAATACTTGCAGAACCTGTCCTTCCTGTCCAGCCCAAAACTATGAATGATTTTCAGTAAGTTTCAACGCACTCTTCCATATAGACCTAGTGTCATCTGCATGTCTGGACTTTATTTGAGTTAATATATTTGTGTGAGAAATTAATTGAACTTGTGGATCATTATGAGGTATTAGCCAAGAAAGAAGACATGAAAGACTAGATGTGTCAAGTGGAAGGTGAAAACCAATGCATGAATAACAGGTTAGGGTTAGAGATGTTGTAGCAAAAGAAAGGAAACACTTAAGAAAGAGAATATGAGTCAAAACAGGAAAAAAAAAGAGAGATAAATGTGGTGATAAAGTAATAAAATGTTATTTTAAAAAATAAGAATTTAGCCATGGTGCAATGTTCTATGAAATATGTCACTATTCAGAAAACCAAAATGCCTAACTTGAAGGACTCAATGGGAATGAGAAAACAGAAACACAAAGTGTAAACAAAATCTCCAGAAGTTTGACTATGAAGGAGAGGAAGGGACAGTAATAATTAGAAGGGACATGTCAAGAATAGGCTTTTTTTAAAGTAGGTAAATGGGAAACTTGAAACTGGATTAACATTTTAATCCAGTTAAGAATTATAAATTCACAAACCATATTTTCATTAACTAACTGGAACAGATTTCTTTATTCTGTTTCAGTATTTTAAATTGTATATTTGGTGACATACATTTGTAGAAAGGAATGCTGTGACTATCTGAATAATATTTCTGTTTATATATGATAAATATGTGTTTTCGTTTTAGGGAAGATGTGGAAAAAGTTAAGACATCAGGAGATTGGAAAACAGTACATGATTTTTATCTCACAACATTTGATTCTTTCCCAGGATTAAATGCTATATTTAAGGTAATAATACATAAAACCCATTTTTAATTCACTCTCAGTTTTAAATTTTCCCAAAAAGATATGGCAGACTTACCTCATTTTCTATGCAATATTGATTTAAATAACTTTACAACAAGCATATATGTATTAATTTTTAAATTACATGTATTACATATTTATTTGTACTAATGTTAATGTCTGACCCAGTTTTTTAATTTTCAAAAAAGAAAATTATTGAAATAGTTCTTACACATTCATTTTTCATTTTCAGTCATTTTTCCCTAATAGTTCCTTTTTATCATCAGACCACAAAACAGAAAATTTCAAGGAATAGTATGATTGAAATATTACTAAAAGCAGTTCTTAAAATGTTGTATAAGCTTAATTATTTAATTGAATTTGCAGAAAGATGCCACTGCCTCATTCAATACCATTGAAGACTCTGGGATTAATGCTAAATTTGTGAATGCTGTATATGATACCTTACTTAATACTGTGAGTATTATTTATGAAAACATTTAAATAGTATAACTATTTGTCTCTTCTGTAGTTCAAGTAAATCCACACAAACATTGTAAAAATCATCTTGTAGCATAATTGCATAGAAACTCTGATATAATTTTATAGTAAATATACTTGGAAAGTTAGGTTATTTTATTCTCTTTTTTTTCTAATTAACTGAGAACTAAACAAAATACTTGTACAAACAGTCCTTGTTTAGAAAGGCTTGCTCTCATCATGCTACACTTATTTAGGAAAAGAAGGTAAGTTATTTGTATTGGAATTGTACTGATAGATCAGTGGTTCTCAAACTTTAGCATGCATCAGTCATAAGATGTGCTTATTATAATACAGAGTTTCAGATACTGTAGGTTTTGGATAGAATATAAGAATTTTAATTTATAACAAGTTCCCAGGATATATTGATGCTCTTGATCCAGGAATGACATTTTGAGAATCCCAGAGATGTAGATCAGTCTGTGAAAAATTGATCCTTTCTGTTTAGTAATATGGTACATCCCTCCAATTATCTTCAATTTCTCTCAGCAGTGTTTTGAATTTTCTTCTGGGTAGAGGTGTTATACATTTCTTGTTACATTTATTTCTAGGTACTTGATTTTTTTTGATGCCACTATAATATCATTTTTTAGCTGTGACTAATATATGGCAGTGCTTTCATGTATTTATTTGGTTATCTTGCTAAATTCACTCATTAGTTCTAATAGTACATCAATAAATTTACTTTGATTTTCTATGTACACAATTGTATCATTTGTGGAGAAATACAGATTTTTATTTCTTTTCAATTCTTTATATTGAATGGATGTTGTATGTATTTGCCTTATTACACTGGTTAGGATCTCTTGTACAATTTCCTACAAAAGAAGTAATAGCAGACTTCTTCGTCTTATTCCAAGTCTGAGTACCTCATTGTTAAATATATGAAAAGGATACCTAACATCATTTGTCACCAAAACAGTGAAATAACTTTACATATTCATCAGATTCAATAAAAATTTTGCAAAAACTTTATCAAGTATTAACAATAATATGTAACAATTGGAATTTTCATATCCTGATGAAGCGAATATAAATTGGTACAATCACTTTGGAAAACTCCTTGGTATACAATCACTAAACATATGCATGCACTGTGACCCAGTAGTTCTACTGCTGTATATACTTCTCTGACTTCTTTTGATTTGGAATGAAATTAATGTTTTCTGTACACTAAAAAATCAAATATACAGACATCAGAGGAAAACCTTCTAAAATGAAATATAAACAAAAATTTTAAAATATATTTCAAATAAGTAAGCCTAACTATATTTTGAATACCATATATTCTTTTAAAAACTCAGCAAGATAACTTTTAACCACAATACTTTAACTATAGATCTTCAATTTAAAGATACAAAAAGCTCTCAAAAATTATAAACAAATCTTCAGCTTTTCTTATTTGTTTATTCATTTATTTCCTCACTGGTATGGGTTAACTTTCTGTGTATCATTGAACTAAACAAATAAACAAACATATTTAAGATGCTGACTGTTGTGTTTCTCACTTTTAGAGAAGGGAGATACAAATGTGGAATTATGGGATGGTAGAAGGCTGAAAGTAACCATGGTTGTTGAATTGAAATTGGAGACATCATGATGAATTTGTTTTTCAGTAGATTTAAATGCATATGCACGCATACATGTGTGGGTCCTAGCCCTATGCACTGAAAAGGCTTAGAAGCAATAATACCCCACTAGCAGTGAGCACTTCAGCATATTATCTTTACTTCTAAATATCATTCCAAAGCTGGGCACCTTGGCACACGCACACACCTGTAATCCCAGTGACTCTGGAGGTCTGAGACAGGAGGATCGTGAGTTCAAAGCCAGCCTCAGCAAAAGCGAAGCTCACTAAGCAACTCAATGAGACCCTGTTTCTAAATAAAATAGAAAATAGGACTGCGAATGTGGCTCAGTGGTCAAGTGCCCCTGAGTTCAATCCCCAGTACCAAAAAAAAAAAAAAAAAAAAAAAAATTACCATTCCCTCTGAAAGGAATTAGAGTTTATTAGAGAAATAGCTAATTTCATGACTGGTACAGGAAAGTACAAGATGAACCTGTAGCATGTGGTTTCTCACCATTAATTGTGATGTTAGCTGTAGATTTCTTATGAATACTATTTATCAAACTGAGAAAAATCTCTATTCCTAATTTGCTGATGGTTTTTATCATGAATAAGTGTTGGATTTTTGTTAAATTATTTGTTCGTATCAATATAGTCATATGGTTTTTCTTCAGTTTATTGATAAAATGAATTGCATAAATTGATTTTCAAGTTTTGAACCCACCCTTCATACCTGGAATAAATACCACTTAGTAGTGGTATTTTGGTTCAATTTGCTAATATTTTGTGAAGTGTTTTGCATCTTTGTTCATGAGAGGTGGTCCATAATTTTTTTGTGATATCCTTCTCTGACGTAAGTATTAGGGTAATGCTCTTCTCACAAGTATTCTCTCTGCTGCTATTTTCTGGGAAAAGTTGTAAAGAAATGATATCTCTTCCTTTAATGTTCGATAGAATTCACCCAGTAATACCGCATGGGCCTGGTGCTTTCTGTTTTCGAAGTTTGTCAATTATTGATTCTGTTAGGCCTAATAGATACAGGCCTTTTCAGATGGTTTGTTTCTTCTTGTATGAATTTTGTTGTATGTGTCTTTCAAGAACACATCTAGGTTTTCAAATTTATAGGCATGGACTTACTCATAATAAGTAATAATAATTACTTAATAAGTAATAATTACATAATAAGTAATAATAATTACTTATTATGAGTAATAATTATCCTTCTAATGTCCTTGTGATCAGAAGTAATGATCCTTTGTTTCATTTCAGGTGTAAGTAATTAATGTGTTCTCTCTTCCTTTCTTGATTTGTTTGGCTAGAAGTTTATAATTTTACTGAAGTCTTTTTGGGGGGTATCTAAATTTTTTTTTGTTTTTTGTTTTTTAATTTATGGTTTCTTTTTAGTTCTACAAGACAGCAGAATCCATTTTGATATAATTATGCAAGCTTGGAATATATCTTATTCTAGTTAGAGTCCCAGTCTTATGGATGTACATGATGGTGGGATTCTCTGTGTTGTTTTCATATATGGACGTGGGGAAATTATGTCAGATTCATTCCACTGTCTTTCCTTTGCCTATCCCCTCTCTTCCCTCTGTTCCCCATTACTGAAGTCTTTTAAATAAACATCTAAACATTTGATTTTGCTGCATTTTGAATTTTGATATTCTCTTATAGTTCCATTTTCAATTTGATTGATTTCTTCTCTTTTATTATGTCTTTTCTTCTGCTTACTTTGGATTTAATTCTTTTATTTTAGTTTTCTAAAGTATAAGCTTAAATGATTGATTTTAGATCTTACTTTTCTTCTATGTTTAGTCTATACTTTTCCTCCTGAGCACTGCTTTTGCGATATCCCATTAATATTAATAATGTTTTAATTTTTTTACAAAGGTAAACATAAGCTTACCATATGATCCAGCAGTTGTGCTTCTAGGTATTTAGAGTTAAGAACTTAGGTTTACCCAAAAAAACTACATGCAAATGTTCACAACAGCTTTATTCATAAATTGTCAAAAATTAGAAGCTACCAAAATGTCCAGTTGGTAAGTGGATAAGCATATTGTGGTATATCTATATTATGAAATACCATTCAACAGTGTTAAAAAATAAGCTACCAAGCCACAAAAAGACATGTGGAAACCTTAAATACATATTGCTAAGTGAAAGAAGCTAATTCTAAAAGGTTACACACTAATTGATTCTAACTATAAGGTATTTTGGAAAAGGCAGGGATTTGGTGCAGAAGGAGGAAAGGAGGGATGAATATGTGAAGCACAAATTTTTAAGGTGGTCAGACTATTCTGCATGGTACTATAATGACAGATAACATGACATTACACATTTGTCAAAATCCATAGAACAATCAATACAAGCATGAACCCACACTATAAACTGTGGATCTTAGTTAATAAATAATGTATTAAATATTGGTTCATTAGTTATTAATGAACCATACTAAATGCACCATACTAAAAATAAGGAAAATTATGTAAAAGATGGGTGAGGGTATATATGGAAACTACTTTCTGCACAACTTTTCTGTAAACCTAAGACTGCTCTAAAAAAATAGTCTATTACACATAAAGAAAATGGTGTGAACATATCACAGATCCAGCTTGCCCCAAAGGCCAAATCTGAGACAATTTGGCTATTAAAATTATAATAATGAATTATAACCACTGGGTGAAATAAGAAATTTTTTTTTTCAGTGCTGGGGGTTGAACACACGGCCTTGTGCTTGCAAGGCAAGCATTCTACCTACTGAGCTATATCCCCAGGCCCTGAAATAAAAATCTTTGAGTCTGTACTGATAATAAATGATAGATAGATGATGGATAGAATGATAAATATAGAATAAAAGAAAGAATAGTGAATTAACAAATGTAAAAGGAATAATGAAGTTTAAAAGTTAAGACTTACAACCATTATAGTAAGAATTGATTCAACTGTTATTTTAACCAGTTGATTAAATCTCTAAACTGACAGCTGGCATCAAGTGCTTCTTTGTGTGATACACTTAGATGCAGCATTTATAAGTCTTCTTGGCAAAAATATACTCAGGATAAAAATAGCAGGAAAAAAAAAATTAGGAGACATTCACCAAAACAAATGACATAAACTCTTTTAAATGTCAGCATCTTCAAAGACAAAAAAAAATACAAATACAGACAGACATGTACACACACACACACACACACACACCACACTGAGAAGCAGTTTTGAAATATAATTCTCTTGGGGAATAGGGAGGTAAATGAACTAGGGAAATGTAGGACTGTCAGTGGTGTTGAGTGTCTTTTTGAGATTCATGATCATAAACTTTGTGCAATCAAGACATCTGTTTGTTCTTTATCCTACACCCTTCCATTGCTCAGGGCAGACACTAAATAAGTGGTTGAGCAGGAGTAGTATTTGCTTCTGGGTATGAAGGATCACTGTTAGCAGAGGAAGAGAAAGAAATGATACCTTAAACACACACACAGACACACATAGCATAAGAGACCAGGTGAGTATTGACAAATGTGTCTTAGAAGTCATGGTTGTGGTTTTTAAATAAATCCATAGTAAGTGCTTGTAAGGTTTTTTGGCATTTGCTTTTTTCATATCGCAACATAACCCACAAATAATTTTTTTCTGATTATTTGAAGTTTCTGGTTAATATTTTATTTTATTATTTATTATAAACTGAAGTACATCTAGATGTATTTCATTTTCATTCTTATTTGAGATGCTTGTAAATAAGATTTTTAAAAAATATTCAAACTACTTAATTATATAAAGAAATGTTATACCTTTTCCATATATATTATAAGGAATCAATAAGGAAAAAATTTAGCTCACACTTTTAATTAAACATAATTTGGTTGCACTTAATGAATTGTGAGTTTAAATGTTAATTGTAACTTGTTAAGACTAAATATATTCAAAATATATACAGCCATTTTAAATTGGCACACTCACTACTGTTGAGCTTGTGTTCATGATTTTAAGGTTAAAAGTCAGGAAAAGTGAAATTGTTGACAATTCACTTTTGGTCATCAAAGGAGCACCTTTGATGGTCCTTTGATTATTTGTCCTTCAGATTATTCGTGCAGATTGTACATTATACCTCAAAGGAAGCATTTTCATTGTAATTTTATGTAATTGGTGCTCCCTAGAATTTTCACATGTAAATTGGATCTACCTTGTCAGTCCTCAGTCATCAATTCTGATTTTAGTTATTGAAACAGTTCTAAAAGTCACCCAAACAGCTAATACTAATTTCTGTGCCCTATAATTTTCTTTTGTCCACAGCCTCAAGATATTCAGAAGACAGTATTAAAGGGAATCATTAACAGCCTCTTACGAGAATGGAAAGGGTAATTGTACTAATATTTAATAAGTATATATGATTAATTTACACATCTCATATATCTAGTTTATGTGAATGTATTTCAGTATCAGACACTTTAGTTGAGTTACAATTATAACATGGATGAGAAAGGGATTATAAGCCATTTGTAACAAAATCTCAGGAGGATCCATACATAGACAGGAATGAAGAAAATCTATGAATCTTTTAATATTCTATGTAAAGTGTTTTGTGTATAGATATATGTAGTTTGCAAACACTGGATGGACACTAATCAGTAACCTAAATGAAATAATATACACATTATATTTAACGTTGGGCTTCTTGGTAGCCAGAGAAAACTTGAGAAAATCAGTATTGGCCTCAGAAAGAAGAAATTCTTGTTACTTCTCAGTTAACTATCTCAGGACTGAAAAGATGAGGCCAAACTGGGAGCTAGCTACCTTGAGTATTTTAATAAAACTATCATCAAAAATATTGTAAATCTACTCATACTATTTGTTACCTGCGCCTAATAATTCATGTGGGTGTAAATGACACTGCCAGCTGTATAAAATCCTAGGTAGATCAGGCAAGGACTTGGAATTAAAGGTGATAGATTAGAAATAGATATTGAGTGAGTGAGAAAGAATACTCATCAACCTTGGGAATAACAAAAGCTTTAATATCAGTGTTTTTTTTCAATCCAGGATCCCATTAAGGATCTTGAATTGCATCTGGTTGTCAAACAGATGAAACATATTTAATTCAGAAAGTTACTACTGGGCCCGTCACGGTCGCACACACCTGTAATCCCAGCTCCAGAGGCTGAAGCAGGAGGATCAACAGTGCAAAGCCAGCCTCAGCAAAAGTGAGGCACTAAGCAACTCAGTGAGACCCTGTCTCTAAAATACAAAATAGGGCTGGGGATGTGGCTCAGTGGTCGACTGTCCCTGGTACCCCCCGCAAAAGAGAAAGTTACTTCTGGGTATCAGTGAGAGTATCAAATAGGTTTTGAGCAATTGAGAAACACTTATTAGCCTTGGGAATAACAAAAGTTCTCAGTGAAATCTGATGATGTAAAAATCTAGATTAATATGGAAAAACAATTTAAATTATTTACTCTTCAGAGATATCCAAAATATGATACTTTTGATTAGAAACATTCCAGGTGCATTCAAAGTTTGATTTGATTTGTAGACATTTCTATACCTGTCACTTCATGAATGAATCTATAAACACAAACATTTCTTTCTTTAGTGAATAAATATTAAGTAAAGATTGTCCCTTATTAAAACAAAAACACAAGAATGTAAAATTGAAGATTATTAGACACTTAACTATTTCCAAAGTTAGTCATGATTTTTTACCTCACAAAATGTTATTGCTGTCTTAGTTAACTCAATCTTTAGATATCTTCAGAAGCAGCCTAGGATAGACACAGAAGAATTTGTATTCCAGAATATTAGAGACATATTGCTATCTCAGTAATAATAATGATATGTTCATTAAGGTTTGTTGTGTATTTTTGACTTTCCTTAGCTCTTACGGGAACATTTATTGGTCATTTTTAGTTAGGTACCATGAGATTAAAACATTCATCTGTAATCAGTTATGCTTGTTTCTGTTTCAGCCCACGAACAAAAGATGATCTTAGAGCATATTTCATACTTTTACAGGTAAGAGAGAAAGAATTTATTGAAAATTGTCTAATTCAGATCTCAATATGTACATGTATAAATTAAATTATATCAAATGATATCATTTTATTTATTTATTTATTTTTATTCACACAATTCATATAATCTTACATATACATAGGGTAATACTGTCTGTCTCAGTCTACTATTTTTCCTTCCCTCCCTCCCATCCCATTTTCCTCTACACTATCCATACTTCCTCCATTCTTTTCTTATCCCCCCCATAACACCCCACCCCTGTTATGTATCAGCATCCACTGATCAGAGAAAACATTCGGCCTTTGGTTTTTTGGGCTTGGTTTATTTCACTTAGCATGATATTCTCCAACTCCACCCATTTACCAGCAAATGCCATAGTTTCATTCTTTTTTATGGCTGAGTAATATTCCATTGTGTATATATACCATAGTTTCTTTATCCATTCTTCAATTGAAGGGCATCTAGGTTGGTTCCACAATCTGGCTATTGTGAATTGAGCAGCTGTGAACATAGATGTGGCTGCATCCCCATACTTTGCTGATTTTAAGACCTTTGGGTATAAACCGAGGAGTGGGATAGATGGGTCAAATGGTGGTTCTATTCCAAGTTTTTTGAGGAATCTCCATACTGCTTTCCAGAGTGGCTGCACCAATTTGCAACTCCACCAGCAATGTACAAGTGTGCCTTTTCTCCACATCCATGCCAACACTTACTATTGCTTGTCTTCCTGATAATAGCTATTCTAATTGGAGTTAGATGAAATCTTAGGGTGGTTTTAATTTGCATTTCTCTATTTACTCAGATGATGAGCACTTTTTCATACATTTGTTAATCAACCTGTTTATCATCTTTTGTGAAGTGTCTGCCCAGTTCCTTACTTAGCCCATTTATTGATTGGGTTCTTTGCCTTTTTGGTATAAAGTTTTGTAAGTTCTTTATAAATTTTGGAAATCAGTGCTCTGTCTGAGGTATGTGGGGAAAAGATTTTTTTTCCCACTCTGTAGGCTCTCTTTTCACATTATTGATTGTTTCTTTTGCTGAGAAAAAGCTTTTTAGTTTGAATTGGTCCCATTTATTGATTCTTTCTTTTATTTCTTGCCCTCTGGTGGTCATGTTGAGAAAGTCTGGTCCTAAGCCAATATGAAGAAGTTTCGGGCCTACTATTTCTTCTATTTGGCGAAGAGTCTCAAGTCTAATTCCTCGATCCTTGATCCATTTTGAGTTGAGTTTTGTACAGAGTGAGAGATAGGGGTTTAATTTCATTTTATTGCATATGGATTTCCAGTTTTACCAGCACCATTTGTTGAAGAGGCTATCTTTTCTCCATTGTATGTTTTTGGCAACTTTGTCTAATATGAGATAACTGTACTTATGTGGATTTGTCTCTGATCTTAGAGCATATATCATACTTTTACAGGTAAGAGGGAAAGAATTTATTGAAGATTGTCTAATTCAGATCTCAATATGTACATGTGTAAATTAAATTATATCAAATGATATCATTTTGGTCAGTGTTATTGATACTTTTTAGAGATGTAATTACTTGTAACCAGAGAATTAATGGTATAACAAACAAACATTCAGAAGCTAAATTATGGAGGATTAAAAATTTAATGAAGTTCTTGACTAACTGCCATAGTATTTGGGAACAAATCAAATGACAGTACTTCTTCCTTCTCCTTTCAAATCACCTTTCTTTCAACTCACTTTAATGAGCATACTACACTCATTTTATTCTTTACAGTTTATAAAAATTGTTCATGTATATTAATTCAAAGGTAAAAATAGATTGAATAAGATATAGTGCTTAGTTCAATAGTACAATGCTATAAAATAAATATTATGCCCAGTAAAAGGAAAGGGAGACAGAGCAAAAAAGAGAAATGGAAAGGGAGAATAAAATGGCTGAAAGGTGGTTAAGAAGAGAGAGCAATAAGCTCTGCTCATGATATCTCATTCTTCTCTGGAGCCGTCACTACATGAAGTTATTGGGTAGGGTCATTCCCTAATTTTGAATTGTCCTCCCAGTAAATCAGTTTTGAAAAACACATGGTACTTTCTTGTTTTTCACAATTTGTTTATTTTTCAATTATATCCATTTTTTACAGGAAATGATGAAGTATGCATTCTGGTAAAGTTTTACATTTGGGGAACATAAATGGAGGTTTTGCTTAGCACTCATTCAGTGTCCCTTTCACATTTAAAAGTTGTTAGAATCAGTTATGATATCCCCTCTTATTCTTTGTGAGATATGCAGCTGCCTTTCACAATGGCAAAAATTTCACTACTAGCTTTTATTTCACTTCTCTAGCATTTTTAAAATCAAAGAAAACCTGAATTTTTTCATTTAATCGGATAATAGTGATTGTCAGCATTTATGAAGGCATTGAGCTAGGTGTTTTATATACATTTTTCTTTTTAAATACTCAAAACAGCTCTTAAGATAGATACAATTATTCCCATTTTACAGATGAGGAAGTTGACAGTTTAAGGAATATACCTAAAGGTACACTGTTAGTAAATAGTAGAATTGGCCCTCAGAGCTAGATCTGTCTTAACTCCGAAGTCCATGCTCTTTTCACTGTTATCATAGTATAAATCAGTTTCTGATTTATAATCTTAAATTTAGTTTCCTGAATTTTTCACTTAACTCATTTAGTGTGTTTCCTTTTACATGTTAATAGAATTTTAATACAATTATTTTAATATCTTTTTCAGAATCCTCAATTTAATAACACATCTACGTATGTCATCTATGCTCACTTGCTGCGACAGATAACTACCTTAGTGGAAGCTGACCATCATTTCCTAGTCCACTGGTTTAAAAAGTAAATCATTCTATAGTATTAAGAACTTTTATAATCTCACAGTTTTAAGTTTGATATTAATAATTTCATAATAAAATATATTTGGATGACTTTAGGTCTTTAGAAATGATGCTTTTATAATTCATAATGCTTCAAAAGCCAATTATAAAAATACACTGTAGTACTACAAAAATGATAATTACAGATGCTTTTAGTGTAAGTAACCATTTTGCTTATATAAGCTGTTGAGAATTTCTGTACACTGCTTTCATTTTTTATATAGAACATTCATATTGTTGGTTCTTCATGTATCTCAAAGATGGTAACTGGGTTTGTCCAGACCTTACTATTTTAATGTATGTCCTTTCTATTTCCTATATAGTTGATTTATAGCAAATCTTATCATTATTTACATGGTCCTTCCTCCTCAGCTAAAAGTATCATTATTAAAATATAGATTAGCCATCAACATCAAGTTGTAGAAGCACAGTATTCTTTCTTCACAGAACTGTATCTGTATTAACAAAGACTTTTCTCCAAGATAGATAAAAGCTGAAAAGGTAAAATATTTGTAAAATGAACTTTTTCAATCAGTTCTTAGTATTCACAATATTCTACAAAGTCATAACAAACACTGAATTAACACATACTGACTAAGCCAATGCTCCTCAGGAAAATTCAGGGTTAGATTCCCAGGCATTTCTAATCACATTTTTGTCAATCAATCAATGCACAACTTTGCTTTATGAATGTTGTGCTTTAAAAACACTTAGGTTGTTGATTCATTAACATTGAACTCATGACCGGCAGTATGATTGTGCCTGTTTGAAACTTGTCTAACACATATTTTCTCCATAAGGTACATCACATCCTTCTTGTTCATAGGAACACTAAATAGGAATTTGTCACTATACTTAGGGATTATTTTGAAATAACAAACTCACCAAAAACACACAAAAATATGAAAAACATGCTATTAGACTGTGAAAAGGACATTTGTTTACACTATGAGAGCTAATATAAAAAAGCAGAGCCTAACTTTATTGACCTCAACTGGGAATGTGCATGTCAACTCAAAATTTTCACCATTTTTTGCATGTTCACAAATGAACACAAAAGCACAAGTACTGATTTGGGGATTGCAATTAAATATTAGCAAGTAGGAAAATTTGCATGTACAAACTCTGTGAATAATAAAGATTGAATAAATATTCAAAGTCTTAAAAATTTAATTGTTAACCTTATAATGATATTGGTATTTATTTCTTAATTAAGGAACCATATTCAAGGTAAGATTTTATCTTTCCAAATATCTGACAACTTAAGAAATAGAATTTGAGAGACTAGTCTAAAATTTTGTGTGTATAGGATATAGTTTGATAGCTTATAAATATATTGCCAAAATTTAAAATGTGAATTTTGATTAGAATTATTTCAAAATCTTTACCAGATTATCCCAGAAGAGGTTCAAACAATTGGTAGAGAGATTGCTGCAATTTATTTCTTTACGCCTGTTTCCTGCAAAGCCTGAAGAATTTCCCCCTATAGCAAAGTGTTCCTGGTGGATTCCATCAGCATCTAAAGTGTTGGCTTTACTTAGTACGTTTTGTTATTCTATCATTTTCTTTGCTTTTGTTAAATCTTAGGGACATTCCTTAAGGATCTCAAGTACTGTAGAATCAATCTTAAATTTTAAACCATTCCTTTGAAGGAAAAAAATTATTTTGTCTTGATAATGGATTTCACAATTAATTTATAAGCATGAAAAAAGCTTTATACCTTTTACTGAGCAATATTCTGTATTATGGTATTAAGTGCTTATGATTTGAGAAGTGTGATTCCCGAGAAAGCATGAATTTTAGTTACTAAGGACCCTTAGGAAAAATTCACTAATAGGGAAATATATGAATAAATGGCTATCTGCATGCTCTTTTTAGTACTTTTATGATTCCACATAGCAATTTTTTTTAAAATTAACAAATTGTTAGCTGCAGTTTGACCATAATGTTAAAATTACCTTTTTTCATTTGGAAACATAATTGTTTAAAATAGGAGTTTTTAGGTCAAGGAAAGCCACTGGACTTTAAAATGGTTTTTTATTATTAGAATGAAATTATGTGCATGTTAGAAAAGATCATTATGTTAGAATTTATCTTTACAGATACTGCAAACAATTTGGTTGACCCTCCCCTTATTCCTTATACTGATTTCTATAATTCTACATTGGATCACATTGATCTCATGGAAGAATATCATACTTGGCAGAGCTTTGGAAATTCTCACAGGTAACATTTAATTATTCACCTAAATGAAATGCTATTCAAAATAATTATTGGATTTTAAGTTTATATAAATAAAATATCTATATCTATATATAGGTATATAGTTATAGATATACACACACATACCTTTGCATATAAACCTACATAATTTAGACATCCAGCCTTGAAATATCATTGTATTTGTTAAAGCATTTTCTTTTTCTGCTATATTTTGAATTTATATACATGTTATAAACATGTTAATTTGGTTTTAGTTTGGTTAATAGTATCTTTTCAAGAAGGGAAAGGTTCTATTCTAGTATTCAGTGTCTTATATCTTACTGCTCTATATGCTATCATCTAGCACAGGGGTCTTCAAATTTTTTCTGTAAAGGACTAAATGGTAAATATTTTCAGTTCTGTGAGCTATACAGATTGTTTTGTTATTTAGCACAAAACCAGCTTTAGATGATATGTAAATGAATGAGTACTTTTGTATTCCATATGGCTTTGTTTATAAAAACAGGTAATAGGTCATATTTGTCCTGGGGAAAATCATTTGCCAGTGCCCAATCTAATACATTGATCACATAAAGATATACACATAAACACACACATTCTCTCCTTTTCTCCCTTCTTCTGTAGAAAAAGTGTCCATTAGATACAGTACAAAAGGAATAGATATTACAGAGAAAGGGCTTCACCACAGATTACTTACAGTAGATTTTCAGAAAACCTGACCAAATTTTTTAATATACTACACTTTATATTCACAGTTCTAGTTTGGATTAAACCAACAATACTATCCCAAGCATAATTTATCTCATACCATGAGATATCCAGGATATTGCCATTTTTTAAAGCTGACTGAGTAAGAGATATGGTTTAGATATATATAAACTCAAAACCCCAGATTAGTTTATAAATTGGTTAAACTTTCCAGGGCCTTCCAAGCTATCAAAATTGACCTAGAACACAGAATGACCTTCCAGAGATAACTCAAGTCCACATCTGAACACTCAGGACTGAACAAAAATTGTTCTGGGAATTCTAATCAGTCTGATGGATATTTTCTTGGCAAAGTTTATTTTGCAAAGATAAACTTTTCCTTCCCATATTAATATAATCATAACCATGAAATAACTCCCACAGTTGTGCACATTTCAGTGACATCATTTAATACAGAGCTTGATCTAACCTCTGTGCAACAGCAGTGTATCAAGAATGAGTTACATAGGAGTTTTGATAATAATGATCTATCAGCTTTGATACCACCCTGAATGTGAAGTGAGACCTAGAATCTTAGGCAAGGCAAGTTGCCTCTGACCCATGAGCAGCCTCATCTGTTTCTCTGGGTGTTTCATACACATGGTATCTTTTTTCAAGGGAAAGGTTGAGAAGCACTGTTTTAAAGTATATAATAAAACCAACACATATCCTGCTAAGTTCATTGCATTTTCTTTGATTTCTAAATTTTGGTTTGGCATTAGTTATTCAAAATTACAATGCACTACTACTAAACAATTCCTCCTGTTTATTAACAGCTTTGTCCCAGAGTGAAAGCTCTGTTCATGTGAGACCTCAGTTCATGTGAGGTCTATCTCCTTTTTCCTTGTGTTTTCATTACATCCTGATATTCCACCTGACTGTGCTCAGATGGTTTCCAACTATAGCTGATAGATTCATTGCAGTCACTTCTGATAGGAGTTAACTCCTAAGGTGTTGTTGCTGTCATACCCATTCTTTCTAAATGCACATCTATCTGTGTAGTTTGTGGCTTTTGTACATAAGAAGGACTTTGACCCAGGAGAGATGCTATTTTCATAACTTTTGATGATAATGTCATGCTTTTACAATTATGTACCACTTCCTATCACTACACTATTAAATACAATACTGATAGCAACATATTTTTGTTTCCTAATTTTTATTTTATTGGTCTTAAATTTATTACTTTGCTTTTTGCCTACTATGGTTATTGCTATATTTATTATAGTAATGGATTCTTATCTTAATTTGAGTATATGAGTTTCTGTCCTAAGCCGCCTTCATCAACACTTCTGCCTCCTGGTTCTGGTGTTGGCCATGTTTTTCACAGGTGATCATATATAGGTGACTATATAAACTGAAGTTATTTGTATAAGCAATGTACATGATTAGCACACATTTCAGAAAATTAGATGTAGCATCCTTTAGAGAATGAAAGCACTGCACATCTAGTAATGACACATTCTTCACAGGGCTGTGGGAATTAAAAGGTGCACATAAAATCATTTTGTAAATGGTAAAACACAATACAGGAGTAATGTTTTATATTGTTAGAAGGGGTACCTAGATTCCCTTAGTGTAATTTTGCTAAAAATACACCATTTTGCTTTTTCTGTTTTCACTTGTTGAGCAGGTTTTCCTTCTGTCAGTACCCATTCGTTATTTCTATAGCTGCAAAAAAAATCATTATTCAGAGAGACTCAGAACAACAGATGATAAGCATCGCAAGGGTAAGCCAGCTATAAAAACATATTTATGCTGACTATAATCAATAGTAAATAATTTAATAAGTCAAATGTCTTGTGAATTGTTCTAGTGTAATCAGGAAATGTTAAAAGTAAAATTTATATTCTAGTCCCCCACAAAGTGCTTAAACCTGTTCACATGGGAGATAAGACACCCCTCATCAAATCACCTTCTCATTATATTATAAATATAGCAGAAGATTAAATGTTTCTCACAGATCCAAATTTACAAAGAGCTTGTTGAACCTTGTAGAGCTCCTGCTCCAGGAACTAACCGAACATCAGTGAAAACTTCAGTGAGGAAAGGAGAGTCCTTAAATCACTCAAATCATTGCAACATTTTCAAGGTTTTATGAAAATGACAAACAACTAAAAAATTAGAAAATGTAAAAAGAAGCACACATCTTGGAGAACTGAGAAATACGCCCAGAGAAGGCAAAAGGTGTTTTATTGGTTCTTAGGAATCCAGAATGTGTGGAGGCTTATAGAAGCTGGGATTGCAATCAGGCTGACTTTAGGCAAATTGTAAAGCAGGATGAAGTTTATCTCTTGGCCTGTCCTTACCACTCCCTACTACTTTGGTTAGCACAGCACAATAAAGTTATGTACTTTATCTAATAGAAACCAGATGCAATGAATTTTTAAATTAGAGTTCTAGACTATACATTCACATGCTTGTGTATTTCAAGCTTCTACTTACATAAGATGATTGCTCATAACTTTAAAAATTAAAGGGAAGCTTGACTATAGTCTTCTTATAAAGGAAGAGAAACATAAGAGTAAAAAGAAATGATTTCTGTGTCTTGTCCAAGAATATAAAAAGAATCCGAAAGCACAAATTATAATATTTCAAAGTACTATAAATAAATGAGTTGTTTATTCTTAAGTAATTCATTCCAGAAGGTGAGTATTTTTTTCTGTCACAGATGACAAAAGGTTTCAGTGACTGGTAACATCCCAAAGTCAGCTTAATCCAAGTATGGGTCTATTATAAGAAATTTTATTGCCTATGCCTTCCAAAGGAATTCCAAAGTCACATTGTCCCCTTGAAGATTGAGTTTAAACAGGTATATTTAGCACCAGAATTGTTACTTGATTTGGGGTAGATACTGGCTCAAAGATTAATCTGTATAGCTCATTTTGCATTTGTATAATGTCATGGGCTTTTTAGTACTTTTTCAACTTGGGCTATTATTTTTTATATTTGTAAGAAATATCTAAACTATAAGTTTATCTAAATTTCTCTAGCGTGTTTGTCACTCACACTTAAGATCTTAAATATCATTTTGTGGGTTTTTTCTTTACTTAAAAGGAGAGTGGCAGGTATACATTCACAGACTGCCTTTCACTGAGCATGGAAGCGAAGTTGAGATTGAAGAGTCAAATGGCATTATCAGTTTCTTACAGATTTTTCCCAACATTTTGACTTGTACATTACTGTACTAATTAATTACTGATAAATTAATTACTGATAAATTAATGACTGACAAATATTTTTGACACAAGGACACTCTTACAGATAGTCGGTGTGAGCAAGAACATATATAGTCTACAGTTGCAAAAGGGTCTCCCCTAAAAACAACTTTCTCATTCAGATTGTCTAGAATTCTATCATTGTTGGGTTTCTTTCATTTGGAGCATTTTCTTGGAAATATAAATTCCTGAGGAGTAGCCACTAAGCTTTTCTGCCTTTATCATCCTAGAATACATTTATTCATTACGTGTTTCCACTGTGATAGGTTTCAAAGAGCTAGACTAGGAATAGAAGATAAGAAAGTATAGAAAAAGGTCCATGGCATAGGGTGCTATCCCAGGAACATAGATCTTTTTGGTAAGGGAGGAACCAGAGAAGCAAAAGGCTTTTAAACCTTTAGCATTGGATAATGGAGCAATGGAAAAGTCTCTGAATTATATAGTTTTATTATGGCAATCTACAAAACCATAAGTAATTTCAAATTATATAGATTTAAGGTATTAGAATTTTATTAAGTAAATTATGTATGTATTAAAAGTGTCTGAAATGTTCATCTTTAATCTGCACAAAAATTAATTTCATTGTTAACAAAAAATATGAAGTAGTCCAATAAAGATTATTTAGGTGGATAAATACATAAGCATGTAGGTTTCATATGACAAATTACATTTAGATATCTTTGTGTACATGTTGATTTTTATATACTCAGTGCTTATATTTTGAAAACTTCTGAAAAATGAATTTTTAACATCACCTATATCTCTATCACCCAAGCATAGCTATTGCTAACATTTTAGTAAATTATCTTTTGATATTTTTCCCTATATTATCTTTAAAAGTCAAGAGGGTTGAAACAGTATTATACACATAGTTTTGTTTACTACTTCATTCAGATATACCATCCTTGTACTGATTACATAGTTCTTATGACCATTATTTTTAGTCCCTGCATTATATTCTATCAAGTAGATATGTACTTACGATATTTCTAAAGTTTTACTCTTACAGATAATATTGTGATGAATGTCTAATGGTATAAAATATTTTCTGTCTTTAGAATTCCCAGAAGCAGAATTATTAGAATATATGTATAAACATTGTTATGGTCTTTAATAAATGTTGACCACTTACTTTTTAAAAGTAGGCTAATTGTGCTTTTAGTGTAAATTTAATGTCTGAAAAAGCTTAAGAAGTCCAGATTTATAATCAGAAGAGCATACATTGTTTCAAATGTTCCATTTTACGTTTGTATTTATTAAGCAAAACCTTGGTATTTAAGAAATGAGACATATGGGAACTGTAATGTAACATTCTTTACTATAGGAGGCAAATTATTTGTGGTCCTCTATTTTGGGCCCCCTTTGATTATTAGTGTTCCAAAATGAAGTAATAATAAGGCATTTTCACAAATCAAAATATATATAACTGGTCTTATGAATTGTTTATGAGAGGTGGCATAGACAAGAAATAAGTGATTTTGACTAATGTGTTTAAATGTTTTAAATGCAATTATAGTTTTAAGTAAAATTGAAAATGTTTGCTTTCCTATTTAATTAGCAAAGTCTGGTGGATAAAGTATCTCGAAGACAGAGACCTGATATGAATATGTTATTTCTAAATATGAAAGTAAGGCGGACACATCTGGTTAGCGATTCACTTGATGAGGTATAATTTATTCCAAAATGGTATTAATTGATTAAATCTTTAAGTAAATTTTACAGTATGTTTTATTACTAAAATCTTAGTAAACTTTTTTGTTTTTCCTGATGGTACTTCCTTAAATTTTGATACTATAGCTGAAACCAATTCTCTATAAGCCTTATATTGATATTATATAAATTTATTTGTTTTCATATTCTCCAGAAAAGGGTTTGATGTAGAACACTTAAATTAGTAATTCATGTTTCTTAGTATGTGATCTGAATTATAGACCCACCCATCTTTGCTGCCTGTCCAATGTGTAGCAAGTCATTTTAACTTCTCTAGGCCTCAGATTGCTCGTCTATGAAATTACGGGTCTGACCTTACAAGGAATATGGGCCTATGCAAGTTCACACAAACATCAATTGCCTATATGTGTATTATAAAGTTTCCTGCATGTATATTTCAGCCAGACCTTCATGTAGCTAATAGAAGATAATGACTGATTTAGCTGTGACTTTTAAAGATTTAGTGTTGAAGGAATGTTAAAAGAAAATAAGTTATTATATATTGTAGCCTGCCAAATGAAAATTTTGGAGACATTATGATACTTGGAAGCAGTAACCTGGGGCAAAGCATCTGACCTCTTAACTCATTTTCCTGTTCTATTTTTTTAAAAAAAAATTAACAACACCTAGCTTACAGTGTCTGGCAGATTTTTTGGATGGATGGGTGGGGCTTTGTGACCTTGTAAATAAGATGAAGACTGCCTAACATGGTTCCCAGAATTAAAAATGTTAATTCCCTTTTCACTGCCCTTTGTTCTCCTTTACTATATAATTTCTTCAAATAGTTAACCCGGAAAAGAGCAGACTTGAAAAAGAAGTTGAAAGTTACATTTGTAGGGGAAGCTGGTTTGGATATGGGTGGCTTGACTAAAGAGTGGTTCCTTCTTCTAATTCGCCAGATTTTTCATCCAGATTATGGTAAGGATTTAATTTTTATAACTAGTGTTTCTTCATAATTGTTAAGCATCAAGTAGTAGTGCTTATTTTTAACCAATACTTTATAAACTTTGTGAGTCATAAATTTTGAATAATTATTTAAGAACTTTTTTTTTTTTTTTTTTTTTTTTTTTTTTTTTTTTTGGGGATTGAACCCGGGGGCACTCCATCACTGAGCCACATCCCCAGCCCTATTTTGTATTTTATTTAGAGACGGGGTCTCACTGAGTTGCTTAGGGCCTCACTAAGTTGCTGAGGCTGGCTTTAAACTCATAATCCTCCTGCCTCAGCTTCCCAAGCTGCTGGGATTACAGGCATGCACCACTGCGCCCAGCAAGAACTATTATTTACATTTAAAAAATTGACTAAATTGGTGATTGAAATGTTAGTTTTGTTCCTGGGCATCCTACACAAAATGTATCAAGACTAAAAGTATGCATTATTTATGAGAAAATATCCATACCTTTTCTGAATAAGCCAAATACATGAAAAGTTAATTTTTCATTGAAATAAAGAGCATTCAGAATTAAAAAACAAAGCTGTAGTTTTTGCTGCACTGGTATTTGAAGCCATATTCATTAAATAATGAGTCATTTTAAGAAATAGGAATTCATGAATTAATTTTTTGGGAAAAAATGAGCCTTTGAAATATAAATTTTATTTAGAGAAACCACCTGTGTAATCCTTAGTGTCTGTCAAATGTGTTTTTTCAAAGAAGAGTTTTTAGTGGTTTTCTTATTCTTTATTTCCATGTTTTCTTTATTATATGTGTAGTTTTCTGTATTTTCAGTATAATTAGGTATATATAGAATTCAGGTATATATAGAATATATAAGATATTTCTGGTAGTGGGAAATAGAGATGATAAAGATAAATTGAAATTGAAATCTCTGGATAATCCTTATTTTATTTTGATCATATTTTTTAATTAAAATTCTAAAACTATAGTTTTTATGAAGTTATCTGTTTAATTCAGTGCTTATCTTCTTACCCCATATCTAGTTTCAATTCAAGATACCAGTGAACAATCAAATGCCACCTTCATATGTTATTTACACACATACCAAGGTTTGCAAATTTACAGTCTGTTAAAGAATCTGTAGAGTGTTGAGAAAGAAGATGGTTTGTAAAAGAAAATTGCTAAAATTATTTGCTTCTAATCAATATGTAATTTTTACCTCTTTGATTTTTTTAACAAATCATGTGAACAGAACTATGTTTTCTTTTTTCAGGCATGTTTACATATCACAAGGATTCACACTGCCATTGGTTTAGCAGCTTTAAGTGTGATAACTATTCTGAATTCCGATTGGTTGGAATTGTATCCTTTAAACTTTCCACTAGGAGGTGCTAATAGACAAGAGATTTTAAAGGATTTTATTTATTTTGAAAAAGTGTTCTTTTAGTAAATGAAGCATTCTTATCCGATATATAAACAGATTTTTCTCTCATCTTTATTACATGTAATCACACTATATAGCATCAGATTTAGGTTAACTGAAAAGAATAGCTAACTTTTGATTTTTTTCTAAAAATCTTATCTCAAAATAAAAATGGGTTATTTTATATTTTATATATAATCTAAATTATCAGAAATTTAAAACTTTTTAAAAATTAAAATATTTCCTGTTTATAATACTTTTGTGTTCTTTCATTTTGTGCTTATATTACTCAGCTTAATAAATTGAAATTGTGGGAATTAAATCTAGCTCTATTATAAAATCCCAAATCTTGAGACATGAAAGAGAAATCCTTTAAAAAGTGAATATAATAGGAATGTATAAAGCATATAGTATTATTTTGTAGTGTTTTTAAAATTTTGTAAATCCAATACCATCCTCTGATCTTTGTCAGGTATATTGTGGAGGACATTCTTCCAGGGTGGGAGGTTAAACAAGACACCTTCTACATTAGCTTTTTAAATTCTAAGAAATACAATTTTGAAAGAAAGAAGGGAAGAGTAAATAAATGAGCAAGCACTAAAGACATGTAGGGTAAAAAGGGGGGACTCTCTACCTTAGAAGATTAAACTACCATCTCAATGAGCAGATGACCACCAATGCAAGGTAGACTGTCCTCAGAGTCAAATGACAATATATTCATTAAGTGCTAAGGAGTTCCGAGAGGGAAAAAATGAGTATATTCCTCCCAGATAAGGTAGAGATTTTAAAAAGGAACAGTTACATTTGGTTTACACAGGACTGAAGAGAGTATCACATTATAATAAGCTGAGAGGATAGCAAGAAAAAAAAGGTTGAATTGTGTTGGATTTATTACAGAACACTGACTACAATGGGAATGACTAAAGAGACAGGAAAAAGAATTAAGAGCCATCTTATTGAGGACTTTGAGTGTCTGTCTTTGTTGCATGCATTGGGATAAATTCTGGGGAATGTATATAGAAATTGAAAGACTGGATGAAAGAAAAGATAGCAGGAAAAAAACTACACATGGAGATAGTAAGCTTAATTAAAGTTTTATATATATTGTCATGTCTAAAGGTCCAAAGTGCTAAACTTCACAATATAGAAGAATGCTTAGACTTCTTTTGTTCCATTACCTATAGTACTCACTTGATGAAAGTGTTTCAGCTTCATTGAAGGCCCCAGTCATTGGTACTTCTCATTATACTATGACCAATTTAAATTTCCTGATATATGTGATTGTCACACTTGACATTCTTATACCACAACTTAATTTGGGTGATATTTTGGCTTTCTAATATTTGTAATAAAGTATTATATCTTACTTATCATACTTATGCTTTTAAAGTAGTGCTTTATAGATATAATCATGAATTTGCTAATCATCTTTTGCAGTAGATATTAATTTTTACTTGGTCATTACCCAAAAGAGCATATTGTGTTTACATGTTGTATATTCCAAGTTAAACAATTAAATCTAAAATTAAATTACATTCTCATTATCATGTGTATTTATCACACATACACAGAAACATATAGAAAGCAAGACTGATGCCCCCAAAAGTGTGATACCTATAGGAAAAATGTGAGATGATAGCGAGTTGTGCTCCTGTCAGTGGTTAGGAGATCCATCTATCAAAGGTGAGAAGACCTGAAAATTCAGAAGTAATAGGCATGACCACTGAGAAAAAATACTTGGTCCTATATCTCCAGTTTTTTTAAACTTTAAAAACAAAGATTTGTTGTTCTATCAGTATTGTGTTTCTTCTACAATTATTTTTAAATATGATAAGAACTTGGAGTTTACAATAAATATTTTAGTAGAACCTACAATAATAATTGTGAAATGTTTTGAAGATTACATGGAAAGTTATAATGTAACAATGTTTTAAAACTAGAATTGCCTATATCAAAAAGGACATTGGAACCAAGAGAAGCGGCAATATAGTATGGTACAGGGTTTTTAGACTCTGCTGTTGTACCACCTGCGTGGCTCCAGCAGAAAAATTGCCCATCTCTATCCCTGCTTCAACCAGAGCAGGTTGATTGAATGTGAAATAAAATACTATGCTGCTTCTGCATGTGAAAGCCTTGTAGTAAATCCTATCATCCTACTTCCTCACAGTGAAAAACCTGCCTTCAGAATTATAATATTTAAATTTTAAATGAAAAAAGTGCTTAGAATTCATCACCATATTAGATTATCATAACTATTATAATTAATAATTGTAATATTGTAGTTAATAATAACTACAGTATTGTGGTTGTCATTGTTGCTATTATCATAATTGTAGAGGTGTATTAGAATACATATTCAATATCTGTCTCCTTGAACATCCTATTATATTTATATGGTTACTTATGAAATGGTATAGCTATTCCTTATCTTATTATGAGCCTTCATTCTGTCAAAGCACATTGAAATATTGTTAGTCTTTCAATATTTGTTTTCAACAATTTACTTGGCCTGTATGTTTAAGTTGCCTTTTGAGTCTATCAAATGAATTACTTTTAAAATAACTTTATGTAATAATTGGCAGTTGAAATATGAAATTTGACCCCTCTTTCAGCAAATAGGTAAGTTATTTCTGTCACATAATTCGTAAAATACAAATAGGCAAAGTTTATAACAGAGTTTTTTTTTAATTTTGAAACTGATAAACTCCAAGTAACAAATTCCTTTCACATTTTACTATAGATGACTACTTACCCTATTAGCTTATCAATAGTGTATATATATCCATATGTTTATTCTTTCCTTCATGTTTTGTATTTAATTTTAAAATAGCCTGAATGACTATTTCTAAAATGAGTAGTGGATTCCACAGTGAGTCTTGAATAAACTCTTGCTGCTGCTTTTAAAACCACCAACATTTAAATTTAGAAAAATTTTTATGTTAAATAATTGAAAGAAATGTCTGAAGTTGCTGTCTATTGTAATCTTAAATGAGCTTTTCCAGGGAAATCATTAAATTCTATCAACTGAACACCTCCTTTATACATGACTTTTGGTAATCAAGGAATTATATACATAAAATTAAGGGAAAAGAAATGAAAGAGAGGAAAGGAAGTATGTGGGACTAATTGTAATGTCAGTGTTGAATCTGAAAGAAGTATGTACGGAGACAGACGCATAATTCAAAACTCATTTGTTGTCATGGATTTTATGTTAATGCTTAACATTTAGTATGCATAGCTTATGGGACTAGCTGTTTATAACAGCATCACCTTGGATATTCGTTTCCCTCCTTGCTGTTACAAGAAATTATTGAGCCCTCCCATCGTTCCTAGTGATCAAAATACACCAGTAGGCATCTGCAGTGTTACCATTGACGACTTATGTCAAATTATGCCTGTAAGTATGGATTACTGACATCTAGTCCCTTAAGGCTAAAATCATGTCTTTTCTGCCTAAACAATCTTTCTCCTCCTAAATGCTATTTTATTCTTAAATATGGTTTCTCTGTACTTTTTGAAACATCTTTTTTTCAAATAGCCTCCCCCTTCCTTATAGAGATTCATCTTCACTTTGCAGCATACCTAAGCTCTTATAGAATAGAGCAGACTTTGAAATCACAGAAGTAATGATTTGAATTCAGACTCTGCCACTTTTTAGCTTTGAGAACTTGCATTTAATTTAAACTTTTTGTGCTCCAGTTTCCTATATGAACAAAGAGATAGTCTTTATTAATAATTAAAACAAATGATGACAATTATGTCAAATCTATACCAGTCTAGATTTGTATGGAAAATGTATTATGTAAAGTATATAAAATAATTCTAACCATGCTGTTACCTATCTTTTTTAATAATTTAAAATAAAACTCATTTTTTTCATGAAACTTGAAAAAGTTTTGGAAATATTGGTCAGTTGTTCTATTTTAAAGCCCTTACACATGGATAACTTAGTTATAACAAAATATAAAAAAATGTTTCTTCCAGTTTTCTGAACTTTTCCTTGGGAGAGGAGGGCATAGCAACTAAAATGTGTAAAATACTTTACATGTGAACTGCATATTTTGTTTAATAGGTGAATCATAAAACATTAGCAGATTTTAATAAGAATATAAATTGAAGCTGGGCGTGCTAGCACACACCTGTAATCCCAGCAACTCAGGAGGCTGAGGCAGGAAGATCACAAATTCAAGGCCAAACTAGGCAATTTAGTGAGACCCTCAGCAACTTAGTGAGACCCTGTCTCAAACTAAAAAATAAAAAAAATACTGGGGATATAGTTTAGTGTCAGTCTTCAGTATGAAAAGAAAAAAGACATTGAAGAAGCAGCAGTGTAGAATATTGCATTGGATTATGCTGGAAACCATATTAGAGGTACGCTCAGCTTGCTACTTAGGAGTAGATCCTGGAGTTATAATTCTATAGTTTAATTTGGATAGCTTCCTCTTACATAACCTATAATGAATTTTCCCCAGCCTTTGGATGATAGACCACCTTAACAAGGGGCTGGGGACATAGCTCAGTTGATAGAGTGCTTGCCTCACATGCAAAAAGGTCCTGGGTTCAATCCCCAGCACCATGCCAAAAAGAAAAGAAAGAAAGAAAAAAAGAAAGAAAGAAAGAAATCATTGACAAGTATTTTGTATCCTGGAAAATACATCTCAAATACTTATTTTTAAATCTGAAATAGTTTATTCTTTACCTCACATGTAAGTGAACTATAGTAGATCTATTTAACTATTTTAGGTAATACTTGTTGATCTAAAAAGATAGATAATAGATTTCTTTTTATAGGAATTGGCCCATGGATTAAGTGAACTCTTATCATATGAAGGCAATGTTGAAGAAGATTTCTATTCAACATTCCAGGTACTAATAGGCATATAGCTATTCGTTAGCCATTAACTGATATATGTATGAAAATGCTATTTGTTACTAAACACTTGCTGTTAGAAAAGACGAACAAGGATTAATCAGCACACACAATCACCTTCTGAAAGGACGTTAATCTGATAGAGACAGCGAAGCAGACACATGTGGTAAAGCAGTGAAAGTCCTTAAAGAAAATTCACCATGGGTGAGCTACTCTGCTAGGCAGTATTACATGTTCCCTTGACTCAGTTACTTTCTCCAGGTTTTTTGGTTTCCAAAATTAAGCCTCTCTTACAGCATCAACGCAAGAAGTTAGGAGTTGAATCTGATGGGTTAGACCAAAACACTCTCATTTTCACTGTTCTTAAAATAATTGGGAGATGAAAATTACAGTGATCCATATAGCTCCCAAGACCACAGTTATCAGCCTGATGACCACACAGCTAGATGTATGTTATGTGTTCAAAAGGGAAGGGACAATAGCTATTCCTTTCAAAATTTACAAACCTGTTCACCTAAGCCTGTTACTATATCAATGATATCAATAAATATGCTTTTATGGTATCTCTCATCAGGTTTTTCAAGAAGAATTTGGAATAATTAAATCCTATAATTTAAAGCCAGGAGGTGATAAAATTCCAGTGACCAATCAAAATAGGAAAGGTAAGTTAGATATTTTTTTAAAAAATTGAACTAGTATTTGCCATTTACTTTCACTGTATAACAAATGTAATTGCTTTTCAGAATATGTACAGCTTTATACTGACTTCCTTATCAACAAATCCATCTATAAGCAGTTTGCTGCATTTTATTATGGATTTCATAGTGTGTGTGCTTCAAATGCCCTAATGGTGAGTTTACAACGTTAAGCTTTCAGTTGGATTTTCTAATACTATAACACTGACAAATAATTCCTGAAGTATTTTGGCAAACATGATTTTAAAATTAGGAAATTTTTCTACTTAATAGTTCTCCTATTCTCTAGAGGTAAAAACAAACAAACACCCCAGTCGCTTCATTTTTTCTCTCTCCTCTTTTGCTCTGTCTTGTACTGTGTGTTTTAGGACTTGTAAAACTTTCCCCAAGAAAGAAGAAGAGACCCATGAACTTAGGGCTTACAACTGAGGGACCCAAGCACAAAAGCAGAGTTAATTATAGTTCCAAGGCAAAAACCACAACTTCTCACAGATTAGGGAACATGTGTGTAATTGTTTTCTTTTTCCTCAAGGGTCACTTAGAAACTCTTGAGTTGCCTCTTACCCGTAAGAAATAGTTTATCTCCAAGAGTCATGGTAGACTCAGGTTGGTTTGACTTGTCTTAGCTGTGTGAATATGGGTTAAAGTGTCATGTTGGAAATATCAGATGATATCCTTCACCCCAGCTACCCATGGAAAATTCCACCATGCCACTTATATCTCCCTTCAATTTTATAAATGATTGAAATAAGGTCTTTAATATGAGTTATTTTTCTTAGCACAGAGAAATGGACTATAGAGTTGGAGCAGGAGCAAGAGCAGGGAGCTTTTTTCCTGCTTGTTTTGAGCAACATTTGTAGCATGTTTGTTGAAAGTACCTTTGAAGAAAATTTTTTATCAAGGTCTAAGTTTTAATTATGATACACTAGTGGTTATGGGGATGAAGAGATGGAAAATAAGAATTAAATGGCATATCATGGTCTCTGTTTTAGATATTTAATCTCTTTAGGTGGGAGACTAACCACCTAAAAAGTGAAACAACTGAGCACCAAGATAGAGTATAAATACCCAAGCTCTTCAGTGCACATAAGGTGGTGGTGTGGGGTATTGGAAGAAAGCAGGCAAATCAGTAGATGTAGGAGCTTTATGATGCTTTGGGAGAAGAGTGATTTGGATTCATGCCAAGTCATTTGCTTGTTTTTCTGACAAGCTACTAATTATTGTTTTATAAGGTATAATAAACCTTACAGCAAAAATATCTTGCTTTAGTAGGAAAAATGAAAATGGAAAAGAATTTTCTTTTAACAAAACTTATTTGATTTACTGTAAGAAAAACCATAATTTTTGTGATTTAAATCAATGAAAATATTTTCTTTTTCTTTTAAAACCATCATTTTAATTATGATTCTTGATAATTAATGATAGCTGCTTCGTCCAGAAGAGGTCGAAATTCTGGTCTGCGGAAGTCCTGAACTGGACATGCATGCTCTGCAGAGAAGTACTCAGTACGATGGGTATGCAAAAACCGACCTAACTATAAGGTGAATTCCTTATACTCCTCGTATGGTATTGTAGAAAAGAGAACAAAATAGAATATGGTTTGCTTATTTGCATAACTTACATAATGAATCAGTTAAGTTAGCAGAAATATTATAGAGTCCTATAATATCTTATTTCATCTGTAGAAAGTAATGAGAATACTAAATATGAAATCACTTAGAAACCCCCTTTTCACTTATTTTTAAAAGTAACTTTGATCTGTATTTACAAATAACATTTTAATAGCACTTGTTAGGCTTGGGAGGTAGCTCAGAGGACAGTGCTTGCCTAGCATGCATAAGGTCCTGGATTCAATCCCCAGCACTGGAGGAAAAAAATCATTGTGTTGATAAGTAAGATTTGTAAGTTATATATAGAACAGCAATGAGTTCTGTACGATCCACAATTGTACTTATATAATTTTATAAAATTGTTATTTATTATTTAGTCAAAAATCTAATTCATACATAGAAACTCATTCTTTAATTTTATATTAGGGACATTATGTATTTGTAAGGAAAGTTTTTTTTTCTCAGAGCTTAATTTACATTACTTTATTATGATCTGCATGATTTTTGTCAGGATATTTCATGTAAATTTCCTCTGGTGTTCTGTAGATACTTTTGGGACGTTGTGCTTGGATTTCCTCTTGATCTTCAAAAGAAATTGCTACATTTTACTACAGGAAGTGACAGAGTTCCTGTAGGAGGAATGGCTGATTTGAACTTTAAAATCTCAAAGAATGAAACTTCTACTAACTGGTAAATTTCCAGATTATAATTTTATTTTAATTTATAAGTTATTGCTAATAATATTATATTTGGAATTAGCAGATTCACTTAGTCTGAAATCACTTTCATAGAAAAATTTTCAGAGTAAACATGGCCTTGAAATGAGAAAGACTTTAGCTGAAAGTTTTCTATTAGCTTTTGACACCTACCAATACTAACTGATAGTAATTTATTTCCATCAATTTTTACTTTGCTAGGTTAAATAATTGCTTTGTAGTCTTTTTAAGAACCTAGACTACTTTGTAGTAGTATTTTGTCTAACCTTCAATTTCACTTAAATATATGTTTCACTTTTAGGAAAAGTATTAAGTTGAAGTTTCGTGGGGTTTTTTGTTGTTGTTGTTTAATTTTTACAGACTTCATTTTGATTCATTGTACACAAATGGGGTACAAATTTTCATTTCTATGGTTGTGCATGATGTACATTCATACCATTCTTGTAATCATACATGGCCTAGATGCTCTTTAACAGATGAATGGATAAAGAAGCTGTGGTATATGTACACAATGGAATACTACTCAGTCATAAAGAAGAATAATATCATGGCATTTGCAGATAAATGCAAGGAATTGGAGATTATCATGCTAAGTGAAATAAGCCAATCCCAAAAAAACAAAGGCCAAATTTTTTCCCTGATAAGTGGATGATGATACAGAATCAGGTTGGGAGGGCAGGGGGTGAGAGAAGATGGAGGAACTTTAGATTACAAAGAGGGAAATAAGAGGGAGAGGGGGAAGGGGTATGAAAAATGGTGGATGAGTTCCTTGTATATTTATGGAGTTTTGGCCTATTATACTCAGCACTAGAGGCACCTCTAGAACAAGTTGTCTTTTTTTCTTTTTAATCTCAAGCTCTTTACATAATGAAGTGGTACTGATAATGGCTTTGAATTATTTGCTAGTAGTATTAATTGGTTAATGCTTATCTACTTACTACTTTTCCTAAATACTGTGTAATTACTAAAGTCAATTTGAGTAGATACAAACTCTGATTATAATCATTTTCCCCTCCTATTCTATACATTGAATATTCCCTGAGTTCTGTCCATTTTTTCTTTTATTTTAGAGCTGGAATCTGTCCTTTGCTTTCCCATTTGCCACTACCGTGATTAGTTAACTTTTTACCTCATTCCTAACTTATTTAAATAGTCTCCTTCCTAACTTACCTGGTCAGGTTCTTCCTTGTCTAATTAAATTGTCCAATTAAGTTCATTTTCCTTAACACTTTTTTTTATCATGATGTTTTCCAGAGCAGTAATACTTCATTGCTCCCTATCAGTTTAAGTTCTTGAATCTAAAACCTATCAAATAAAGCTCTATAACCTTCTATATTACGTATCATTTTAATTTATTTTTATGCTCTCATCAACAGGCTGTTTGCTATTTCCCTAAACACAGTCTGTGCCTTCCTTTCTCCACACCTTTAAGTTGTTCTCTTCACATGTATATATGCTTGCTGTTATGTCCTCTTCCTCTGTAAAGCCAAAAGTCATTATTATTCAGTGAGTTCCTCAAATATGGAAGTAATGATGCTACTTACTATGTTATATTTTATATCTTAAGTCATTTAGCTCTTCAAGACAGAGGCCAAGCCTTATATACCTTTGTAGTCTCCATATAGTCCATGCATTAAACGAATATTTAAGCAAACATCAAAATTGTATTTTAAAACTTAAAACAAATGTTTATACATATATGTATATAATTACTATTTCTGCACTATATTTATAATTAAAGACCTAAAATGAGAAAACTACAAGAGAAATCTCCTGAGTTTACAGATTTATTTGCTCAACAGAAATTAATTTTTTATAATATTTTATATTAACAAAAATATTATCAATTTAATTTGTGCTTGGTACTGTGATCAAACCCAGGGCTTTGTGCATTATAGGCAAATGTTTTTCTACTGAGCTACATCCCCAGCCAAATGCCCATTTAAAAAGGTAATCTGAATAGTGTATTTTAATGTAAATAATAGTAAAACAAAAATTATTAATGAAACAATAAATAAGTAATGTAACAATACATATAATGTCAATTGCATACAAACTTTCCTTATTATTATTATTATTATTATTATTATTATTATTATTATTTTCATGATTATTTTATCAGCTAATATGCTTAGTCATGAATATACCATAATTCTCAGACTCCCGGTGGAAATTTCACATAGATTACATGTAGCCGACTGTCACAAACTCATAATATTTCAATCTGACACAGTCGGTGTGCCTCAAAAAACAAGGACAATACTCCAAATAAAAGGGGAGTTTGCATTCCTCCTCCTACCATGAAAATACACTAGATTTTTATTAAATAAGAATGTTAGGTGTTTACATGTTACAGTGCTGGTTTTGAAGTCAGATGGATGTGGGTTTGAATCTGAGATCTACATCTTTACCAGTTCTATAGCTTTGAATAGGTTATTTAACCTGTATACTTCACATCTATTTTTCTTCACCAATAAAATTAAAATAATAACCACTTCTTAGGTTTTTCTTACTCTTAAACAAAGTAATGTATGTAAAAGCATTAGGCACAGTGCTTATCATAGACAAGCATTCAGTAAATGCTAACTGATCCTGATTATTATTAAGTCAGGGGAGTTCTCAAAGTTCAGTTTCTAATCATACGAACTTCTTTTGAAATGTCCTCCTTGTCTCTGGTCTATTCTCATTTTTATTTGCTGATTTCTCTGATAGCTATTCTGATGCAATAAATCCATAAAAACTGAACAAAATGGTCTAAGTTATCTACAGAAATCTGGAATGAAGAAAACAATGACATCTGGTAGAGATTTGGGGAGCCAATCAAAGAATCCAGAGGCTGACTCTTGCATTTGCATCAAGGGCAACATTTAAAGTATATCCATTAGTGTTCCCAATGTGCTCTTTTCATAACTTTTTGATGATTAAGACTGGAATACTTTATATTATCTATTGCTTCCTAGGTGTTTTATGTAGATAGCTCTTGTGTTATTTTATTTTATTTTTTATTTATTTTTTTTTATTTACTTATTGATTCATTGAACACAAATGGAGTACAGCTATTGTTTCACTGGTTGTACACAAAGTAGAGTCACACCATCTGTGCATTCATGCATGTACACAGGGGATTGGTATCTGTCACACATTCTGTTATTATTCTTACCCCCTCACCCCGACCCCACCCCTCCCTTCCCTCTATGCTATCTATCCTTCCTCCATTCTTGCCACCCTTCCCCCCCTGCATTATGCATCATCATTCATTTATCAGAGAGACCATTCGGCCTTTGGATTTTTGGGATTGGCTGATCTCACTTAGCATAACAGTCTCCAACATCATCCATTTATCTACAAATGCCATAATTTTATTCTTCTTTATGTCTGAGTAATATTCCATTGTGCATATATACCACAGTTTCTTTATCCATTCACCTACTGAAGGGCATCTAGCTTGATTCCATAATCTAGCTATTGTGAACTGAGTAGCTATGAACATTGATGTGGCTGCATCACTGTAGTAATCTGATTTTAAGTCCTTTGGGTATAGGCCAAGGAGTGGGATGGCAGGGTCAAATGGTGGATCCATTCCAAGTTTTCTAAGGAATCTCCACACTGCTTTCCAGAGTGGCTGCACCAACTTGCACTCCCACCAGCAATGTATGAGTGTACCCTTTTCCCTACATCCTCGCCAACACCTGTTGTTGCCTGTTGGATAGTTTACCCTACTGTTTTGATTAAGACTAAGATTTGAAGACATTAAGCAACTCAAAGAAAGTCTCATCACTAATAAATGAGGAAAGCAATATTCAAAGTCAGATCTGTCTGATTCCAAAACAGATGCTTTTCAAATGAAAGGTTCATGAGATCAGGAATATTGATTGTCTAGTCTGTAAATGTAGCCCTAGTATCTAGAATGGTATCTGGTACCTAGTTAGGTACGAAATAAATATTCATTCAATACAGGAATACATGAGTCATGTCTTGACAAAGTAAAATAGATTTGATTGGGTCTGATATTTTAATTTAAAAGTTGTTTAGCAGGCATTTTGTGTGCATTTAAGACTTAGTATTTTCAAAAAATTATTTTTCCCTAGGTTACCCGTGGCCCACACCTGCTTCAATCAACTTTGCCTTCCCCCCTACAAGAGCAAAAAAGACCTGAAACAGAAACTGATCATTGGAATTTCAAATTCAGAAGGTTTTGGACTCGAGTAACCTAGAAGACTTGAAATATAATATTTTATATGTAGCATTCACTTCCCTCTTATTGTGCCTTTAATCTTTTCATGTTTCTGTCTCAAAACACTTTCAAAAAGCTCCAACCTTAAAAACCTGAGGTTTGTTTTTTGTTTTTTGGTTTTTTTTGTAATCAATTATGAAGTATGTTTAGTGAAGGCATGATTTTCTAAAAACACAGCATTTTCTTGAGTGAGAAAAAGACCACACGGCAGAAACAGATATGGGTCCAGTCACTCATTTTTATAGCACTTTATCATTTTCCATAAGTAGTTTGTCACAGGTGTTCCACTGGGAAAACAAAGTGTAGTGAAGAATGCATTTATGACATAGTTGAACCCAGTGGCAGATTGTGTGCTACTCGCACACAGTAGCAAAGCAAATAGCTACATAATCTTTAACATAAAGCATGTAGCCATATTTTCATATAGAGGTAAACAACAGGATAATTGCAAATGCAGTTTCCAGGGTTTTTTGATATACTGGCTTTGGGTCCTATAAGATTCTTTTCAACTGTTGCTGAAAAGCATGTAAATAATAGCCTGAGAATAATGGGATTTTGATAGTGTCATTTATTGCTAAAGATTTATTTTTACAAAGTAAATTCAGGGTTTTAGATGTGTATACAGCTTTTACAAATCAATAAAGTTGATTGTACCAGAGTATTTTCAGACTAATTGGATTAAGGTTATATTCTTTTAAGTATTGTTAGTCTGCATGCACATTGGCAGTAACTAGTTACCTGAATACTCTGTAATCAGTTTGTATAATGATCATTTCTTCTTAAGGATCAAGATGTTAGAAAAAATCAGATCTAACTTAACCATTGATAAATTAAGTCAATTACAAGCACAAAAGAAAAGAATTGCTTTTATATATATTTTGATTGATGTACAAGACTTATATCTACATTTTTTGATCACCAGTTGTAATGAAACACTAATTTTTGGAAAAAATAGGGTAAAGTATTTGACAAAAGTGAATACAATAATAACATTTGTGTCAAAATGATATAACTTGGTATAAAATCTAAGTTCAACGTTTTGGCCAAAATGTTTGTTTTCCACTGGATTCTGAACATAGTAAATTCAAAAGCACCCTTTGTTGTTTGTTTGTTTTGTTTCTAATAAAGTAGCATGTAAAAAGAAACTGTCTTTTAAGTCACAGTAAATGGGGATTTTTTAATTCATAGCAAATGAAGCAGTTTTATTAGCATGTTACAAATATTTCCAGATCAAGACTTCCCTATTCTTTGATAGCTTTCCTTCAGAAAATTCTGAAGTTCTATTTGCAATAATAACAAAACCAGCATTTAGTACCAGCATATGGTTCATAGGCAAATAATACTTTCCCAAAATTTTTTCTGAGTTTAGGCTATGTTCTTCTTGTTGTGCTTCCTACACCCAACCAGCAGAATTCTTCAAGGGTGGAGGAATTAATCAACTTGTTTGCCAATGATTCTGAACCCAAACCACAAATCTATTTGAGGAAAAGTAGTTACTTCATTTACTGTTCTCTTTGAGACAGAAGTGACTATGTTTTTCCATTTGAGTATACTGTTAAAGGGTATTTCTTCCTTAAAATCTTGGAAAGTCTAAGAGAGTTAAAGGCATACTGGTTTTGATTTGTTTTGTTTTACTGTTTTTAATCCATATGCAAATAAAACTGCTTCTCTCTTACCCTGCTTGAACTAGAAAGTAAGATGTTTAATGTAGGTTACTACTAACTAATAAGCACAAAAGAATCACGTATAAGAAATCAGATGTAAGTATTTCAAGTAAAATGTAAACAGTTTTTTTTTTGGTAGAGATGACTCATGGAAAAATTGTGTTGGCTTGGTCTGCATGTTTAATGATGTGCTTGTATATTGATAGATTTGTCACTTTTAAGTAAGTACATAAGCAAGCCAAATTTTAAATGATGAAATCCATAAATAACTGGAGAATTTTTGTTATTTGTTGTTACTAAGTTGAAAGTTATAACCATTTATCACCAAATTGCACATTACCCTTATTTATTTATGCTGTTTTTGGTTTACATTGTAATAATACCTCATTTATAAAGTAAAAACCACTACTGTTACATTTTGTTAATTTAAACAGCTAGAAAATTCATGTTGTTACTTTTTTTATAAATAATCTGTTAATGATTTCATGATTTTTGTATCTGCTTTAATTTTATCTGTAAATTAAAGCATTACACAGTATTTATCAGTATTTACAAAATGCCTTTTTTTAACAGTCCCCCTTTTTGGTACAAATCTGTATTTCTGGATAAAATTTTTTAAATATTAAAATAATATATTTAGGTTTAAGTTCATTTTTTGAAGACTAGGAAGTTAACTAAAGCCATAGGTTTAAAGTATAAATGCAAACTATTCTTTACACTACTCTATCCATTAAACTAGTAATTAGGAAAACTAATGAGTTTAGGAAAACTGCTAACAGATAGCTTCAAAAGACATAGTGTTGACACCAATTATAACCAACTTCCTTAGCATATTTTCAGTATGAAACAACGTTTATCAAGTATCTGGATGATCACACCCATACCCCACCAAACGAATATTAGTACCAATGAAGTACGCCCAGAAGTGAATTGAGTTTGACATTTCATTGGCCACAGATAGACAACTTCTGATCTTAGGTATCACTCCTCAGAACCAGTCTTCTGGCCCTTTCAACTCCCTTACCCACATTTCTGAAGCCTAAGGAAGAAAGAGGAGATTATGAAAAAGGTAGGAAAGAATACTATAAATGATCCATATACAAATAAAACTACTTCTAAGTCTTAGGAGTTTAACTCCCCCTGAATAACTTTTAGGAGCTATTACTTTATTCTGGTTATTGATCCTTCATTAAGTTGGGAGTTCCATTGCTTCAATTTGAATCCCAAGTTGCTGATGATATGTACCTTTGGAAGATAGGTAGCTGGATAGAGGAAAGACCAGGGTGGGTTTTCTCAGAGGAGGACCCAAGGTCTGTTCACCTAGCTGACCACAGGTCCTTTACTCCAGGCTGGAGTAAATAATCTTTACTAAACCCAGACTGCCTGGGTTTACCATTCACTAGCTATTTATTATTCCTTAGACATATTAACTTCCTCATATCTCAACTGTAAATAGAAATAACTTGTAAGATGGGAAAAATAAACCTACCTAGGGTTTGCAGGGGAGATTCAATGAATTAATGTGTGAAACACTCACATAGTGCCTGACATAAAGTAAGCAATATTTATTAAAGAATGTAAGACAAACCATGTTGCTATTGTGAAAACATCTTAAACCATTGCTTCTGAAGCCATCTGGAGCTTTTTGACTCTCAAACATTGGGTTCAGCTACAGATTAAAGAGCATGAAGTGTTTTAGAGGTTTTAAAATTGCATAAGAATACTTCCTATTCTAGAAATGACTTTAGAATTTATCCTAAGTCTCACTTGGCAAAGGTTTTAAATACTATTGTAGATGGGTAACAAGATAGAATTTTAAAACTCAAAAACAAGTAAGCAGTTTATTTCAATGAAATAGTTCAAATATAGAGAAATTTTTCAGAGATGATCATAATGACAATGTCCTCACCCTCAGATCTAGTAAACGCCTTTGTCCATTCCCAGCATATTCCCTGTGTTCCCCAGTAACCTGTGGTTGTGTGACTCCTTCCCACGGCATCTTTACATTTGTAATATACATGTATCTGTAAATGCTACAAAGTGTCATTATAATTGCATACATAATATGCTCTACATATCTTTCTATAACCTTTTTTCATTCAGTACTATCTTTTTTAGATTTATCCCTAATGTTTCAGTTAGATATAATTCATCTATTTTAGCTACAGGATAAGATCTTATTAAATGAGTATGCCACAGTTTCTTGATCCAGACTTCTGCACACTCATGTTTTCATGTGTGAACCAGGCTCTGAGGCACCCTGCACCTTGTCAGGCATACATGCATGTGTCTCCCTGAATTACAGTTCAGATGTATCATTGTGCAATTGCAGCGTGCACATCTTTAGCCTTGCTAGGTATTGTCCACTTCCTCTCCAGACTGGTGATTCTGGCATTAATTTCCACCAGCATTATAAAAGAGTTGTCATCTCTTCACATTCTCAACACTTGGTTTCATCAGACCTTTTCTTGTTTCTATGTCTATTTAGTGTGTTTTAATTTGCATTTTCATAATTGTTAGTGACATTGGAATACCTTTATGTTCATTCAGATTTCTTCAGTGAAAACCAGTTCAGTATTCTTTGCCTGTTTTATCCTTCATTGGTTTTTATGAGTTCTTTGTTCTAGATACTGATCCTGTGTGTGATTATCTAGGGATAATCTAAATCTAGTTAGAAGCTCTGCTGCTTCAATTTGAATCACAGATCTGTCAATGAATAAGTGATTTTGAACAAATTACTCAGCATCTTTTTTACAGAGGGCCCTCTGTAAAGTAAAATAACACTAAGCTCATAGGGTTTAAATAAGTTTATATCTAGGTATATATAAGTAATATGTGTGTATCTATATGTTCATATGTGTATATGTAAGTATATTTAAGTTCAACAAGTTTGTGTAATACAGTATCATAGTTGTATACTTATAGTTGATATGTACATAAACTTAATGAATATACCACATATGAAGGACATTTAAGCCTGACTATAAAAGTATTCTGTATTTACTATTATTGCTATTGCTATTTTTTTATCTTTTTTTTATTTGCTTATTGATTCATTGAGCACAAATGGAGCACAGCTATTGTTTCTCTGGTTGTCCACAAAGTAGAATCACACCATCTGTGCATTCATACATGTACACAGGGCAATGATGTCTGTCACACATTCTGTTAATATTCTTACCCCCCC
>JAJEJO010001437.1:0-112456 GCA_020662805.1 Glaucomys volans
AAAAAAAAAAAAAAAAAAGTCAGAAATGGTATCAATAACACATGGGGGAATTGGATGGGCCCTCAGAGAACCCAGGTGTCAGGGAGATGCCACTACACTGGCCTTGGGACATTTCCTTTCAATGGAGAAGCTATGATCCAATTGTTTGTTTGGCCCCATAATTCATATGTTGAAACAACCCTCAAGGTGATGGATTAGGAGGTGGGTCCAGGAATGGGAACAGGTACCAATTAAGTCCTTGACATGTTAGGAGAAGTTTGATGAGGGATTCAGAGATAAATTATCTCTCTCATAAAAAGGGAGTGGCCTCAAAAAGAAATAGAAGGGTTTTTCTGTTTTGTTTTGTTTTGTTTTGTTTTTCTTTTAGTGGTGCCAGGGATCAAACCCAGGGCTTCATGATTGCTAGGCAAGCACTCTGCCATTGAGCTACATCCTTAGCCCTAGAAGGGTCTCTCTGGAGGAGAAAGTCACAAAGAGAGAACAGAGCCAAAGGAGTCATAGGGAAGCAGGTGGGAGCCCTGGTTACAACATTCCTGAAGTCCTTACTACTTCTGTACTTCTGATCATACAAGCCAATGGATGTCATAGTGGAAGGCTGTTTGCATTGCATTTCCTGTTACTTGTAGCCCAGTGTACTCTAATGGATAACATATTCTGTGTGGCTATTACAAAGAAAGAGTAAAATCTACATATGCCAACATAGAAAGATGTCCAGAGTATATTAAGAATTAAGAAAAAAAGGGTCACACTGGGCATGGTGGCTCAGGAGAGGCTGAGGCAGGAGGATCGCAAATTCAAAGCCAGGCTCAGCAAGTTATCGAGGCCCTAAGCAACTTGGCAAGACCCTGCCTCAAAATAAAAAATAATTTTTAAAAAGGGGGATGGGGGTGTTGCTCAGTGATTGAGCACTCCTGGGCTCAATCCCTGGTACAAAAAAAAAAAAAAAAGTGAAAAAAAAAGGCTACAAAATAGTATAAAGTTGCATTTTTCAATATGGTAGCCATGAGCCACATGTGATAACTAAGCACTTGAACTCTTTGTACAAGAAAAAAAGAAAGAATGGAAAGCATGTAAAATATGTCATTAATAATTTTACATTGAAGCCAGGCATGGTGGCACATGCCTGTCATCCCAGCAGCTTGGGAGGCTGAGGTAGGAGGATCCTAAATTCAAGGTCAGCCTCAGCAATAGTGAGGCACTCAGCAACTTAGCAAGACCCTGTCTCAAAATAAAAAGTAAAAAGGGCTGGCTGGGGATATAGCTCAGGAGTTAAGCACGCCTGGGTTAAATCACTGGTACCAAACTGATTTTTCATGAATTGTCTCTTAGAATAATATTTTGGGTATATTAGGTTAAATAAGAAATACTATTAATATCAATTTTGACAACTAGAGAATTTTAAATTACACATGTAGCTGACATTTTATTTCTATTGGATCTCACTGTTAGAGAGTATACCCATTTTTGGTGGCACTGGGGATTGAACCCACGGCCTTATACTTGCTAGGCAAACACTATCACTGAGCTGCACCCCAAGCTCTTCTTATTTTTTATTTTTAGATAGGTCTTGCTAAATTGCCAACCTACCTCACCTTCTGGAGTATCTGGGATTACAGGAATGTGCTGCCACACTGGGTCATGGCTCCAAATTTTTTAAAACAAACTTACATATTTCTAAAAGTATATAGGAAAAAATACACCAAAAATTTAAAGAAGGTATTTCTAGAGAGTGACTTAGAGGTGAATTAAAATTTCCTTTTTCTTTTTCTTTTTAAAAACCTCTCTGGTCTCCTGGAGTTTCCATGATAACTTCCATAACAATTCTAGGAAATCAGTTAAATAAATTAGATCCAATTTTGAGCATTGGTGATTTTATGAAGGAACAGCCCAGGAAGATTCAGGGGAAAGCTGGGATGAGTTGATGAAGCCTCTTTGCTGGGGTGGGGTGAGGTAGGGGACACATCCAAGGGTCACAGGCAGCCAGACTCACCTTGCAGTAGGGGGGTGTCAGGGGCTCGGAGGAGCTGCCAAAACTCTCGGTCCCCAACAGCTTTCCCCATCACAGTTGTCAGGTAGGGGCCTGACAAGGAGGCCTGTGTTCCATACCTAGAAAAGGAAATGATGAAGAGAGGGGAGACTATTGTTCTCAAGGGGAGAAATGGAGCTCATCTACACCAGCAAAGAAGTTTTGCTCTCACTTTTAGGGCCAGCACTAGTTAAAGCCTTTCTGGACCACCTTTCCATGGGTCCATGGGTCTTACCTCAGCCCCTCCTCTCCAGACCCAATAATACTGCCTGCCAAGGCTTCACTCTTTCTGCTTTGACCATTATCATGACCTCCATGAGGGGAGACTGATTAAGTTATCAACTCAGTAGTCATTCCCTGTCTGGGGGCTGATATTGTGTGGGTCAGGGGTAGAAGTGAAGAAGCAGAAGCAGTCTTGGCATCACACTGAATAGGCCAAGGTACAATGAGAGAGTGTGAGGCCAGTGTGCAGAGACATGGGAACATGAGGAGAGGGACACTGGGAAGCAGAGGCAGAGACGACTGGCAGTGGCACTCAGTCTCTCATTCTGAAAGTTTCCATGGCTCAGTAGTATTCCCCTCTTCTTGGGGCTGGATTGTTCAGTTTGCTCTCTGGTTCCACATACTCCACACTCCTGGTTGCTGGAGTGGTTTGAATTAGATTTCTGGCCCTGGGATCTAAGAAATGCCTTATTCACACCTTTCCCATCTTCCTGAGCTCCCTGACTCTACATTTCCCTGACCCAGCTGGATGTCATTGCCAGAGAGTTCCTCTTAATACTCCATGGGCCACATCTTTCCTCCCTCCAAAAGACTTATCGAGGGTTTCCATCTTAAGACGTGGAAGGATTATACAAAAAAAAATTGTTTTTGATGGTGTTGGGGATTAAACCCAGGACCTTACACTTGCTAAGCAAGCACTCTAACACTGAGCTACATCTCCAGCCCCTTTTAAAATTATTTATTTTGAGACAGAGTCTATGTTGCTGAAACTTGCAATCCTTCTGCCTCAGCCTCTTGAGTTGCTGGGACGATATGTGTACACCGCCATACCCAGCAGATTATTTCTGCTGGTATTTTAAGAAACAGAAGCTCACTCAGGGTAAGAGGCAAAAGGAAAACAACCATCCCTCCATATCTTCAGGGGATTGGATCTAGGATCTCCCATGAATCCAAGCTTGTTCAAGCCCTTATATAAAGTGGCCTTTCTGCCCAGCCCAGGAACTCAGCCCATTCATATTAACAAAAGAACAGTTTCTCAGATTTGTGTTCATGATGACTTCTCAGAGATTCTCGAAGCTCTGAATTTAAAAATGCGTAATCTCCACATCTGTTAAATTGGTCCTGGCCAAGGTCATGCAGCATGTGTGTGGCCTGTGGCTGCTGGCACCCAGAAGCATTTCTCCGTGTGCTGCAGGAGACTGACCAGGAAGAGGGCTTAATAGTGAATGAAATGTTGGGGTCAGAAAAAAGCCTAGGAAGTTACAGCAGCCTATATAGACTCAGGCTCAATGGTGGCTCCAATAAAAGGGAGTACTGAGATCATTGGGCCTGCCAGCATAGACCTGCATTTCCACAGATAGTCCTTATTTGAATGTTATTGGCTTTTACACTTTTATTTCTATTAAATTTACAACATTGTTTAGGATTCATAGCTGTCTAGAGGAAGAAAGAGAAAGGACTTGATATTCACATGCAAGTATCTTATAGAAGAAGTAACAACAATGGATTTGGGAGATTTTTATCCTTTAAGGGTGTCTTGGCATATCTCTGATCTGAGAGTTTTTGACCCATATGACCCCAAGGTGACAACTCTTAGCCCTCCCTGGCTTCAGGATGTTGTTCTCTGGAAACTTCAGCTGGGGACAGGAGTTGGAGACCCTTCCTAAGAGGCACATCTTTCTAGGGGAGAATTCAGGGGAAGGGGTGACCTGTTGGGACCCTGACTTCTCATAAGAGAGAGTCATTCTCATAAGATGAATCACATTCATCTTATTTAGGCACAGATGGCCTGATGGAGAGCAGTGCACCAAACCCTCAGTTCCTATCTGTACAGTCCCTATCTGTAACAAGTTCTCAGACTTGTTACATCTCAAAGTGAGAAGCAAGTTAAAGGACATTGTCTGACCTCCTCAAGGTTGCACCAAGATTACTTAATACTAAAAAGTCTTCTTTTTGGAAACCTAACCTGTATTGAGCACTTCCTACATGCTGGATCCTATACCTATAAAAGCAAATGGCACAATCTCTTTGTGTGTGTGCACTACTGAGGATTGAAATCAGGGGTACTCTACCCCTGAGCTACATCCCCAGCCCTTTTCTTATTATTTATTTTGAGACAGGGTCTCACTAAGTTGCTCAGGCTGAGCAAATTGAACTTGAGATTCTTCTGTCTCAGCCTCTGGAGTAGTTGGGATTATAAATGTATGCCACTGTACCCAACTGAGTGGCACAATCTCTATAAGCCACTCATATTGGGCTCCTCACAATGGTCCTGTGAAGAGAGAACATCTGACATCCTCACTGAGTTTTGGTAAATAGCTGTCTCAGGTCCCTATCTGGAGAAAGGGGAGTTAGGATCCCAGTGCTGGTGGCTCTGCTTCTAGAATCTGCTCTCTTAATAACAATGCTAGCCTATAGTCCCTTATTTCCATGACAACAAGAGCCAGAAAGGAATGCAGAAGGTGGAAGCAGAAGTTGAGCCAGTACCTCTCCCAAGGGAAACCTCTCCTCTGTCCCCTGTCCCTTCCATGACCCTGTTTCAGGCCAGAGGGGATGAATGGAGTGAGAACTGGAAGGTGGGGGGTTCTTACGTGAATCCGCCTAGCTCATGGGCCTTCTTCAGGACATCCTCCAAAGAAGATCCAGCAAGAACAGGGATGGCCTGTTGATATGGTGGCAAGACGCTGGAGACCTTCAGTGTGACACTGATCATCTCTGAGACATGGGCAAGTGAAGGGTTCTCAAGAGTTGGAACCAACATAACTGTGCCAGGGAAAAAAAAGAAGGGGAAGCTTGAGGAGGAAGGAAGGTGAGGATAGGGAGTCTGGGTCTGAGTCCTTTCTTCCTGCAAGCACACTGTGGCCCGTCTGGACTGCATCCTTCTGCATGTTCTTAGCTTAGTCAGTGCTATGACTACCTGCTCAACTGAAACCTGACTGCCATCCCAGCTTTCTTGTCCCTCAGCCTCCACATCCCTCCACCACTCAAGATCAGGTTCCTTGCTAGTTTCTCTGCTTCAAGAATTCCCCTCCTACCCATCTGCCATATTGTACCCCAGAGGGCTCTTTTCTTTTCTTTTTGTAGCAGGGATTGAATCCAGGGGCATATAGCCACAGAACCACATCCCCAGCCCCCTTTTATATTTTATTTAGAGACAGGATTGCTAAGTTGCTGAGGCTGGCTCTGAAATTGCAATCTTCCTGCCTCAGCCTCCCAAGCTGTAAGGACTACAGGCATGCGCCAAAGTGCCTGGCCCCAATTACTTTTATTTTTATTTTGAGACAGGGTCTTGTTAAGTTGCTTAGGACCTTGATAAATTGCTGAGACTGGCCTCAAACTTGTGACTCTTCTACCTCAGCCTCGTGAGTCTCTGGGACAAGAGGCATGCACCACCATGCCAGGCTCCCAGAGGGCTCTTTCTAGAACAGCATACATTTGTATACATTTTTTCATGTTATCTGCTACCTCTGATGGTCTCATATCTCTCTCTCTCTCTCTCTCCCCCCCCCCCTCTCTCCATGCCTGAGGATAGAACTTGAACTCATAAATGCTAGGCAAGTCCTCTATAACCAAGCTATAGCCACAGTCCTTACCTGCTTTTCATTCAATCTGCCTGCTACTTTTGTTCATTCTCTCAGATTCCACTCTTTTGCAAGACCTTTCCCCAAGTTCCCTCAAATTCTTTACTTCTCTGTGCTTTTATTCTTGCTGCCTCCTTTCTGTTCTGCCTTCCCTTTTCCCTTCCTTCTCCACTGGCAAATCTCATCACTTCTCCAAGTCTCTTTCCCAGATGATACCCTGATTCAATGCTGCCAATTAATGCTCATCATGTATAAGAGCTATCTGAAATATGTTTCTCCTCATTCATTCATTCATTCATTCAAACATTTCTGCTCTGGAGTCCACCCAGTATCTTCATATTTGGTATCTTTAACCCCATACTGTGAGCATCTAGACTATGACCACATTTTAACTTCTGTGTCCCAGGCACACCAACAAACTTGTGTTGCCTCAGCAATCTGGGATCAAGCAACCTCCCCTAACTGGGACATACAGGTGTAAATAAACCTAGCAGATTGTAAAGAGTTGTGCTTCCACAAAAGGCTTGACTACCTCTTGGTGCCTGGCAGTTTGGAAAAATGAGATCCACATATGTCTTGTGGTTCAGGACGGGCAGCAGCTGGGAAATCATGAGAGCATTCTGGAAGGCCCCATCCTGCAGGCTGGCCAACAGGGCTGTCCTTGCTTTGAGGCATGCTATTCCCAGCCCCACCCTGGACGTAGGGGAGGTCATCAGCAACTGTGACGATGGGGGAGAGGAGAGGAAGAGGTGGGTCAGTCAGCAGGATAAACCAGGTCCTCCAGTCCCCAACCAGCCTGACTTTCTAGGACCTCCAGGCCATGGCTCCAGGCCCCTTTCCCACCTGCAGAGCCAGTGGGGTGCTGTAGACATTCCCAAAGTAGCCCTCAGGGGTCTGGGCCTTCAGGATCTTCTCCCTGGCTGTTTGGATGGCCATGGTGATCCGTTGTCTCTGATCAGGGTTGAAGTTGGAGCGTTCCAGACAGGTGAAGGCCAAGCCTGCCATGGCTACTGTGTCTGAGGGGATAGGACTTATGATGAGCTGGATAGTCATGTGGAGCCAGGCAGCACCTTGAGGTTCAGGCCCTTGTGGCAGTGGACAGCCACAGCAGGACTTAAAGGAACCGGACAACATGATCAGAGCAGCTAGTGCCACCAACCCAGACAATTTACTCAGGATTCTGTTTTATGTCTCAGGAAACCTCTCAGTTCTGGGCAAACTGGTTTAGATGGTCACTTTACTCTTTCAGGGCTAGAGGTCAGGGGAAGAGACTAGAGGAGGTAGGCCCCAAAAGACTGGATCTTATACTACTCACTCCCAAACCTGACCGCATTTTGGAATCCCCTGGGAAGTTTTAAGCCAACTGCTGCCTTGGTCCACACCCAGGTAGTTTGATTTAATTGATATGGGGGGTTGCATGGGTCCTGAGGTTTTTTTAAGCCTGTCTATCTGCTCCAGCTGATTTTAATGTGCCCTCTGATTTCTGTGTCTGGGGGCAGAACAAGCTCCATACTGGTAGGGGCCCTGCTGCCTTCTGTCTAGGTACTTACCCCCTGCCCCAACACACACACAGGTCCGCCATATAACCCCCACTGTATGCAAGGCACATACTCATTCATGAAATGCCTGGCCTAGAAGAGTCCTTGATTCATAATGATAAGAAATAGAAATGAAAGCCCAAGTTCACATAGTAAGGAAGCAGATCTGGAACCTATGGCTTAAGCTTCCTAGGTGCTATGATACTGAGATGATAGCTATGGACCCAGATCTTTCTCTATTCTAGGCATGTGCCAAGTCTGCTTATAAGGCATCCTATGTGGAGATATTGCTAGGAGGTCATTTTACTTTTTTTTTTTTTTAACTTGGTGCTGGGGATGGAAAACAGGGCCTTGTGAATGTTAAGCACACTCTTTTCTACAAAGCTATACCCCCAGCTCCTAGGTCATTTTATAGGAAAGGCTACCTGACTTCCCCAGGGGATATTACAGTAAGTATGCCATGGAGCTGAGATCTGGGTCCCAGTTCAGCTTCAAAGTTGGCTCATAGCCACTGCCCCCCACACCAGTCCCCCATCTCCATCTCACTCCAAAGGGATGTGATAAGGAGGCGTCTCAAAGAGAGGAAAATATGGGGCCAGGACATGGAGGTCTTCAGCTGGGGGTAGTGGCTAGGGACATCCAGCCTGGTCAACAGGGTTTGGTCCACTCACCCACAGAGAGGTGACCCTGGTGGAGATGGTGGTCATGTTCCACAGCATACAGGAGCTTGCCCACTACATTGTCATGGACCCGCTTCTGGTGGACACACAGGGCCAGGATGCTGAGGCCATACTGGTAGTAGCTGGTGTGGGGGTGGCCCTTGTGATCATGCCCTGGGAGGGAGAAAAACAAGGAGTGAGGGAGTCATGCCACGCCTCAAGGCTTGCCTCTCTGCCCTCTCCCAGCACGTAGTCCCACCAGCACATGGGATCCCACTGCCTGTACTTTCCAACACTCTTTTTTGAATTCATGAGATCCTTCATTCCTTCATTGCCTCAACCCCTACTTCCTAAAGTCCTACTATGTGTCCTACTATTGTGCTTAAAGATAAGAGTAAAGAGACAACAGTCTGGCACTGTGCAGATGGGGTCTCTGATCATGACACAACTCATTCTCATGAGAGCCTGTTTGTAACTGAAACATGGTCTGAGGCCTATAGAGCCATATAACAGAAGTCTTTGAATAGCTGGGAAGTCGAGACTGGATTTCTCAAGGAAGTGATGCCAAAGTTGGGGGGAGATAAAGGTAGAGTTGGAATGATCCAGAAGGGAAGGTAGACAGTCAGGTCAGTCTTGATGGCTGAGCATCAAGACTTGCTAATAGAATGCATGTAGAAATTCGGGAAAAGTGGATCAAGCCTAGTTACTGGGAAAGGCTTGAGTCTCCAGGTGAACAATAAGATAGGTAGAATGGGAAAGAGGCTGCAAAGAAAACCCAAAATTCTGATTCTCACCAAGAATATCATCTTATGAGCTCTCCCAACTGCTTCCCACCCACAGAAGATGGTGTCCCCTCACCAATGGCTCTCTTCTCATCCTCCAGGAACCACTTGAGCTGTGAGACCAGTCTGTCTCCTTTGCGGCCACCGACGAATTCACAGTTAGCTCTGAGAGCGAGCAGGTAGAGGGCCAGCTGGCCCATGGAAGGCTTGGTTTGGCAGCCACTGTTGTAATCACTGGAGGTAGACCTAGGACAAAGCCAGTTAACGGCACCCTTCCTTGCTAAGCCTGACTTTGGGGGAACAATGCCCTCCCCCATAACATCACAAAGTAGAAAAATTCTAATAGTTGGAAACATCGCTAGAAGTGTCAAAAATAGGTGTAGTTAACTACAGATATTTTAAAAGATGAGCAATTAAACACAAGAATAAATTCTGAGGGCTCCTGCATACAAATCACCTGTGCTTGCCCCACATTTTGGCCATGTTTCACCCATATGCTCCTTCCTTTCCTCTCCCACCCTATGTCCATTTCTCTAGGAGTCCAAGAAGAAAGGTGTTTCATGAATGCTCTTGATTCTTCACTCTTATTCAAACCCCAGAACAGGCCTCTCCTTAATGCTCCTTGGAAAGGAAGAACAGAAAAATGCTGCTTCTGAGCTCACTATGAAAAAGTATGGTAATGGATTAGTTATGTCTGCTTCGTGCACAAAAGAGAAGTACAGAGTCAGGTGTTACTTCTGGGCTCAGTATGAAAGAGTGCAGCCATGGATTAGTGATGTCTGCTTCATGCACTGGAGGTACACAGAGTCAGGTGTTGCTGCTGGGCTCAGTATGGTGGCATGGTTATGGATTAGTGATGTCTGCTTCAGGTATAGGAGGGTGCAGTAGCAGCACAAGGGCTCCATGTTAGCATCTCTGATCTAGTCCAACAATTATACAGAAGGAGAAAGACCCAGAGAAAGCAAAACTTGCCTAAGTCTGCCAACCAAAGCAGTAAAAGGCCCAAACTAGAACCCAGGTCTCTTGTCTCTTGGGATGTGAAGCAAGACACAGAGAAAGAAGAGAGTGCAGCAATACCCCAAGAGACACTGCTGATAATCAAGCTTGAGGCTGTGAAGGTAGAGGTCCTCCTTGGTCCCAGCCTGCATACTGGAGAGGCGCAGGCCCACATAGAGGCTGGGGTTCAGGTGCTCCAAGGAGAGTTGGTCCATCCAAGGCAAGAGGTGCTGACCCAGCTTCTCCACCAGCTGGCTATCTATCTCTGGTATTACTTAGGAAGGAAAATGGTACAAGTGAGGTCACAGAGCCATACCACTAGCAAGCTACTGCTTTGACCTTACCAGGGCCATCCCAAGGGAATAAATGTCCTCACTCCCGTCTTCGCCAAACACTACCCCACTATGCTACCATACTGAGGCAATAGATAAAGGGGGAAAGCAGGTGTTCCCGGAGAGCAGTTGGAGTGGGCAAGGGAGAGGTGGAAGGATGAGGGCAAAGGATGCTGTTGCCAGGCAACTACCTGCCCATCAGGAGCAACAGCAAGACTGGATATCAAGCCATGGGGTGTGCCGAGGCACTGCACCCCATCTTGCTTGGCCCTCACACCAGATCTGCTTTGTACAAGAGAGGAAACAAGTTCAAAATCATGTTATATATTATATGAGACTGCATAACCAAGGATGGGTGTGACTACAAATCCCCTGTTTTTTGGTACCTCGCTGAATACATGTTTTACCCATTGACAAAAATGTCAACCTTAGGCAGCGCATGTTACGCATCCAGTTTTCAAATGCCATGAACTTCTAGCTGTTCACTGGGGCTGCCTGATGAACTTCTTCCCTGCACATCTCAAAGTAACTCTTTTCTTGCCACCTGTGTTTGTGAAAATGGTCTGAGAGTTTGAGGCAAGTGACTAGCAAACTGTCATATTCTGTAGCTATTTATTTGCATGCCAGCAAATTTATTTGAAGATATGTAACAGATACTAAAATACCCTGGAAGCAGAAGCCTCAGGGAAATTACCCAGCTCTAGTTGATGGCTGCCTTCCTCCCTTAGGGAAGGGACCCAAGCTCAGAACAGGGCAGCTTAGAGTAGCTTGTGTTAGAAGCATTTCCAAATGGAATGGACTTTCCATTCCATTTACTGCCTCCCAGATCCTGCTGGTTCCAGATGCCCAACAGAAGCCTCCAGTGTGCCACATCCTAGGATGCTGGGAAGGCCATTCCTAGAGGACTAAGGAAAAGAACTGCCACAGAGTGCTCCATGTACCTCCTGGGCCTTGAACACAGCTCCATCTTTCTGAGTTCAGGTCCCATGAATTTATGCCTGTTTTTCCAAAAGTCACAGATACCTGCTCCTATAAAGTGACCATTCACTAGTGTGAAACCGAATAATTCTTTGCTGTGTGAGGCCAGGCCAGAGCACCCAGCTGGTTTCTCACCACATGTTCATTAAGAGGGTTTTCAGCCTGGCATGGTGGTGCACACCTATAATCCCAGGGACTCGGCAGGCTGAGGCAGGAGGATCAAAGTTCAAAGCTAGCCTCAGCAACTTAGTGAGGCCCTAAGCAAGACCCTATCTCAAAATAAAATAAAAAGGACTGGGGATGTGGTTAAGTGACCCAGGTGGTTCAATGCGAGAGGGGGTGGGAAGAAGGAGGAAGAGGAGGAGGAGGAGGGGAGGAGGAGGAGATAGTTTTCTTTTCCTGTGTGGGTGCTTATCTCTTCTTCTGTAGCCTTCTATCTCTGTCTCTCTGTTGGGCTCTCTGGCTCTGCCTGTCTCAGTCTCTCCAATAATCTGTTTCTCCACACTTCTCTTTTCTTCTTCCATTTCCTGAAACAGGTGAGGGAGGCCTCTGGCTCATCCTGGTATTTGACCTACAGTGTGATGAGTCAGCAGAGGCTAGAAATGATAAGATGAGGATTGGGCTATAAAGGGAGACTGACAACCAGTTTAACCTCCCTTAGAAGGAAGGAACTGGGCAGGCTCTCTCCCCTCTGGGGCCTCCTGCTCACAGGGACATCCTGCACTTACAAATCCCAATCCTGCCAGTTAAGGACTGATTGGTATTGGCATGTAGAAACACAGAAGCCCACTTTGCATTGGCATTAGTGTAGCAAACCTGTCAATTTCAAAAGCATATAGAGCTTTAAGCTAATAGAGAAGGTACTGTGAGATCCTCACACCACACCAAAGAGAAAGGCAGGAGCATTCTTAGTGCATTTTCTGGGTGCAGAAATGAGGTTGGGAATGACTTACTTGGCGGCAGCAGGCTGCACCCCAAATCCTAGGACAATGTCCTCTAGACCCCAAGAGGAGATCTTGTGGAATCAGGTTGATGGGCTATTTGTGTGGTTAAGGACAAGGCTGGTCAGATGGGCAGGAGGGAAAGTTCTGGCTGCCCCAACCCAGGTCTCCCTGGGAATGGCCTGGACAAGAACCAAGGACTCGGGGATGAGAGGTTTGATTTTCCTATGGAATACAGGTCAGAGGTTTCTGGTGCCCAGCAAAGACCCTGACCTGAAGTTCTAAGAACTGAGTCTGGCAAAGTTCCACTGGAGCACCTTGAGCAGATCACTTGGCCTCTCTGACTTTTTCGCCTGACACTGGACATGTCTGTACCTGCCTGTCATGGTTTCCTCAGAGACCTGGTGTGTAGATTATAAGGAGGAAAAAAGATGTGAATAGCCAGAGTTCTGAGATCTCCCTCCTGTTTCCCACCTGACCCCAGTGCATGAGTGGCCCTGAGTCTATGCACTGAGACTCACGGACAGGTCCTGAGAGGTCCTCAGAGGTACCTGAAGATCCTTCAAGATGCAACACAGCCAGGGCAGGCAGGGTCTTGGAGCATTCACTTCCCTCTGCCTGGAATGCTTGTCCCCACTTCCTTCCTCATGGGCTCCTTTTCCTCCTTTGGGTTTCAGCTCCCAATCTTTAGAGATTCTTTCCCAGACTCCCTCCCAGAATCAGTGGACCCCTGGCTTTCTACCTCCACTTTGGATTGGCTGTTGCTTTTTTTGGTGGGGAGTGGGACTGGGGACTGAACCCAGGGGCACTTCACCACAGAGCTATATCGCCAGCCCACCACCCTTTTTAAACACTTTTAGTTATAGATGGATACAATACCTTAATTTTATTTATTTTTATGTGGTGCTGAGGATCGAATCCCATGCCTCACAAGTGCAAGGCAAGCATTCTACCACTGAGCCACAGCCCCAGCCCCCCTTTATATTTTTTATTTTGAGAGAGGGTCTCAAGAAATTGCTGAGGCTGGATTTGAACTTGTGATCCTCTTGCCTCAGCCTCCTGAGCTGCTGGGATTACAGATGGGCTATACCACACCCAGCTTTGTTGGCTTCTTTTGTGGAACTCACCACAGCCCAATCTGGCACTTGATTGCTTTTGTCCATCCCCTTCCCTAGAACATAAACTCTAGGAGGGCATCGATTGGACCTGTTCTGCTCTTTGTTCTTTCCCCTAAGCCTAACATCAGGCCTGGCACAGAAAACCTCAATAAATATGTGTGGGATGAATAAATGAACAAATACCTGAATTAATGGAGATCTTGTCTGGTGGGGAGTTAGACATATAATTAATTTCAACACAGTGTACCAAGATGGAGGTCCAGCTAAACCCCAACTGCTGTGGAGGTCCTGAGAGGCAGGTAAGTTCCCCCATCTCATCCCTCAGCCTCAGTTTCCCCAGATATATAATGAGGGGGTGGACAAAGTAGTCCTCCCTGAGACCCAGGAGGAAAAAGGCAAAAGATAGATGCTGGCTACTCACCACAAATCTCAGCAAGAGTCCCCAGGACCCCCAATAGGAAGAAGAAGGTCCCAAGGTGTCCCATGGCAGGAGCAGTTGGGCGAGCAGCAGGCGGGAAGTAGGAAGACTCCTGGGGTGGCCTCTCTCAGAGGCTCCTCTCACCACAGCCCAGTCACTACTCTGAGAGAGGCAGCTTCCTGTCACTGATTAATCTCTCCACTCCCACTGTGCCGCTAAGTCAGCAAAGAGAAAGGAGAAAAGGTCTGTTATTGAGGGGGGAAGAAGGCCAAAGAACAGAGGAAGGAAGGGCAGAGCAGCTTCCCTTGAGTTAGGGGACAAAAGGTGAGGAAGGGCCAGTAGAGACCCTTTGGGACAACTTGAAGCCAGTCACATTCTGTCCCTGCTACTTAAAGAGCCAGGGACAAGCACAGGGTCTGACATTTGATCTGTCCAAGTTCATCCTACTGCACCTTCTGCTGTCCCCCAAGCTGTTCCAGCAGTGAACTTTCAGAACTGGGATGCCTACCTGATGCTCCTCACAAAGGAACCCCTCAGAGCACCCGCCCTGGCTGGGAACAAGGAGCACAACAGGGAGCTGTGGTAGTCACGTGAGCAAGAGCTTTGGAGTCAGCTGCTCTCTGCTGGCCAACCTGCCCAGAGGGCGGAGGCAGTCGCTGGATCCAGATCAGACTGGCCCGTTTTTTCAACTAACCCAACAGACCTGGGGTTTCCTGGAGAAGACAAAACAAAACAAGTTAAATAATGAGACTGAATCATTTGGGTTACAAAACCATGGAAGCAGGGCTCCTTGCCAGGATTAGGAAGTAACTTTTAAAAATCTCTGCAGAGAGAAGGAACAAAGGATTCCTCATGTGCTCAGCCGATGTATATGAGTCAACTAGTGGTGGCTGTGTGACATACCCAGGTCACTTCTCTGAGTTTGAAATAATTCCGCATGTGTGAGAGGAGAGGGTTGAACAAGATCATTCTAACAGTTCCCTTTTAGCTCAACGTGTGAAGATGTTAAGATCATAAAACACCTCTCATCATCTTCAAATGAGATTTTTATTGCAATTATTTAATGGCAAATTACCAATGTTCTTGCAAGATAATCTACTCTGTGCCTTTTTATTGTAAATGAAACTTTCAATATAGATAAATATGGAGATGTGGATTTATTTTTAAAAGTACTTGTAAATTGTGTGTGTGTGTGTGTGTGTGTGTGTGTGTGCATGCACAATGGGACAGGGTCTAACTATGTTGCCCAGGCTAGCGTGCAATAGCTATTCATAAGTGTAATCCCCTTGATACTTAGTAGAGACACATAGCACACTACAGCCCCTGGCTCTAGAGATTCTCCTGCCTCAGTCTCCAATATTAGGTGGAACTACAGACACTCAACAATATACCTGACCTTGTAAATTTCAAATAAGATAGATTGTCCAGTCAGCACAATGGTGCACACCTATAATCCCGGCTATCCAGGAAGCTGAGGTAGAATCACAAATTTAAGGTCAGCCTGGGCACCCCAGAGAGTGCTTGCTTAGCATGTGCAAGGCCCTGGGTTCAATCCCCAGTACCATCAAAACAACAACAACAAAATAGAGCCACTAAATGGGGGTGGAAGTGGGCTGTTTTAGGTCACATGTTCAGGAAAATGAAAAAGAAAAATGATTAAATTGTTTGGTTCATAATTTCTGTTTGAGGGACTACAGCTCAGAAAGTAAAAATTAGTTTGGAGTCATGCATGGTAGTACACACCTATAGTCCTAGGTCTTTGGGGGGCTGAAACACAAGGATTACCTGGGCAACAAAGCAAACCCTGTCTCAAATAAAGAAAGAGGGGTGGGGAGAGAAAGGAGAAATAATAGGTTAGAGTGAGAAAGACAAAGTCTGCCTGCCCATGCATTAGGCTGGTATAAGAGGCATGAATAAAGCCAGCTGCAATATTAACAGGAATCATTATTTCTATCAAGGTCATGCAAGCGTCAACTGTAAAATGTCCTAATAACCATGTTCTTTGAGTAACTACTTTTTTTTTTACTGAGATTTCAGTTTTTTTCTTCTAAATTCACAAAGTATCAGAAATTGGCTATTTGAAAGTATTTTAGTCTGAATGAAAGTTCCCACTCTTGCCTATGGGAGCTAAGTCACACAGTTCAACACAGAGAAGAAGCTTAGAGAAGGAATTTATGGACTCCACATTCCACACCTATCTTTTTTTTTTATTCAAATCTTCATAGAAGCTTTATTCACAATGATCAAAAACTAGAAACAACTTGAATGTCTTTCAACAAGTTACTGGTAATACAAACTGGGGTACAGTAGTACCATCGGCTAGTACTGGGCAAAACCGAAGGAATGGATTATTGATACATGGAACACACTGGGTAAATCTCCAGAGAACTTTGCTGAGTAGAAAAATGCCAAAACTAAAAAAGTGACCTACCATGTAATTCCATTTACATAACATTCTTGAAATGATAAAATCAGAATGATTGGGGTTCTGGAGAAGACAGAGGCCACACCTATCTTAACTTTGTAATTTCCAGTAAAACAGGAATCTGGAGTCAGTTTGCTGTCCAGGTCTGAGGCTGACCCTTCGCACACAGCCCTGGTTGCTTTGAGCCTATTAAAAACTGCCTGGTTGACATTTCACCCAACTTCACCTCCCCTCAAGTCCTTTAATAACTTTTGCCTTTGTTGGGTCCATAGTTCCTCTTCTGGGTGGTCTCCCTCATAGAGATGGGTCAACACATAGGACTTGGTTTTTCCTGCTGGTCTTAGCTGATTGGGATAGGACATAACCTACAAAATAATTTCAAAGAGAAAATACAATTGTAGGCATGAAGATGGAATGAGAAGAATGGATATGTCAGGTACACAATTGTATTCTTACACATAGTATACTGCTTAAGTAATGAAAAATGTACATTTATTAAAATCTTATTTTAGAGGCAATTTGTAATGAAGACACACCAGAAGGGAAAATTAACTATCTTAAGGTCAGAATAATCAGTGGCCAAGTCACCTTCTTCTGCTTCATGCTGCTTTTCTGAGGAGTCTTCCATTCCCCTCTTTTGTGGATATTAACAAACTTTTTCTCAAAGTTATATGGAAAGGCAAAAGACGTGGAATAATCAATGAAATAATGAAGAAAAAGTTGGTGGACATACGCTACATGATTTTAAGATGTTATAGTAATCAAAATGGTGTTGTATTGGTGAAAGAGTAAACAGATTGATCAATGCAACAGAATGGAGAACCAGAAATAGGTTCATGCAAACAGTTAATTGACATTTATTTTTCTGGTATGGGAATTGAACCCTGGGGTGCTTTATCACTGGGCTACATCCCAGTCCTTTTTATTTTTAATTTTGAGACAGGTTCTTGCTAAGTTGCTGATGTTCTGATTAAATTGCTGAGGCTGGCCTTGAACTTGAGATCCTCTTGCCTCAGCCTGTTGTGTTGCTGCAATTATAGGTATGTACCACCATGGCTGGCTCAACTGACATTTTGATAAAGGAGTGAAGGCAATGGACAATGGAGAAAGGATAGTCATTTGAACAAATGGTTTTGGAACAATTGGATGTTCACAAGCAATAAAATCAACCTAGAAATATACTTCATAACTTTCATCAAAATTATTAACTCAAAGTAGATCTAACTGTAAAACACAAAACTATTACACAATTGCTTCTTAGATTCAACACTAAAGTCATGGTACATGAAATAACTGATAAACCAGACTTCATTAAAATTAAAAACTTCATGCTAGGCACAGTGGCACATGTCTGTAATTCCAGCAGCTCAGGGGGCTGAGGTAGGAGGATCACAAGTTCAATGCCAGCCTCAGCAATGTAGTGAGGCCTTATGTAACACAGAAAGACCCTGTCTCTAAATACAAAAACAAAACAGAGCTCAGGATGTGGCTCAGTGTTTGAGTGCTGCAGGATTCACTCACCAGTACCAAAAAAAAAAAAGAAAAAAAGAAAAGAAAATGATGAGGAACCCGGTGTGATGGCACACACACTGTAATCCCAGTAGTTTGGGAGGTTGAATCAAAAGGATCACAAGTTCAAAGCCAGTCTCAATAACTTAGTGAGGCCCTAAGCAACTTAAGAGACCCTGTCTCAAAATACAAAAATAAAAAGGGGTAGAGATGTGACTCAGTGGTTAAGCACCCCTGGATTCAATCCCTGGTTTAAAAAAAAATAAATTAAAACATAGTTCAGTGATAGAGCATCCCTAGATTCAATCCCCATTATTGGGGAAAAAAAAAGAAAAGAACTTCTGTGAATGACCTTATCAAAAGAATCAGAAGACAAGCCACAGACTTGGAGAAAATATTTGCAAAACACGTATCTGATAAAGCACTGTTAACCAAAGTATACGAAGAGCTCCTCAAACACACTTACACAAAAATGAACAACACCATTTTAAAAGTGGGCAAAGAACCTGAACAGTCACCCCACCAAAGATGATACACAGATCGCAAATAGCTTATGAAAATATACCTGACATGTCATTAAGGACTTGCAAATTAAAGCAGTGAGATACCACTAAATACCAATTAGAATGGCTACAATGTAAAATATTGACAATATCAAATGCTGATGAGGATGGAGAGCAATCAGAACCATTATTCCTTACTGATGAGAATGTAAAATGGTACAACCAACTTTGGCAGACAGTTCAGCAGTTTCCTCCAAGGCAAAACACAGTCTAACTATCTGATCCAGTAGTAAACTTCCTAGCTATTTATGCAACTGATTTGAATACTTATGCCCTCACAAAAGTCTGAATGTGAAAGTTTTTGATAACTTTATTCATAACTGCCAAAATATGAAAGCAACCAAAGTGCTCTTAGGATAATGGAATGTATATGTAAATGGATAAACAAGTTGTAGTACATCTATACAATTAAGTTTTACTTATTTATTTTGGTACCAGGGATTGGACCTGGGAGTGCTTAACCACTGAGCCACATCCCCAGACCTTTTTATTTTTTATTTTGAGACAGAGTCTCACTAAATTGTTTAGGGCCTTCTAAGGTTGCTGAGGCCAGCTTCGAATTTGCAATCCTCCTGCTTCAGTCTCCTGAGCTGCTGGGATTACTGTAACCAGCACAATTAAGTATTATTTAAATGAAAATATGATAAAAAGAAATGAGTTATTAAGTCACAAAAAGACATGGATAAAACTTAAATGCATATTGTTAAGTGAAAGAAGAAAGACTGAAAAGCCTACATATTGTATGACTCTAATAATATAACATTCTGAAAAAGCAAAGCTACAGAGATGGTAAGATCAGTGATTGGCAGAGGAGGATAGAAGTTTGAATAGGTGAATTGGGCTCAAGAGATTTTTTTTCTTTAGCATGGCAAAACTATTCTGTATGGTAGTATAAGGGTGGATACATAATGCTATGCATTTTTCAACACCTATAGAACTTTACAGTACATAGAGTAAACCTCCAGTGGTCAGCCTCTGAGCTACTTATGCAAGTGCATAGAAATTTAAAAAAATTTTTTTTAATCACTTAAAAGTTCAGGAGCTCTCAGTCCTGCCTTATTTCTTGAGAGTGTTGAGTCTAGAATGGGTCCCTCCTCCCTAAGCCCACAGAACTATAAGAGGAAGCCCAAGTTTAAGGGAAGAGGAAGTGTAAGGGGTTTAAGGGTAATCCTGAGGGCACTCTGAAGGTTCCCTAGGATGCAGTCTCTTTTTTACTGCAGTAAGCTAAATCTAATTTTTTTTTTTTTGGTTATAGGTGTGTTTCTGGTGGTTTTTGCTCAGAATGTTTTGACAATTTTAACCACTTTATTTTGTAAGCATTTTCATTTTTCTGTATATGAAGTGATATGTAATAAAAAATAAAAACATGTCAAAATATAAGCTAATCTAGAAGAACTTTTTAGTCATCATAAAATGAAATTCCAAGTGACGAGAAATCATTGTGTCACAGTTTGACAGCGTTTTCTTCCTAGTGTGTACCTACAGTTCATCTTACAACTCTTAATATCCTAGATTGAATGCAGTAGGCTCAGCCGTAAAGGTGGGACTCAGCCAGTTCTGTCTGTCCTACTTTATTTAAGTAACACTGTTGTACCCAAAGAAAATAAAATCATCCAAGCCGAAAAAAATAAAAAATAAAAAAGTTCAGGAGCTCCTAATATGGAATGCAGACTGTGACAATCTAACTGTATTACAAAAGCATGAAACAACTCACTGAAGGGGGTCAGGGGAAAGAGACTGACCTAACTATGAAAAGGAGAAGGATCTGTAAGAATAAAAGCAAGAGGCACTAGGCATTGTACTCTAGTTGATAAAGTTGTGTTCCATGAAGATACAGGTAATAAATCTGATACTATTAGACCTACATATTGGAATTAAGCAATTAAGTAAATGATGGAAAAGAGTGAAAGGTAGGTTTCTCACTTTTGGAGAGGAAGTTTATAAACAAGGGGAAGCTAGAATGATTTATGTGGTAACATTAAAGTTGAAGAGATTAGTATGAACTTGTGTTTAGCTTAATTGTAGATACAGATGGTTACATATAGAAATATCTATGGATATGTGTGGTACAACAGAATAGAATACACACATACATTTCCTTGCTCTGTCAGCTGAGTCTAGAAGGAATGACTAATCCTGTAGTGATAAGAACACCCAGCATTCAGATCTTGGTTTATGTTATTATCATTCCCTATTAGAAGAAATCAGGCCTCTTTGAAAAAATAGCTAATACTAGAACTGGGTCAAGAAATATAAAAGATGAGGAGAGAGTATCTCCATAAATTATTTAGAATGCTTCTATGTGGGAAATATACCTTCTCCATTTCAGTAATTTCTCTTCATATTTGATTATTCATTTATAAATGGACTCACACATATTTATTTTTTTGTTTAGGTTATATTTTAATGCTACTTGTTTATTTTGTTGCTCAAATTGTTCTACTTTTGGCCATAGAGGGGTTGTTTTGTTGATTCCTGTATTCCTTCAACATACTTCATCAGTGTGGGTGGGGGGTTGGGGGGGACCACCTCCTTACTTTCTGTCACCAAAAAAATGTTCAGTATCAGAGTCTAGAAGTAAACTCAAACACCTATGGTCAATTTTCTTGTATGTTTTTTTTTCCTATGCTGGGATTAACCCCGGCAGACACTCTACCACTGAGCTATATCCCTGGTCCTACCTGTGGCCAATTTTCAACAAAGGTACCAACGTAATTCATTAGAGGGAAAGACATGGGTCCTCACTTCTGATACTAAGTACAAGTTTGGGGGTTCTGATTGCTCCACTGCTATATACATCTATCCTTAAGCCTATATCCCCACTGTCTTGATTACTATAGCTTTATAATAAATCCTGAAGTTAGATGGTGTCTTCCAACTTTGCTTCTCTTTCAGGATTGCTTTGGATATTCTGATCCTTTCAATTTCTGTAGATTTTAGGATGAACTATTAATGCATACCAAGAACCCCTGCTATGATTTTGGTTGGGATTTTGATTTTAGTTGATTTGGATTGCTATCTTTAATCTATAGATTGCATGGTAGCTCTGACAACACATGGCCATTGAGTATTTGAAATGTCACCAGTTTGTATTGCAATGTGTTACAAATCTACAATACTCACTGAACTTAGAATGGAACAAAGGAATGAAAGAAGTTCATTATTAAGTTTTTATGGCTTACATGTTGAAACAATATTTTTTGAAGAGTGGGTTAAGTAAAATAAATGAGAAAAATTTAGAAGTGTAGGCAATCTTATGGATTGTTCTCTAGCTTCACAGTTGGAGAACTTTTGCTCTCCCCAGTCTCCACCAAAAATAGATGGATAAATTATAGTATATTCTGTATAGCAATGAGAGTAAATAAAAGTTCACACAATAGCATGGGTGAATTTCATAAAAATGACTTTGAGTGTAGGAAGCTAGACACAAGGAAAACATACTGTGTGGGGGATATGAAGTGTCCCTGGAAGTGCTCCTGTGAGAAGCCCTAGCCTCCTAGAGGAAGAATACAGAATGCAGGTAGGGAATGCTTACTTTCCTTCTCCCTAGAACCATTTCACTTTTCATGCACCCTGAGATTTAGTCTGTAGCCATTTGTCTAGTCAAATGGTCTTATCTAAAAGGATAATAAACTTATCTTCCTAAGAAGACCAAATGTTTACAACCCAGATCAGAGTCTGGGTTAAGTTTCCAAGGTTCCAGGAAGACTGAGTCCTCTCTTTCTAAGTATTGATCTACCTAGAGGGATGAAGCTTAGACTTAGGAAGCATCCCAGCCAAGGGTACAGGGTTTAATCTGCACTTGGAATGATGTACAGTCAGCACTCCTCAGATTTAACCAGCCATGGATTAAAAATATTTGGGGACAAAAATTCCATCTGTACTGCACATAGACTATTTTTCCTCATCATTATTCCCCCAAACAAGGCAGTTTAGCAACTCTTTGCACAGTACTTTGCATTGTATTAGGTATTATAAGTAATCTAGAGATAATTCGAAGTATACTAGAGGTTCTATGAAAATATATATATATATATGCAAATATATAAGGGACTTGCACATTCTCAGATTTTGGTATCCTCGGGTAGTCCTGGAACCAATCTCCATCCCACCCTCCACCTCATCCTGTGCAATTACAGCAGTTACTGAGGACAACTTTAATTATATTCCAATGGATTAGAATAAGAATTCGGATTTTTCCATTCTTTCTCCAAGGAGCAGAAGTTTTTCTTTCTCTTTTCCAGAGCAGAGGAAAAGACAACTGCCTCTCTCCTATATATGTAACTAGAGAATATATGTTGTTCTGAAGCAGGCTAGAGACCCCCACCCAAAAGACCCTTGCCATAATTAAGCTTCCCCTCTTGTCAGATCAACAGTTGTGGTTGGTAGTTTCCTTTTTCTTGTAAGTGCCAGGTTTGCACACAAAAGGTGTGAGTCTGCAAGCTTGTTGCATGAAAAGATTATTTCTGTTTTCTTGGTTAAAAAAAAAAAAGAAAAAGAAAACTGTGAAACCTGTGTCTGGTCTAGAGGATGGAACAGAAAGCACTCTTCATGTGAACCTCCAAGTCTCCAACCTTCCCTGCCCCACTGGGTATAAAGTTCAAAGAATTCCCAAAATCTTTGTTCAGAGGACAACTTCTTAGGTGAGAGCCACCTCTGAACTCTGCAGTTAATAAACCTGCTTCCTAAAGATTTTCTGGGTGTCTAGCTTCTTCTGTCCTGCTTCATTTGGCGACCCCAAAGGGACAGTGGAGGTGAAAAGTTTTTTTTTGCCTCTCTTGTCTCTGGGTCTAGCTTCCCCGGGACATTGCGACATCGGAGGACAACACTTCTCCTTGGTGCACCTGTAGGTGAGGTGACTCATCTGGTGTCCCAGAGCTGCTGCCCCAGAATATAATAGAACCCACCAGGAATAGGGAATTTGGAGCACTGTTCAACTAAACAGGTAGGATCCAGGTCCTTAGCAGTAGCCCACCTGACATCCCCATAGAAGGCTAAGCAGGTGGAAAACAGGCTTGATCAACCTCTGAGGGTCCTGAGTAACCTCCAAAAGGAGTTGGAGTCAAAAAGGGCCTGGGGAGTCACCCAGGTTATCTCTGTTTGCTGTCAGCAAGCAGAGGGGAAACTGTGACTCCTTCTTTGATTCTGGAATTTGTGGAATTTTGGGGATTTGGGCAGAATAGAAACTTTGCTCTGAACATGTCTGTGTGAAAGTGTGTGAGAATATATGAATGAGACGGACAAGGGAAGGGTTCCAACCCAGCCCAAGGGCCAAAGCAAGTGCCGAGTCCCAATCGAAGGTTCTGGGGTGCCTCATGCAGTCTGTGGCAGAATTCCACCAAACAACGTCTACGTGGAAGCTCCAGGTCAGGGGTTGATACTGACTTGCAAGTCTAAGAGGATCCTAAATCCCTGAGAGGGGAACAGCCAGAGACAGACAAAGTGAGTCTTGTCCTATGTGTGTGACACCAATGCAGGGTAGAACATAGGAAGTTCACAAAGGAAACTGAATCGTTTGAAATATATGTTAGAAAACTTTTAAGAAAGGTTTTAATGGTAAATGTGGGATAAAGCTCACTTCATAGAGGTTATATACTTTGCAAATTAGAATGACCAGCCTTTGAGGTGGGATGGTTACCAGAAGGATTTTTAGACAAAAATGTCGCTGGTGAAGCCCTTTTAATAGTTGTTGGAACCCCTGGACATCCACACCAATTTCCTTATATTGATTGCTAGCAAGAGATAGTACAAAAACAGCCCCCTTGGTTGAGAGCCTATCTGAAAGGACAGATTACAATGGCCTCTAAGACCCAACTAAATAAACAGAGAAAAACCTGACCAAGAAAAGATAGAAATGAAACCAATTTTCCCTGTGATCAAGAAGAGAATCCACCACCTTATGTGCCAATCTACCCGACTTTACCAAGACCACTGAGACAGCAGACTGTCTTTTCAGCCCTCTTGTCCCCAGAGCCAACAAATGGTGACTCCTTGACACTGGCTACTCCTTTCTCCTCAATGCCCTCAGTGCCAGAGACTTCCCCAGAGCCAAAGACTCCACCTCCCAAGACCAAGGCAGGAAACTTGTCCCAAGGTCCGAGCCACAACCCAGATAAGAGTTCTCCAGATGTTCCTACGAAAGAATAGAGGACCTACATATGCTGACCAGGAGGGAAACATCTGAGGGGGTCAATGCATTTTTGTGTGTCAGCCCTTCACCACCACTGATCTCTTGAATTGGAAGAACCATACTCCCTCCTACAAAGAGAAGCCCTGGGCCATGATTGATCTGATGCAGTCCATTATCCAGATCTACCAGCCCACCTGAGTTTACAGAAGAATGCAGATGGGTGACCTGAGCAGCTTTAAAGTGGCCAAAGGAACATGTTCTGGACACACAAGGCAACATTCAAGCCTATGCCCAGGCCCAGTACCCCAACACAGACAGAGGGTAGGACCCCAACAAAGAGGAAGATCTCCTAAAGATAAAGAGATATCAAGAGGCCCTCACAGACAGCCTAAAAGAAGGGGAAAGGAGAGCCCTAAACACGAATGACAATTTGATAAGTACTCCAAACCCTGATGAAAGCCCCAACCAGTTCTTTGAATGACTATGGGAGACCTTCCAACCCTCCCCTCCCTTTGATCCTGAGGCACCAGATAACCAACAGGTAAAACTAGCCCAGGGAGACATTCGCCAAAATCTACAAAAAGTAGAGGACTTTGCTGGACTTTGCTAAAAAGAATGCCAATGAGCTTATTGAAGTGGCCACCACAGTTTTCATCAACTGAGAACAGGAGGCTCAATAAGAGACAGACCAAAAGATGAAGAAGATGGATCTCCTTGCAGCTGCCCTCAGGGCAAACCAAGAGGTTACCCAAAGGGGGGTCCCACCAGGATAAAGCCAAAACAAATGTCAAAATTGGGGCCAAATGCAGGGATGAAGGAAGGTTTAAATGGAGGGACCACCTCACCTGGGGACTAGGCTGAGACTAAGCCTATGTGCTTACTGCCATCTAGAGGGCCACTGAAAGAAGGAATGCCCGTAACTGAAGGCCAAGTGTGAACCAGGCTGCCACAGGGCTTCAAAAACTCACCAACCATCTTCAGGAAGGCACTGGCTATGGATCTGAAAAATTTTTCTTACAAAATGATGTGGATGCTGGCCTCTGATGTGGATGCACATTGCTCCAATATATACATGACCTATTGCTGGCTGGAGCAACTGGAAAAGACTGCATGAAGGGGACACAATTTCTCACTCTCCTATGTGAAACTGGCTACAAAGTCTCAAAAGAAGAAAGTCCAAATCTGTCAAGAAAAAGTCAAGTACTTCAGTTTCTATCTGACTCAGAGACAATGAATCAAAATATGCCTTCACTATTCTTCATGTTCTTGAGAACTTAAATGAGAAAAGGGGGTTAATTAACTCGGGAGAAAAGGCATAAAATATGGACAGGAGATTCTTAATCTTCTGGATGTAGTGTGGGCACCCAGAAAGGTGTGGTCATATATTGTGGGGGCCACCAAAGGGGAATCACCATGGCTGATCAGGGCAAAGAAAGAGCAGACAGAGAAGCAAGGTTAACTGCCTGCAAGAAACAGAAAGGAAATCCTGTTCCAAGTTTAAATGCCATCCTACTGCCTGACCCTCTAACAGAATGGGAGCCAAAATATTCCCAACCTGAAAGTAATTGGTTTAAGACCGAAAAAGGAAAGTATCTGAAGGCAGAAATTTTCTGATGGCTGCATAGCCATCCCTGAGACTCTAGCCCCTGCCTTCATCTGACAATTCCACAGGGGAGCACACAATGGCTGAACGACACTTGAGACTGTTCTGAGTCAGCATTTCTATGTCCGCTGGCTCACAAGAATCTCCCAGGTGATCTGTGAACAATGTGAGATGTGTGCCTGCAACAATATTTACCAGGAGCCAAGGCTTCCACCGGGAGTCCAAACTACAGGAGGAACACCTTTTGAGGATGTGGAAGTAGAATTTACTGAACTAGCACACTCACAGGGTATAAATATCTTTTGTTTTTTTGTCTACCCTTATTCTGGCTAGATGAAAACCTTTCTAACCTGCACTGAGAAGGCTAAAGAGGATGCTCCTCCAGAGAATAATTCCCAGATTTGGTATCCCAATAACCATTAGCTTAAACAAAGGGCCAGCTTTTATGGCAGAGGTGATACAATTATTGGCCAAGAGTTTAAATATCGGATGAAAGTTACACACTGCCTATAGGCCACAGAGTTCTGGTAAAGTAAAAAGGACAAATGGGACTTTAAAGGCTCAATTAGGTAAACTAATTGAAGTTCACCTGCATTGGGATGAAATCCTCCCTATTGCACTGTTAAGGATTAGTTCAACTGCCACTAAGAAAACTAGATTCCCTCCTATGAGCTAGTATATGGAGATCTTCCCCACTTATCAGGGGATTACAGGGAGACTTAAGTGAAATAGGAGAATTAACATTGAGGCAACAGCTTTAGGCTTTAGGGGAAACCTTACAGACTCTCAACCAACAGGTCAGAAAAATTTCCAGTAAGTTTGACCATAGATGTACACTCCTTCAAGCCTGGAGGTTCAGTCTGGGTCAAAGAATGAAATATTTAGCCCCTGAAATCTCTTTTGGAAGGATTCTTTCACTGTTATTTTATCCACCTCAACTGCAATAAAGGTTACAGAGGCAGGTCCCTAGATTCATTACACCAGGCTCAAGCCCGCAGCCATGGACTGGGAGTGCACTCCAGACCTGCTGCACCCCTGAAGCTGACCATCCAGAGGAAGGAAACACCACAGAAGCTTGAGGCTCAGAAGAACAACAGCCCTGCTTCGGCCACTCAGGGACTGGCTAATCAACGCATGGTGGAAGATAAACTAGGAAAAGACCTATGGAATCCCTTGAATAAAGATCTAAGGCCAGGAAAAAAAAGGGGTTCATTAGAAACTTAATCTAGGTCAACAAACTTTGGAGTAAAGATGACTGGCCACCCCAGAAGATTACTGCCACTTATGGTCCTCCTACCTGGGCACAGCATGGCAATTGCGACTATAGAACTCTAGTTTATGTGCTAAACTGGACTATTAACTAACTTACAAACGGTACTGGAAATTATTACTAATCAAACTACTACAGCCTTTGACCTCCTAGCCACACAAGAGACCCAGATGCAAGTGGCTATCTATTAAAACCGCTTGACATTAGATTACCTATTGGCTAAAAAAGGGGGTAAAAAGTCCAACAGTTCTGTTACATCCAAATAGATGACAATGGAGGAAACAATTAAAGACATAGCCAGCAATAACAGAAAACTAGCACATGTACCATTTAAACCTGGAAGGCCATTTAAGCTTGGGATCCAATCACACTATTTGGGGGCTGTTGAGCCAGTAGGTCCACTGTGAGCTAGACTTCAGTCAGGGCTCATTTATTACCTGGTCCCTACTCCAACAGGGAGACCATGATGTGATTGGGTCTCTGAGTATTGAGCTCAACTCAGACCCTTTGTCCAATAGTCATTGAAATGTCTGGGTATTTATCTTTCTCCAGCATATAGTCACTTGAGAAAGTGGCCATACATCCCTTTGGGGGAAGGATTGGGAAAAATCACAATTTATATATGGCATGATATTGAAGCATCCTTTTTCCCAGGGACTGGACAACTCATGAATCCATGAATCCAAGAGCTCCACATCTGAAAACTGATTCAGGTCTGGTAACCAAAAACAGGGCTGTGACTTTTTTTTTTTTTTTTTGTTCTTAAGCTTTTGGTCCCATTTGTTTTACCATTGTTGTTGTTAAGTATCACCTTTGTTGGACCACTTGACCTATCATTCTGGGTATGGGAGGAGGGAGTATTATCTCCATGGATATGAATGAGTCCAGCTCTGCAACCACCTCTCTTAATGACAGCCCTAGTTTTTGGCCTGGCACCTAAGAGAGGATATAATGGCAGTTCCTGAGGTGGTTACCCATTGTCTGAGTGTATACGTGTGGGTATCTCTACAGCTTCTTCCAGCACAGTGTAAACTCTTATTTGATAAGAGCAGGCCACTTTGGCAAGCCTAGAAGGTTGGAGGGGGTTTTCCTATATCAACACTCTCAGGGATATCCACACACTTACCTACATCCCATATTTCAGGGTCCCAGTTTTTCCCTAGTTGGGCCTTGACCTTAGTATAACAGACTTTGTCTGAGCAGTCAAACATCACTGATCTTGTTCCTCTAATAATTAGAACTTCAACCTTCAGGTCAACTGTGTATGCTTTTCCACTGCAGGAAATGAAGTCCACTTTGTACACAGAGGCCCTCTAGCTTCCACAATTAGCCATAAATTGCTTTTAAATAATCCATGGTCTCTTATCTCTGCAGGTCATCCATATGAGTTGACAATAACCAGCCAACTTTTTGGTTTTATAGGCATCCTTCATCTCCTCCTCCATATCTTTCAAATACCTCAATTACTGCACCTGCCACAGAATTTTCCCCCACTGGGATTTCTCCCCCAGATCACCATTGGTGAAATCTTTAGCAATTGAGCAGCTATCTGAGGACAGACCTCTGTGCCCCACCTATCAACTATGCTGGCACCCTCTTTGCTTGTCAAGTAGTGAGTTAACCAGTCCCAGACAAGTAAGCATAAAAATATTTGAATAAATAATTAACAAGCTTGGACTTGACAAAGGCAGAATGCTTCACCCAAGGAATCTTGAGTACTTGCTAGGTACCAGGTGCTTCATGTGAATTATCCCACTGTTCCCTTGAAAAATGGCTACTGTGACTGAAGAACTTGATTTTTATTTGAAATTAATCATTTTAAATTTAAAGCCATAAATGGCTGGCAATGATTATATTGGATGATGCAGGTTTAGAGGCGGCCTTCTTCATTATTAGAGTCCCAGTCATAATATGGGCAATTTCTTTCTATTGTTTATATCATTTTCCTTTTACAGAATGTCTTAAAATCAAAACAATACAGTATGTAGATTTTGCAGACTGGCTTCTTTCACTTAATAATATGCTTTTAAGATTCAACCATTCTTCTCAAGGCCCGATAGCTCATTTTAAAAAAAATCACTGAATAATATTCTATTGTGTCTATCCATTCACCTACTGAAAGACATCTTGGTTGCCTCTAATTGTTGCTATTATGAATAAAGTTGTTGAAACTATGCGAGTGCATTTTTTTTGTGTGTGAACATTTATTTGGTATTCAAACCAGCTGGGTAAATACCTAGAAGCATGGTTGCTGGAGAGTATAAGTCTATTAACAATTATTGTCAAAATTTAAAAATATTTAAGAAACTAGTCCATGTAGTTAGTATTGTCCCCATTTTACAAAGGAGGAAGAGAGGTACATTGAGGTCAGGTGGCTTGTCCAAGACTCAATGGTAAACCAGGTAATCTACCTGGAGACACTGGGCTCTTCAGCATGATGGGGACAGAAGCTTGGTAATTCACAAGGCACTTTGTGGGTAGATACCTCTAATGGATTTAAGACCTCTTCATGGAACTGAAATCTGCCTGGCATTGTCATGGGATCACAAAACAATCTTTCACAAGACAGGAATGTAGGAGTTGTGTGCCTGGGCCTATCGACCACTCAGTAGGCAGTGGAGTGAGAGTTCATCAGTGGACTCTGAAGCCAGACTGCTTGGGTAGAAACTCTTTGATTCTACTTAGCAGCTTGGTGACCTTGGGCAAGGAAAGACTCACTTCCCTGAGCCTTTCTTTACTTGTAAAATGGGATGTCTATTTTGAGCCCCAGACCTGACCATCCAGCTGCTCTTCTGGTTACTTCCCCTTCTGTCTTTCACTCACTGCTCAACATTAATGTGAGCAAAATAGCCTATCTTCTTTATGCAAATATGACCCTTCTAAAGCAGGATCAGCTTTGTGATTTGTAAGGGAGAGGGTGGAATGAAAATACAGGGCCCTTTCTTTAAGATTTTTAAGAATTTCAAGACAGTGACAAAACATTGGACCAAATACAAGGACCCTGGTGACTGCCCTGGTCACATGCCCAAGACACTGGGCCTGCCCCTTGTTCCCTTCATAAGCCAACCACTGCTGCCTTCTCAGGCCATCTCTTTCCTCTTGACCAATCAAAGCTTCACATTCCAGAAATAATGGACTTTAGTTCTCTGAATCTACTGAACTTCTTTCTGCCTTTGGCCTGAGTGCTCTGTTTCCTCTTCTTCGCCAGCTAATCTTCTTTTGTTCTCAGATTTTGCTGTTGATGTTGCAGTTCTGGGGATTGAACCCAACACCTCAGGCACACTAGGCAAAGCAATCTACTACTGAGCCACACCCCAGCAACCCTCAGAGTCTTTATAAAACACTCTCCTCAGTCTTCTGCCCCAAACACCACATACCCCTGGCTTTCCTCACATCTCTCTGGCAAGTTCCTTCAACCTCTTTGCTAACTCACCCTGTACACCCGGTTTTCATTTCATGTTTCATTGTTTGTGGCATTGCTGGGTTTTATTTTTATTAATTTTAAAGTAGAAAATAAAACTTAAATTGTTCAAAGCAAGCATCACAAGGACGTCAAATTTAAATTTTCAAAGCCTCCAAATGAAGTTTGGAGGTTCCAAGAAAGAAAACATCAAAAAACATTAAAATCGTATTTCCTACAGCTGGAGGTGTAAAAGCTGTTTATAATCAAGCTTGTTACTGTGAAAAAAAAATTACTACTTCTGTTTTCTTTGGTACAAACTTGTACCACCCACTGAGTATAGATCTCAAAGAAATATTTATGTAATTATCTACTGTGGGGCACAATATGGAATTTCCATGTACAAATTAAAAGCTCAAATGTGTCAAATATACATTTAAAGTATACCACGAATTCTCTAACTCTACTTGGCCTTTCGTCATTTTTCAATGACTGCTAAGGCTCAGAAAATGTAAGTGGCTCCTCAGGTCTCTACCTCTGCGAGGAAAAAAGTTTAGTTTTCCTCTATTTTATCCTCACAAGAACGAATGAACCAAAGAGAAGCCAACGGAATGAACCAAAGAGAAGGAAACACGAACTCCAGCGCAGCCGCACTTACTGCGGCCGCCTTTCAGTAGCACAAGGCAGAGTCCGCTGACGCCTAGCAACCGTTGCCACGGCAGCCCAACTCCCGTCACGAACTACCAAAAGAGCCACTCCTCTTCATCCCAGAAGCCACTGCGCTGTCTCCAGACCTTCCGCCCCCTTCCATCCCAACATGCAACGGGGCTCACATGGCCAAGCGAGCATCATCAGGGTGATTACAAAAATGCCTGAATTTCAACATTTTTTTAAACGCTTAAATTGTCATAACAGATTGACGGATGGGAAATACCGCAAAATAATACCTTAATTATTTATTTTTGGAGGGCTTATTTGTAAGTCTCGAGGACAAAAGTACACTCTTTCCTTGGATTTGCACAGGAATCTTATTGGGCAGTCCCAAAAGTCTGTTGGCATGGGGGTCCTTGGGGCCCTAGCGGGAGGAAGGGGAGCTGTCTGTCGGATCGGCGCTTGTAGGCCTCTCAACGTGGAGCCATGGGAGGCTTGGAGAAGAAGAAGGTGGGTGAGAGAGACTCCAAGGTTCCCAGGGGATGGGAGACTGGGGCCGCGGAATCTAGACCTCCTCTCTTTCTCTGGCCTTGCCCCTTGTTGGAACAGAAACTGTAGGATCAAGGTGACGGGAAAAGGGGTTCGAGGATGGGCGAAAATTGTTGTACTAGTTCAGGGAAGAATTGTGAAGTTGTCTTCTGTTGGAAGAATTGTGAGAGTTGAGTTTTCCAAGCATAACTTCACCTCTAAAGTGATGTAGGCCCCCAAAAGACCTCTACCATAACGTAGCATAAAAGCTTCTCCTTTTCAGCAAGATTTTAACAAAGAATGCCAGCTGGATTTTTGCAGGGAACTCATTTGGTTTGAAGCTCCTCTTTCTTGTAAAGGGTAGGTTTGCAGTCAAGCTTGTTGCTGTTCAAAAAAATTTTTTTTTACTATTTCTGTTTTCCTTGGAATAACTTGTACCACCCACTGAGTATAAATCTCAAAAGAATTTCCAGACCCGGAAATTAGCCCCTCTCGACCGTTGCAGCTTAAATAAATTTGCTTCCTTCTAATTCCTCCACTGTCTGACCACAGATTGTTAAATGTGCTGCGAAGGAAGCCAAGGAGGGATACGAGTAGAGACGTATAAAGATGCTTATCTCAGTTAGCGTTATCTTAGAAGTTCTCTTCAAGGCATAACATTTCAATTGAAATCTGGAAGATCAGAACCCTTTTGTGAGTTCTTCGCCATGGGAGTGTTTAGCAAGCAAGCAAGCAAGCAAGCAGGGCAGTGGAAACTTAATTTCCAAAAGCTAGACATCGACATGTCTGGGATATAGGAAATAAGGGAAAATGGCATCTGTGGGGTTCGACAGGGGCCGTATCATATAAGACCTTGTAAGCTACAATGAAGAGCTTGGAATTTATTCTAAGAGAAGTAGAAACCAAGAGTGACATGATCAAGCTTTTCAAGGAGTTGTTCTTGTTGCTCTATGGACAGTCACCTCAGTAACACGAAGAGATTGGAAAGGGAATTGGGACAAAGAAGAAGCAGTTGACTCTGTTGTGTCCTTTGGTTTTAAAGTTCCTTTTGCCAATTTGATTTGAACCTAACATCCTACTGGGCATCCGGTAAATGCCTACCATGGAAACTACAAAGACAGAAGATGGAAAACCTGCCCTTGAGATGCAGATATGTGAATAAATCAGTATGCGTCTTTCAAACTGGGTTTCAGACATTTTGGGACAGAATGGGCTGTGCTGTATATTGTAGAATGTTTAGCAACATTGCTGAACTGCTTCCCACTAAATGCCAGTAGCATCCAACAACCAAAAATGTCTCAAGGCATTACATTAAAATCATCCTGTAAAGAACTGATTGTCCCCTTAGCATTTTGAAAAATAAGCATGGTGATATAGATGCATGTAGCATAGGGCAATAGAAAACACTACTAATGAAAATTGAACTTGTTGAAACAATTGATGCTCATCTTTGTATTTCCAGTACGTAGCATGGGCCTGACCCCCATGACAATTAATGTATGAAGGAAAGAATGAATGGTCTGTTTCATGGCTTTAGAGTTATTAGCAAACATATCCCTGAGGAGCTGTAGGTTTGGCTTTTTACAGCTGGACCTGGCTGTTGAGGAAGATCTTGTTTGGAAAGGACACATGTGGTTAGCATTGTAGGGTGTTTGCTACAGTGCATTACTTCTCTCTATCAGAGATACAGAGGTGTGAGTGTGAAGCAGCATCCTAGCACTACAGATGTCCAGATGGTTGCACAAGACAGCATGCTTCTTGGGGCAGGTAGAGAATAGGCCTTTTGTCTTTATTGCCCTCAAGACATCTGGCTTAATACTTGAGTATAGTAGAGGACCTGCTATTGTGTTCAATGAATAAGGGAGGGAAAAGGCTGTGTGGTTTAGGACATGCATTTTCAACCCAGATGATATCCCAAATGGAGCACAAGTTGGTTGGGGGGTATCTTAGATATTACAGTGGTTGGTGGTCCCTCTCACAGGACCACATTACATAAGCATATCTATGGTACTAGCATTTCATGGGGATGTGGGGAAAAATAGGTGAGTGGTGGTAGAGGGTTATAATAGTGGGGAAGGGGGAAGGAATTGAAAATGCTGGCTTGATGGTTAGGTGTGCAGGCTTTGGACTCAGACCTGAGTTTGAATCCCAGCCTGAGCTCTGAAAAAGCTATGTGACTTGGCAGTTTATTTAACTGAGCTTGTTTCCTACTCTGTGAAATGTGGGGTTCTAATGACACCCACCTCTTGGGTTGTGGGGATGAAATGAAACAATATTTGGAGTCACTAATTGTACTGCCAAAATTTAGAACTAGTACTAAGTACTTGGCCCAGCATCTAATTCACAGCAACCTCACAGTTCCTAGCATCATGCTGGGAACATGCTGGATATGTGTCCTCTACTGACAGTTACAGACACAGTGCAAAAAACTCATTCAGACAAGTCAGCAGTCACCATTCCAGAAGCCTCTTGACCACTTATTCAGACTGATAGTTGCCTCTGGAATTGGGCCCAGAGTTCAATATCAGTCACTGCCATCATTGCTAATGGAGAATTGTTTTTTCCCTCCCCAAGTATGAACGAGGCTCTGCCACCAACTACATCAGCCGAAACAAAGCCAGGAAGAAACTGCAGCTGAGCTTGCCTGACTTCAGGTAGGGTTGGAGAGGAGTGGAGTAGGGGTCCTCGGGGAACCTGAGCAGTGAACTGCATAGTGAAAACTCAGCTGCCAATGCTCTATCTGGAATTCTTTATCCCTCCCTTTCTTCAATGAGCTGTGCTTTGCCAGGTATGGTCTGAGGGGAAGTTGAAAGAGAGCTTTGTTTTCAGAATGGGCTGCTGAGTATTTGCCACTTACTCCCTACCTTCTATTAGAAGAGACCCCTGATCCTGCACCTGAGGATTCTCCTTGTAGAATCGAGTCCAAACTTCTCAACAGCTTATGGGCCCTGTTATTGGGCTGACCTTGGTCTCTGCAGCCTCTTCTGGCCCACTTTTAATCCTTTATACATGCTCAGTTCTTTCTGATCTTATTGTCTTTGTGCAAACTCTTCTTAAATGTTCATCCCTCTACCTTTTATATGACTGAAAAATTGATTTCTTAGCCAGGCCTTTCCAAACTTAGGTGTCTGACAGCTCCTGTCAATATCCTGTTTGCTGCTGGACATGATAGTACATGCCTATAATATCAGCAACTCTGGAGGCTGAGGCAGGAGGATCACATGTTTGAAACCAACCTGGACAACTTAGTGAAACCTTGCCTTAAAAAACAAAACCAAAAACAAAAACAAAAAAATCCTGTTTTTTTCCTTTGTGGTGCTTGTGACAGACTGCATTATATATTCAGGAAGTTGTGATCATCAGACTCCTGTTCTAGGATGTGAGCTTCCTAAGGGAAGGATCCTTGAGCACTGTTGATTTCCAGACCCTGCTGTGACCAGTGCTTCTCACCTTTATTGACATAATGAATGGTTTGTTTTCCAGGCGATTATGTATCCTGAAGGGCATTTATCCTCATGAGCCCAAACATAAGAAGAAAGTTAACAAGGGCTCCACAGCAGCCCGAACTTTTTACCTTATCAAAGATATCAAGTTCCTCCTTCATGAACCCATTGTCAACAAGTTCCGGGAATACAAGGTGAGGCCTGGGCTCTAGTGTCTGGATGGGTCTTCATTGTAACTCTGTGACTCATAAACTGTGACATTGGGAAAATTGCATACTCTCTCTGACCAAGCCTATATAAAAGAGGTCATTCTACCTCAAAATGATGTCACAAGAATTCACTGAGATTACATGTTTAGAAATCATTTGCACAGAACCTCAAAAATGATTAGAGCTTTACCTGTTAACAGTTTTCCCTGAAATAATCAATTCTGAAATAATTTTTCTTTTTTCTTGCTCCAGAGGCAAAGAGTGCTTTTTCAGGGGTTTCTGGTACTTTTTCTGCCTGAGGAAATAGCCTCCTTCTGAGATTGCTTCCAGGAGACAAAGGCTTCCATTCCACAAACATTTTTAAATGCTCAGATGCCACCAGGAGAGCAGAAACTTACTTCTACCAAATGCAGAGAATTGAAGGATTCCCTTGTACCTTGATCAGGGCCCCACTAACGTGTTGGGTGCCATCTAGTGGCCCACAGGGGACAGGGCAGCAGTTGTTGATAGGTTTTGTAGCTACATAAACTCATTGTGTAAGAAGTGGACTCATATGGGAAATGGTTATCTCAGAACTGCTGTTTATAATCTCAGATATTCTTTGAGCTTCTGAGGGATGCTGGGGCCTGAACAGAAATCTTCAAGTGAAGACATCTGTTAGTTTGGAAGACCTGGCCCCATGATTGACCTTGACCTTTTCTGGCTGTCTCAGTACTACACTTGGACCCACAGCTGGTTTTATGCCAGTTCAGACAGAAGTTGGGAACAAAGGTCAGTTTTTCTGACCTACCTCAAAGGCAGGTCACTTGATCTTTTTTTTTTTAGTTGAAAAGTGGGACTGATGTGCCTTGCCTTCTTCTTCATATGTTGACACGTGAACATACTGTGTCAACACATTTTTGTGTGGTTATCCCTGTGCCTCATCAAGAGGGTTGCCCTGGTTGAGCTCTGGTCATTATCGTCGTCTTTATTCATTAGTGTGGAGTCTGGTGCTCCATGGAGTTGGCCATTGTGCAAATCCGGGGCTGAGGGGACTGATTGCACAGGCAGAGAGCATGGCTAGCTAGGAGGTAGTGAGTCTTTCCACTCTGCATATCCATCTTCCACAGAAGAGGGGTACCCAGAAGCCCTTGGCCTCACCATCAGTTGTCCCTTTCTCTCTTCCAGATATTTGTTCGGAGGCTCCGAAAAGCCTATGGGAAGAGTGAGTGGAACACTGTGGAGCGCCTAAAGGACAATAAGCCCAGTTATAAACTTGACCACATCATCAAGGAGCGGTGAGTTGGTGCCCCTCAGAACACTGCTGTCTGTTTGTCACTGCCAGGCTCAATTTTATCACTAAGGGTACAGTGAGGGATAAGCTCAAGACCCTGCTCACAGAACTTGCTTCCTTTTGGAGGAGGCAGACCAAAAAGCAGACTGACAACTCATTATAATGATTACAAATTGCACTGAGTGCCACAAGGGGGAAGGTATGTTGTCTATACCTTTGGTTTCTAGAGAGTAGGTCAAGGTTACAGCTAAATACCTGGTAATGTCCAAAATAGTGCCCACAACACAGACCAGTCTGGCCCAAAATGCCAGTAGCATAAATAAAATAAATAAACCCTGGACTAATGAATGTCTGTCTTTTCTGGTCTGATGGCACAGGCACACTTAGCTTTGGATAGGGTTGTCTTCATTTAGGTCAGCTATGGGCTATCACTGGAAGGGCCCTGGCCTCGGAACTAGACAGCTTGTGTTCTCACTCCAGCCCTGTGACCCACCAGCTGGTCAATCAGAGACTTATTCTTGCTCTGATGCCATTCTGAGCAAATCCCTGTCACTAACAGAGAAATGATGTTAGTTCCTATCTAGCAGATGACACAGCTGTTAGAATGGAATAGATTTTTAAAAAGTATGTAAGAGCTAGGCATGGTGGCACACACCTGTAACCCCAGTTACTTGGCAGGCTGAGGCAGGAGGATTACAAGTTTGAGGCCAGCCTCAGCAACTAAGTGAAGCCCTAAGCAACTTAGTGAGACCCTGTCTCAGAATAAAGGGCTGGGAATGTGGCTCAGTGGTTGAGCACCCGTGGGTTCAATCCCTGGTACCAAAAAAAAAAGAAGTGCCTGGATTTATACATATACCGGGTGGCACCCCTGTCTCTTTAGCCTGAATTGGAGCTTAAGAAAGGAAATCAGGGGACCCAGAAATGACTGGTGCCCTTTCCACAAAGGGCCTTGGTTTTGGGTTTGTCTGCAAGATAGAGAGTTAGGAAACTATGAGGTTCCAGAGGATCTTGATTGAGGTTCTGCCTCTGCACCAGGAATCCAGATAGCTCTTCCACTGTTTCCTACACGTCCCTCTGCAGGCCTTTGCCCTGTCTTGGCCTGGGTTTGAAGACCTGGCAAACCTCTCTTGATAGTGAGAGATGCCATCTGGGACTGGAATGACCTTGTCATTGTTTGGTCCCATGTCCTTCAGAGTCATTTATGAAATAACAAACTCTTCCAAAGGAAGCTTCCTGGAAGGTGGTTTGGGTGCCAGAAGCTCTGGGGATTGCTTTGTCTGGGGAGGGAGGCTTTGAAACCCTGCCCAGGGCATTTTAAGGAAGGTATAAGGACCCCGGGGTTTTTTTGTTTGTTTGTTTTGTTTTATGTTAGAATCAGATTTTTTTTTTCATATTTTTTTATTGGTGTATTATAGTTGTACATAACGGGATTTGTTGTTACATGTGTGTACATACATGCACATAATATAGCAATATAATTTGGAAGGACCCAGTTTAAAGCAATAGTCTAGTGATGGCATTTTTCAGATAAAGCTGGGTCTGAGTGCGGCCAACTGACCTGCCCAAGGATACAACTCAGTGGAACCTACTTGTGGTTCAGTTGTCTTCTCCATCCCCTGCACCCCAGTCCCTCAACTGGGCAGCCATACAGTGGTAGATCTATCCCAAGTTGACTTGTTTTCATCAGTTTCCTCATCTGCCATAGTATTACTGGAAATATGTTCTTGCTGTGACTCTTCCCGGCCCAGGTCTCAATTTCAGCATTTTACCCACAGTTCTAATTGGTTCTAACTGATTTTGCCAACTGAACAGGTCTGGGCGATACAAGCAAGGATGACAGCCCATTCTGGTGACCTGTGGCCAGGCCTAGACACAGATGCTGCTGGAGAAAACAGTCCCATCTGGCTTCCCAGCCTACTAGGGCAGCTTCCCATTTTTCCATTTTCTACTCTGGACCTCCCAATAGATTTTCTTTGAACTAAAGGTTCCACCTTCAAAAAGAGAGAACTACTGACTCATTCTACCCTCATTTACCACAAGATATGAAAGCGGTCAAGGCTAGGTCTTTGGTTGGTATCTTCAGGTCCCCCACTGGCATTTCCCTGTTCCTCAGAGCTCTATGGACATATCCTGGTTCAGTACTTCTTAGGGCTGTTCCTAGGGCTGCAACCAGCTGTGAAGAAACTGGCATGGCCACATTAGGAGGTGGCAGTGGTAAGGCCTGGCTTGGGGAACATGGCCCCTCGGGTAGCTGACATGGTAGAGCAAAGAGGTCAGGGCCCCTTTAGAGTGCAGTTGAATGAGCTCATGAGCTCTGTCCTCTTGCCCCTGCAGGTACCCCACATTCATTGATGCTCTGCGGGACCTGGATGATGCCCTGTGCATGTGCTTCCTCTTTTCTACCTTCCCACGAACAGGCAAGTGCCATGTGCAGACCATTCAACTATGCCGCCGGCTCACCGTAGAATTCCTGCACTATATCATTGCTGCCCGTGCTCTGCGCAAGGTGAGTCCTTAGGTTCCCTCCCTCAGCTCCTCTCCTGCTACCTATGGTCTGTACCATGCTGTCTGCTCCCTCTCCCCCAGGTCTTCCTGTCCATCAAAGGCATTTACTACCAGGCTGAAGTGTTGGGGCAGCCCATTGTGTGGATCACACCCTATGCCTTCTCTCATGATGTGAGTATGTTTGTAAGGAGGGGCTTATGCTGGCTCCTAGACCCATGTCCATGTAAGGGTGGGAAGGAGGGGTGTGGAGTCTAGTAGTGCTGGGCTCCGAATTGATGGCTGCAGGTGGAGAGTTGGTTGGGATGGGTGAGAAGGGTGCCACACAGCACAGCAGCACTCTTCAGTGCATGATCCATTTGAGACTTTTTGGTGTGATGTATACACTCAGACCTGAACATTAATCATAATTAAGAAGAGGAGCCCCCAAGCCTGCCCAGCTTCAGCACCCACCAGCCAGATGGCATTAGATATGTTCACTTCTTTGTGCTTCCACTGTCTAAGCCTTGCAATGAAGATTTAAGGGAGGAAAAAACCTTGAAAGTGCTTGGTGCTTGGTTCTTTGGGGTCATATGAACAGTGAGCAGCTCTGGGGGTAAGTCTGCTGCCTCAACAGTGGTAGAGCCCAGCCCTGCCCTCAGATCTACTACTGGGGTTCTTATCCCCTCTCTGCTGTTGGCAACTGCAAGATCATACCAAGCGGATTCATTCCTGCCCTTCCTCCCATGCCTCAGGGGGACAGTGATGCTGGAGGGGAAATGCCAGAGAAGTACTTTGCACATGGCACTACTTCCTGCTGATCCTTCTTTAAATCCTGGGAATTGTTGAGAGGGCCCCACTGAGAGAAATCCTGGTTTTGCCTCCTATGGAGGCATCATTAGCCTCTAATCCTCTGGGTTGGTTGGTCTTGGCTGGTCTTGCCAGATGACGTCTTGTTCTGTGGCCTGCACTTGGCCACCTTCATGCTTGTTCAGTAAGCAGGAACTGGTGCCTCCATAGAAAGCAGAAACAGCAGCCTGGCTGAATGTTGGGCTTTCTGCTGAGTTATCATGTTGCTCTAGCATGAGCTAGGGGTCTGGGTCCCCCAGCTGCTGGAACCTATCCCAACTGCAGTGCAGTATGTTGGTGCTTGGTGGTATGGTTGCAGGTTGTGGGTGAGGCAGGCTTGGCTCTCAGCAGTCCCTGTTCCCATTCCCTTGGACTCTGGCTTGGGCAGCCAGAGCTGTTGGCCCTTGCCTCTTCCCCTCTCCATCCGTCCTCTCTTCCTCCTTCCTTCCTTCCTCTCTGGCCCTGTCCTTCCTTCTCTCTGATGTCCCACCCCCATGCTGCTCAGACTGGTCTTTGTGTGCACTCCTGAGTGGTGAATAGGGCCCTGTGGAAGACCAGCCTCCACACAGCTGGCCCTGGGGGAAGGGCATGGGCCACCCATTCCTCCTCCCTTGGATAGCTTTTGCCTCTGCTTCCTCTAAACAGAGGATGGGTGACCAGTACTGGGTTGTAGTAGGGGCCCTGGTGTGCCCTTCCCCTAAGCAGCTGGTGCTGGTTGCACAACTGTAGAACTCAGGGCAGTAGTAGTAGGGGCAGGGGGTACCCTGGTGCATGCTGTGCTGTGGAAAATGGGGTTGGTGGCCACATGTCTACCAGGCAGAGCCTCCACCACAGATTACTGCCTGGCAACAAGATGGAAGAACAACTCAGAGTTATGGGCATACCTAGCAAAGAGGAGATATTGTTCTTACCAATTTTGACCTTGGAAATTCTTCTGTCTGTGTTACAGGGGTCAGCAGGGCTGGGTTGGCCTTCCTGGTTTTAGAGGGTAGGACCATTTGAGACTTGAGGTACTTTGGTCCTTATTTTAGATCAATTTCTAAAGGGCAAAGATAAGTCCTTTCACATCTCCTGCTTACTGGGTTGGTGGCTTGTGAGTATAGCTATGCCTCTGTCTCTGAGCACGGAGTTACTCTGCCTGTCATTTTCCAAGAGCTCTTAGGGGGCCAATCTGTGCCAGCTGCGCCAGCCTATTCTTAGACCTTCAGGCTATACCTTTTGTATGCTCTTGCCAGGGTGTATTTGGCCCTAGTCCTACCCACCCACTGTCCCCAGCTGGGCTTGAACTTTCCAGGGCACTTTTGTCATGCCTTGTCTGGGCTGTGACCTGTTCTGGCCTTTGAGAGTATTACCCTCCTGGTGCTCATTTATGGCCCTGGAGCAGATTTATGACAGATTGTGGGATGGGTGATGAAGAAGGCTTCACCTCTGTCCAGGTTGGGGAAGGTGGTCCTTTCAATTCACATTGAGACTTGAAGGATGAAGGGGAGAGCCAGGGCAAGGGCAAGGAGGGCCAGCCAGTCATGGGAACAACAACATGGCCCAGTTTCTCTTTCTTACTCCTGGCTTCCCCTTTACCACATGGTGGTCTGGCAAACCCCTGGAATCCTATTTAGAGCTGCATTTGTTTCCAGAATGCTCCTTGTAGGGGGTGGGGTGTGGGTGTGAGTGTGACTGTGCTGCTGATGCCCTCCTGTGTCACCCAGCACCCAACAGATGTGGACTACAGAGTCATGGCCACTTTCACGGAGTTCTACACCACTCTGCTGGGCTTTGTCAACTTCCGCCTCTATCAGTCCCTCAACCTCCACTACCCCCCAAAGGTAGGGCCCTAGCCCTTCTCTCCCTATATGGGGGAGGGGTCATGGGTGTCCTTTTCTCTCTGACCTTCTACCTGCCCCTAGCTCGAGGGTCAGGCCCAAGCAGAAATGAAGGACGGTGAGGGCATCTATGCTTTGGACTCTGAGAGCTCTATGGAAGTAAGTGGGGTTTCAGGGGCATTGGCCCTTCATCTCCCCAGAAGGGTGGTCCCTGTCCCCAGCATGTCTGGGGCTTTGGCCTAGGGTTGGGGTGGTTTGACTAGGTGGGTGGTCTTGGCCTCCCCTCAGAGCCTGGATGCACAGGTGGTCCAGAGCTGTTGCATTTCCTCCTTCCAACCCTGGCCACTCATCCATAGAAGGTTCCCTACCTGCAAGCAAGCAGCTCTGCAGCCCTTGCTTCTCTCCTTTAGAAACTAGCAGCCCTCAGTGCTAGCTTGGCCCGCGTGGTGGTGCCTGCCGCAGAGGAGGAGGCTGAAGTGGATGAGTTTCCTGCTGATGGGGTGAGCATGGCACTGCCTTCTTGAATGGTGGTGGGACAGGGAATGGGGGCCAACATCTGGAAGCTGTAGGATCTAGAAGGAAGCTAAGGATGGGGTTTCCACCAGTCCCTACGCTCTAGTGGGGTGGATGGTCCTGGTGATGCAAAGTCTGTTTCCTCCTTGGCAGGAGATGGCGGTGCAGGAGGAGGACCGCAGGAAGGAGCTGGAGGCACAGGAAAAGCACAAGAAGCTCTTTGAGGGCCTAAAATTCTTCCTGAATCGTGAGGTGCCCCGAGAGGCTCTGGCCTTCATCATCAGGTAGGAGGGCCCTCAGGTTAGCCCACAGTGCTGGCCCTGCCACAATCTGGTCTTGGTTCTGCCCATCAGTAACATCAGATGGTGTATTTCCACTTTTTGCAAATCAGTGCTTGGAGATTGCTTCAAGCATGACACCAAGCACATAGGAAGCATTCAACTGAGGGCACAGCTGCCATCACATTATTACCAAGGTCCCTTGTGGGCCAGGACTGGAAGTATCTGCATAGATCTGGAGCGGGACTAGGCAGGTGCATCCTAGAAGGGTGAATTTATGGACCAGGTAGCCAGTGGGTTCCAGGGCAAGTCACTTATACCTGGGGAACCTTTTGGTCTCTCCCTGTGTTTATAGGAGTTTTGGGGGGGATGTGTCCTGGGACAAGTCTTTGTGCATTGGGGCCACCTATGATGTCACAGACTCCTGCATCACCCATCAGATTGTTGACCGACCTGGACAGCAAACCCCTGTCATTGGCAGGTAAGTCTCTGAGGCCCTGTTGTACATTTTAGGAAAGTTCTATCTTGAAGGCCCTTGGTATGCACTGGGACCTCAGGTTGCTCCCTTATGAACTATCTTTGCTGGCCACTCTGTACTAGGTACTACGTGCAGCCACAGTGGGTATTTGACTGTGTAAATGCCCGGCTCCTCCTCCCTGTGGCAGAATACTTCCCTGGGGTGCAGCTGCCCCCACACCTTTCACCCTTCGTGTCTGAGAAGGAAGGAGATTATATCCCACCTGAGAAGCTGAAGCTGCTGGCTTTGCAGAGGGGAGAGGACCCAGGTGAGTGCTGGATGGCAGGGTAGATGGGCTCCTTTGGATGGTCTGGGTCCCTGGGCATGAGCTATCCATTTTCCTTTACTATAGAGTTGGCAAGCAAGGGACAGGGCAGAACGAAATGGAAAGTCCTTTGAACCTATCTTTGGAGTAAGGCACAGGAGAAGGGGACATTTGTATCTTACAGTCAAGTGTTATTTGATGTACAGAGGAACTGAGCAGAAAGCTCTGGGGTTGTCATCAGTGTTCACAGAGAAGGTGATGGAATTGAGGAGTGGGAGTTGGAGGGCAGCTGGGGCTGTGGAGAGGTGTCAGGGGGGCTACAGCGAGGACAGCCTTCAACTACCTTTGGAATATCTGCAGATTGTGGGGTCAGAGGGTGGTGCTTGGGGTCTGTCCTCACCCTGCAAGAGAAAGAGCAGATTCCCACTGGCTGTTTGTAGGAAACTTGAAAGAGTCCGAAGAGGAAGAAGAGGAGCAGGAAGAAGAGGAGGAAGACAATGAAGATGATGGTAATGAAGGGGGAGAAAATGAAGAGGAGAAGGAAGATATGGAGGCTGCTTCAGAAAAGGAGGAAGAGGCCCACCTGGCAGCCCTGCAGGAAAGGAGGATGGAGGCAAAGGTATGACAGTGATAGACTGGGGCATCAACTGGGAAGCACCCCCACTGCCCCAGAAGGGCAGGAGCTGGAGAAACTATACCCATGAGCACCCACTGTGTCCTCAGAAGCCTAAGGTGATGGTAGGCACTGTGAAACTGGAAGACAAGCAGCGACTGGCCCAGGAAGAGGAGAGTGAAGCCAAGCGTCTGGCCATTATGATGATGAAAAAACGGGAGAAGTACCTTTACCAAAAGATCATGTTTGGCAAGAGGCGCAAAATCCGAGAGGTAAGCTCTTGTTGCCACTTGAGACTCAGGTATGGCCACCAGAAGTGGCTGTGAGGTGAACTCAGAGGCTGGTGGGCTGTCCTCTGGGAACAACACTCTTAAGTCACTCCTAGCTTTTTCTCAGGGATTTCATCCCCTTCTTGTTCCCAAGATTTCCTGTTTCTGAATTTCAGGTATGGGAACAGAGCTATTCCAGCAGACTGGGGAGGTTTTTGTTAAGCTTCTCTATTTTCTTGTTCACAAAGCCACATATGCTCATTAAAAAAAAAAAAAAAAAAAAAATTGTGCAGCCATAATTCAGTAATAGATCACCCCTGCCTTTGGGGTGATCCATAAGAACCCCAGGTTTCTCTTGTGCACATAACATTTGCTGAGCAGCATGCTATATATATAGATTGTTTTAGAGTTTGATTTTTTTAATTTAATCATAACATGGACTTCATGACAGTGTAATATAAAACCTGTCCCCTATCGATGGGATTATATTGTTTTCTATTTTCAGTCATTCTCAGTAAACATCCCTGAGACGTTGCTGCCTTTCTCAGAATGTTTCTGCAGTCCAAAATCTTTTTTTTATCAATATAATCCGGTCTTGGGGGTTAAACCCAGGGGCACCCCACCCATTGGCCCCCTCCCCCACCCCTTTTTTTTATTTTATTTAGACAGAGGGTCCTACTGAGTTGCTTAGGGCCTTGCTAAGTTGCTGAGGCTATCTTTGAACTTGTGATTCTCCTGCCTCAGCCTCCCAAGTGCTGGGATGACAGGTGTGTGCCACCATGCCCGGCCTAATTTCTTAACCACGCCCGGCCTAAATTCTTAATAGCATAATTGCTGCAGTTGTGAAATTGCCTCATGGCCTATGGGAAGACTCTTCCCATTGCACCCTCCCTGCCATGTCCTGGTTAAAGTTTGAAAGGTGTCAGACTTGGCTTTCTAGAGTGGAGCTGAGGGTTCTGAGAGCCCAGGAACTTCTAACTGGAGATTTGTGGATCCATAAAACAATAAAGAGTTGTAAAGGCAAGGGGTAAGGTCTGTTTTCTTACCCTCAGGTAAATCAGATATTTTCCTGTGGTTATTTGCTTGTCAGTTTTTTGAGAATCTTTGCTTTTAAGGAGGAGGGAGATTCTTTTCCCCCGTCTTCCCTCACCCTCAAGTTTCCATCCCCAGTCTGATCTCTCCCTTCCTCCTCACAGGCTAATAAACTGGCAGAGAAGCGGAAAGCCCATGACGAGGCTGTAAGGTCTGAGAAGAAGGCCAAGAAAGCCAGGCCTGTGTGAGTGCCAGTGGAGGCCAGCTTCTGGCAGCTGGACATGACAAAACTAGCCAAGGGACCTGTTCTCATCTCTTCCTTCTCCCTGTCAGCCCTGGTGTCCTCTCACTCTCTGACTGGGTTTGTGGGCAGCCCTGGCCTTCCTTGGATGAAGCTTTCTGCTGGTGGCTGGGCAGAGAAGAGGTGCCAGAGCCTGCACCTCTTCAGTTGCTGTCTCTGTTTACCTTGCCAGCCCCACCATGTTTCTGGACCTGTGAAGGATGTGAGAACTTTTGTTATTTTGTTATTAAACAGCTGAACTTTGGTGCCAATTGGTTCTGTATTCAGCAGCCTTCCTGGGATTGGAGATGGGCCACCTGGCACTCTACTGTAAGCTGGGCCAGCCCTGGGTATTGACCAAGTTGAACCCAGGCACACTCAGAACTCTCTGGATATCCTAGGACCCCTCCATTTCCGGGGATTCCAGCGGGGAGCCACAGAGTTTCTGGGCTTGGTTCACATTCCAGCCCAGGCACTCTGCCTCTGTGACCCTGCTTCCTTGTAAGTTAGGGGTGGAAGTTCTGGAGCATTCCTGTGTTGCAGTGTCAGTGGTAACTAGAGACACGTGTCATTTGTCTATTAAGTGCTCGATGAAGGCCAACTATGAGGGCAGGTATACTTCTAGCTTTTCATTGTGGGTTGGTAGGCAGAATGGCCCCAGTGTGGCCACTTCTGGTAGCCCAACCTGTGACCCTTCCAACCTGGCAGTGTTGTACTGATTCCCAGGGGAGGCATCCCTTGCCTAGGATTGTTCATGTGTCATGACAGCCAAAACCAAAGCCAGAACCCTGGGCTCTGTATGCTCACTCTCCCTCCAGTACAACCTCCCACTGCTACTACTGGTGGACTGATTATTGTCAGGAGCAGGAGCTGGGTTGGGGAAGAGTTGATTATGAACTTGGTTCCACCCTTCCAGAATCTAGGCACCTGAAGGCCTTGACCTTCTGCCTATCATGTGCTGGCTATATAGGGGGAGAATGTTTCTGGGGTAGTGGCTGCAGACCCAACATTTGCAGGGGGAAGAAAACTTGGCAGGCTCTGGCTTGGGAGCAGAGAATCCAGGGCCCATATTGGCTGGACTTTACTGGGTGTGGAAGGAGAGGGCTATGTCCCATGCCCACTCTGGCATGCCCATGGCAGCAGGGGTGTGGTGGAGGGTGCCTCCAGAGACAGGATCAAGAGTTCTAGAGCCTGCAGCTCCAGGAGTTGACTAAGGCCTGCTTGGGTGCATTTGCATCCCAGTGCTACAAGGTTGAGGGCAGGCCCAATGGAAAAATGCCTAGCAGTCATGCTGATGTGGAATTTTCCCCATTCCACAGTTGCCCAGAAATGGCGGGGGCAGTGGGACTTTGATGTGGCCTATGCTGTACTGGGTTCTGTACTGCCCACAGTGAAGCCAAGAATTCCTGGTTCTGGTTCCAGCCAGGCAGTATCCTCATTTTGGTCCTGCTCTGCTGAGATCAAGGAGGAAAACCTGGGCCCAGAAAGGGAGATAGTTCCTGGACGGAGCACCCACATTCTGCTGGTCCAGCTCTTAACACTGATGGGCAACCTGGAGAGAAGGGGTCTGCTGATACCTCCAAGCTTAGGACCCTGTTGGAGCTAAGTTCCTTGACCAAGCTCTCCTCAGAGATCCTGCCTCCTCTTCCTGCCCCTGCTTCCATAAGTGCCAAAAAATGTGTCCCTGACTTGAAAAATCTGGAGGGGAGGTCATAGCTTCAATTGGACCCTGAGAGCTCCAGTGTTCCCAGTAAAAGTTAAGCAAATACTCCAGCAGCTTCCTTTTGCTTCCTTTTTCCCAGAGCTCGGGTCCCCCTCCCCAGCACCACTATCAAGCCCCAGGCATCCTAGAGTCCCCTCCAGGATTGGGGGATCAGCGGCAGGACAATGGTCCCGTTGGCGTGTTGGAGACAAACGGGCCTTGTTGGTCTGGCGGCGGGGGCGCTCGGCTGCGCCTCTGCACGCTGAATGCGGCTTCTGTGCGTCCGGGGCTGGCGCACCGGGCCGGGACCCAGAGGGAGGGGGCCCGGGCCTGGGGCACCCATTGGCGGAAACGCCAGGGGCCGGGCCAGGCCAGCGGCAGCACCTGGCCCGGAGCGGGAGTGGGAGCAGGCGCGGCGGCCGCGGCGCCGGCGGCGGCGGCGGCGGCGGCGGCGGCGGCGGGGCGGGAGCATGGAGCAGGCCTTGCGGAAGGCAGGGCCCCGGCAGGTGCGCCCCGCCGCCCAGTGAGCGCCCGGGCCGCAAGGCCGGGGCCGAGCCAGCCACGCTGAGTCCTAGGAAGACGGGGACAAGGTACGTCCCGGGGTCTAGCACCCCCTGTCAGCTAGCACCTTGCCTCAGTCTACTCCCTGAGGACCCTGCCCACCCTACTCCGGTTGCCAAAATGGTACTGCGTGCGCACCCAGGGGTATGAGATTGCCGCATCATTGCTCTAGCAGCTGGATGCACTAGCTGAGGCCAGGAAGGGTGCAGGTTGGTGCTAGCCCTGCCCTTGGTTTTTTCCCCTATGGCACCCTGTCCCTGAAGGTGGGGTGGGTGGGGCTGGAGAAGGCAGGCTGCTGGCGCTCTACAGGAGCTGATTCTGTTAATGATTAATTTTCTTGGGTACAGTGGCCTGAGCCCTAGGAAGAAGGGCAGGAACCCCCCCACCCCCCTACCCCCGCCAGAAGGGGGCTGTCAGAGTAAGGGCTGGGGTCATGTCAGAGTAAGGGCTGGGGTCATGGTAAGGGGAAAATTCACTCTGCTCTGATATGGTGTACCTGAGTGGGCAAGGCCACCAAGGAGAGGCTCGTCAAGTGGAGCAAACCCTGGTGTCCAGGAGAGGCCCCATACAAAATCCCAGGGTACCTGTTTCCTGGTTCAGTTCCCAAAAAGGGGTCTGACTTAGCTCATTTCTGCCAGGCCAGCACTTTGGTAACAGCACAGAGTATGACTGATCTCTTCCTAAGGGGAATTCTCCTCCCCAGCTGCTTAGATCAGGAGAGGTGATGGGCAAACATCTGGCTGCTATAACCCACACCAGAGGGAGGAAGGGAGAAAGGGCATAGGCCTGACACCTGATCCCCAGGGCTGCCATGGTGACAAGTATCATGGAAATCCTCAAGAGGAGAGAGAGGTGTGGAGGAAGATCCAATCAGGAGAATCCAGCCTCTTCCTCTATTGAGGGGATGACATGAGGCCCAGAGAGGGAGGCTTGTCTAGGACCACACAGGAAGCACAGGAGATGAGGCCTGGGCCAGAGCAACCCCTAAGCATTGCTACTTATCTCCATTATGCACAGGGTGAATTAAGGCTCAGGGAAATTCAGTGACTTGTCCAAGGTCTCAGTTCACAGGTAGGCAAGTTGACTCCAAATCACAGGAGTCTTACCTAAGCCCCCACCTCAGGACCCCAGCCCTATCTGGGACCCCTCTGCCCCACTGGGGTCCTAGCCTCTTTGATCTGTCTGGGCTTCCCCAAAGCCCCAGCTCAAGACCCCTCCCCCTTGCCTTCCTGTCTCCCAGCTCTGCCTGACACTCAGGGGATGGGCAGGCTGTTACCCTGGGAGCAGAGACAACAGAGCCCTGTTCCCAGCTGCCACCTCTGGCTGCTTCATTCCCTCTTCTTAGGCATGGCTCTGCATGAAGGAAACTCCATGTGGACAAAGTATCTGCTTCCCCTGCATCTCATAAAACCCTTAATGGGTTTTATGTCCTCTTATCACCCCAAAAGGGAGGAGTGTGTCCTCTACAGCCCCTCCCACTAGACTCCAAAGGACTGAATGTGCCACCCAGTGAAGGAGGCAATGATTAACCTGGGAGAATGATGCACAAATGGAGGAATTCTGGGCCTGCCTGCTGGCTTGTAAAGGGTCCCTTGTTTCACTTTGACTGAGTGAGGAATATGAACAACTCTGTTTAGGAGCCCTACTCCACTCCAGACAGGGCAGGACTGGTTGCAGCAGAGGTGCCCCTGAGGGTCACCAGACTGGGGACCACCGGAATCACCAGGTGAGGAGTATTGGGAAGAAATACATTCAGAGGATACCTGCTTTCTTACATGCCAGTTCCAGGGCAGGGATAAGGTCCCCAGTGGTGCCCTGACTTGCAGTAGAGACTTGGTTGAATCTTATCTGTATCTGTGCCTCAGTTTTGTCAGATGTGGAATATGAGGGTTGGGGCAGCTTGGATATGGAACATGGGAAACATGGGTCCTTTGACAGAGAGGGTGGCTTTCCAGGTGTCTGCACAGACAGGTACTGCTTTCTCTGTTAGATGAATCTAGAAGAAGGATCATGATAGTAAACAAACATGCTAATATTGTGTGCCAGGCACCATGCAAAGGACTCTATACCTCACATCATTGGATCCTCCCAGCAAGCCTGTGAGAACATGTATGTACTTCCACTCCAGAAATACGAAGCTCGCAGGGTGCGGTGGTGCATGCCTGTAATCCCAGTGACTCTGGAAGCTGAGGCAGGAGGATTGAGAATTCAAAGCCAGCCTCAGCAATTTAGTGAGGCCCTAAGCAACTCAGTGCGACCCTGTCTCTAAATAAAATACAAAATAGGGCTGGGGATGTGGATCAGTGGCCGAGTGTCCTTGAGTTCAATCCCTGGTTCCAAAAAAAAGAAATCTGAAACTCAAAAAGAGGTCACTTGCCTGAGGTCACCCAGGTGGGGAATGGTGGAGGCAGGATGGATAATCAGGATATCTCAGAAAATCCAGGAGTAGAGAGTTGGGTGAGCCTATCCACCTTTCAGCATCTTTTGTAAAACCTTCCCACTGTTACATTATTTTTATACAAATAAGTGCATCACCTTTAAAAGATAATTTCAGGCCTGTTAATGAAGTACAGAGAATGAGATTACCAACTCCTACATACTCACCCTGGGTTTCTCACTATTTTTGGAGCTAATAAGGAAGTGACTGACTTCTTATTGAAGTGTTCTATGGTTTGCTGTTTGGGGTCAACTCAGATCTGCCATCAGGAAGGATGATGATTTTGCCTGAACAATACTAGCCGAAAGAGTTATGGACTTGTTCCTACTTCTGGCTTTGCTGTTTAGCCCCTCCACAAGTTACTGAGCCTCAGTTTCCTCACCTGTGGTACCAGTACACAACACTGGGAGGATCTGTTAAGTTCATGGGTGTGTGTGACTGCCCTTTGAAACAGCAGATGGGTGACCCTGTAAGATTAAAAGGTACCTTCTGAATCATCAAAGAACATTGCCCTCTCAGCAACCAGGCCTAGCCTCAATTGGCATCCACACCTACACCCAAAGGAGCAATATTTCAGGGCTGACAGTTTGGAGTTGGTCTTATGAGCCAGCAAATGCCCTGGTGGGTAGTTCTCCCCATCTCTGCTCCAGCACCCCACTCCAGAGGGATTGGGCAAGGAAGCTTCCAGATCCTCACAAGTCATTCCTGGAGGGAGGCCCACCCTCTCTCAACCACTCCTTTGGCTGTGCAGCCCACACTTTCAAGCTCTTCCAGGCATCTATTGCCTGCTCCTCACCTAGGACACAGAGGTTCATAGAGGGCAGCCTGCTTGCCCTAGACACTCAATGAGGTGGGACATAAACTCAAGAGTAGCCACTTTTCCCTGCCAGGCTGGGTTTTTTCAAAATCGAAATATCTTTTTTCCCCACTAAAGTAAAACAGGTTCCTTTGTGTAAAAAAAAAAAAAAAAAAAATTAAAAAAAAAAAAAAATTAAAAAAAAAGTGTGTGTGTGTGTGTGAGAGAGAGAGAGAGAGAAAGAGAGAGACTTTTTTCTGCAACTGGAAATCAAATCCAGGACCTCACATATGTGAGGTAAGCACTCTACCACTGAGCTACAACCCCAGCCCTTTTAATTTTATTTTGAGACAGGATCTCTAAGTTGTTCCCTCCGGCCTTGAACTTGAGATTCTCATGTCTCAGCCTCCACTTAGCGCAGATGACAGGCAGGTACCACCATGCCCAGTTTATACATTTTGATTGTAGAATCAAAATGTGTTGCAGAAAGTAAATGGCCCTGTTCTCCTGGGAAGTACAGCTTCTCTTTGGTAATCTTTTCAGACTCTCTTACAAAGTATAAATGTATAGCTTTGCTTTATATGAGTAAGTTCATTCTGTCCACGGTGTAATCAGGCTGAATATTAGTCAACTCTTTTTAACCTTTCTGAGCCTCAGTTTCCTAGTTTGCAAAATGAATATAAAGGCTTTATAAGCATTGGAGATCTATAAGTAATACTTCAGTGACCATCTTTGTGTGCCCATCTCAGATCTCTTATTAGATTTTCTTCAAAGATATTCCCACAGGTAGAATTGCTGGGCCTGAGAGCGGTCACGATTAGAAAACATAGTAGTTGCTTTCAAATAACTGCTCTTTTCTGATTTCTTTTTTTGTTTTGTTTTTTTCTTTTGCAATGTTGAGGCTTGAATCCAGGGGGTCTTGTGTGTGTTAGGCAAGTGCTCCACCAGTGAGCCACACCCCCAGCTCTCTTTTTGTTCCACTTTTAAAGTTTTCTCCCATGTCCCCATGGGATTCCTCTTTAGCTACAGGGAACAACCTTGGGACACTCTTACCCCACTACCTTCTCTGCCAGAACTCTGTTTCTCTCTGCATGCTGAGCCAAGGGCATGGATGCACATCAGTTGGAGAACGCTTCATGGACCCAGCAGGGCTGCCCAAATATGCTGCAGCCAATGGCTTTGGAGACCCTAGCTGCCATCTTTCTACTGCCTGCTCCTCACCTAGGACACAGAGGTTCATAGAGGGCAGCCTGCTTGCCCTAGACACTTTTCTGATCCTGCTCCTGTAAGTGCAGGCTTCCTCTCCTTCCTCCCTATCCCCGGTGACTCCATCTACTCTTCTGGCCAGGTTCCATCTGTGTGCCAGTGGCCCCCAACCTGCCTCCTTCAAGACCTCCCTCATGTGCTCCAGGCAGGGGATCCCACTGCTTGTGGGGACTCAATATTCCCTAATGGAAACTGACATACATGCTCACCCTACTTCCTACTCATCTCAGTCATCTCAAAAGGGACTCTTCCCTCTCCTCTTCTATGCCTAGGCACCCAACAAATGCTGTCTATATCGTGGCTTACAGATGGTGCCTGGTTCATCCCTGCCTTCCTCTTAGTCCAGGTCATCTCACAGTTGGACAGCTGTAACAATTTACCATCAAGGTCTGTCTGCTTCTCCCCTTGCTTCCCCTCTCCTACCATTCATTTTCCACCTAATAGTCCTGTGGGAATCCCACCTCCTCACTCCTCTGCTAAAGACCTTTCCAGTGTTCCCCATCACCTACAGGATCAGGCTAGACATTTGGCATGCTTCTTGAGGTCTGTCCATCCTCTTGCCTCTGCCCTCTTTTTTGGCTATGCCTCTAAGTCTCCATTGCCCACCCAGTCTCATACAGACACTCCCGTCAGGCTGAATAGTTTCTCAAATACACTGGACTTTTGCACATGCTTTTCTTTCTGCTGGTTTATTCCAGAATAACAGGCACATTAGTTAATAACAGGAGCTGCTATAACAGACAAACCCCAAGTTCCGAAAGGCTTAACATAAAGGCAGCTTAGTTTCCATTTTCTTGAAATCCAGTGAGTGCTTGATGGACAGTGATGCAGAGACCCAGTCTCCTCCCATCTCATGGCTCCACCCACTTCCACATCCTCCAAAATCACCCCATTGACTGGGCAAAGAGAAAGTGGAACACAGAGGAGTTCTGCTCACTTAACCTCATCAGTTTCATTCTGTTCATGTTTCATCGGCCAGAATTCAGTCACATAAAGACACTGACTGCAAAGGAGGATGGGAAGTGTAGTCTAACCATGTAACCATGGAGAAAAGGGAACTGCCTTTGGAAATTGGAGAACACATAGCAGCAGCTTCTACCATCAGAGCCCCCTCACCCACAAAGTCTCCCTCCCTGACACCACCCCTTACCCCTTCCCTTGGCTGGATCATGTGTCTTTTCTGTGCTGCAGCAAGCCCCAACCAATTTCTTTCATCACGGATTATCTTGCTCCTCTGTCTCCTCCTAGGACTGTGAGCACCATACGGTCTGCCCTGTGTCCTGTGTACCCTAGTGCTGGAATCTATAAACAGAAAAGAATGTAGGAAGGCAAGGACCACAACCTTAAAGTAGTGACCTCCAGGGATGGGGATCTTTTCATCACTTTCTCTATATTCTGTGTTACTTGAATTTTGTTCAGTGATCCTGTACTGCTATTACCATTTAACAAACTTTTTTTTTTTTTTTTTTTTTGGGTGGAGGGGGAATGAACCAAAGATGGTATCACTAGTACTTCTACTAATACTAATACTTCTGGAAGAGACCCCTCTTGGCAGGATGGAGGTGGGGGCACAATTCTGCCATCAAGCCTCCCCACTCTGGAAATGTTGGTTTCATTGGGTCTTTACTTGCCTCCCCACCCTGGGCACATTCTCACTCTCTGCTGAGTGCCACTTGTCCACCTCTGCCCCATAGAGTGGGGATGATAGCTGAGATCCTCAGCTAGGAATCTGAGGGTGCAGGCATGGTGCATGGGAAGTCCCAAGCACAGGAATGGACACTGTTTGGTTCAGAGTCCACATTCATAAGCCATAGTCACTGCTGTTTCTGCTTCTACTCTGCTTCACCCCCATAAAGCTGTCTTCAAACCATCTCATTCTAATTTCTAATGGGCATTAGAAAAAATAAAGCAACTCCAAAGCATGTTCCAAATCTGATTCTAGCACTTAGAAAGATTGTAACTCTCAGCCTGGCCTGTGGCAATTTAAGCTCTGGTATTTTGTGGGTGCTTGGGGCTTCTCTCACATTGGATGGGGTTTTCAGAAAAGAGGGGTTCAGAGCAAGTGTCAGATGATGCCTGCTGCTCCCTGGGAGGAGCCCACAGTTGCTTAACCTCTGAGAGTGCTCAGTGAGGATGAGTAATTGTCACAACAATTAAGATTATTAACTGATAGTGATCCCTGGGTCTCTAGAGCCTGCTGCCTGGGTCATGATGAGGCTCTGGGCATCAGTGCTGAAGGGGAGATGGAAGAGGCTTTCTAAGCACAAGGAATCCCTTTGTCCAGGGACAAAGCGAGGACACCACAGACCTGAACCTAAGATTCCAGGGTGGGGCTGAGCCCAAGAGTCCCTGGGCTTTAAAGCTGGTATCCCTAGAATTGCCTCTTGGACCTGCTGAGGCCCCAGGAAGAATCAGCTTCTGCAGTTACCCCCAATACTTCAAAGTTGGTCCAGGGTGTCCATGTGTCCCCAGTCCTCACACACAATAGGCAGGAGCTGCCCAGCATGGACCCTCTATCCTCTCTGATGAAGGAGCTAGAGATCAGAGAATGAGATCTTTTCAAACTCATCCTCCCTGGTCAGACACTGACTTCTAGAAGTCCTCCATGTCCAGTTAGTTGCTCACTCCTCAGGGCTCCTGCAGATTTGGAATAAACCTTGGTTCCTAGGTGTGTCTCAGCAGCACCTGGATCTTGGCAGGTCTTCTCCTTTGACTTTGTCTGCTGTGTGATTGCCATCTCTCTGAGGCTTGGTTTCTTTACCTGGGGAGTGGCTGATGGAGGTGCTTGGGGCTTGGGGCAGCTGTGAGACTTAAATGAAGTGCAGTGTGTGGATCAATTAGCCTCCTGTCCTTCCCTCAGCCTTCAAGCCTCTTCTGTGCTCTCTGCAGGGCTCTGCGGTTGCTGTGTCCTTGGCCCAAGGACATCTGGAACTTTGCTGAGCCCTTGGATAAAAGAACTGCCTGGTTTTCTGGGTCCAGGGAGAGGCAGAGGACTGCTCAGGGCTGTTTAGCTGGGTATGGGGGGCAGAAGGCCAGGGCACCACCTGCAGGGTACAGGCATATGCCTCTTGCTATCCCCAGGGAGGAACTCATAAATATTCACACCCACTGAAGCAGGAGGGAGCCATTCAGACTGCTGCTGGGTGTCATTGGAGCACTCTTGCTCCCAGTGACTGCAGAGGCAGCCCTGGAGTCAGATGTGGCTCCGGCTGGGAGAGGAAAGAGCAACCAGTCACAACTGGAGGTGAGTGCACTCACACCAGAGTCTGCTTGGTGGTGATGCTCTAGGCCAGGTTTACCTTCTGGAGCTTGGTTTCTATGTGTTAGATGTGGGGATAAGTCCTATTTGTTGTTGTTGTTGTTGTTTCCTGAGGGGTCTTAGCTGAGTGGTCCTAGCTGAATGGGAGGATGCCTGGGCCTGGCCTGCTGTCACTCACCTGCACTGATGGATGCCAGTGTGACTGGGGTAATCAGTCCACAAGGGCAAAGATAGATTGAAGTGGAGACTGGCAAGGGGATTGTGTCCTGTGTACCTGGGTTTATGACCACTGTGGGCAGTGGAGGCAGAAAGTCGGGTTCTGGTTCTGTCTCTGCTATACTGTGCTGTGTGACCTGGAGGGTGTCCCTGCCCTTTTAGAAACCTGACTTCTCTGCCTCTCTGTCTTCTGGCTTAGAGATCATGAAACTTAAGCTGCACTGAGATTGTCCTTGAACTTGGGGCCTTGGACTTGGGGACATAGCTACCCACGAGCCTCCATCTTGGGTCAGTGGGCACACACCTTGATGGGGCTAGGAGTGGGACCTGAGAGGGTAATAATAATGATAGCAATGGAGGCAGGCCATGCACAGCAAATGCTTGCTCTGCATCCACTCTGTGCTCGTTTGTTCTTTGTGGAGTGCAGAGATCTGCACAGCATTCAGTGATGAAAGGAAAGTTGGTACTATCATTTAGGAGGAAAATTTGAGGCCCAGAGAGGGACACAGCCTTGCCTAGGGCACACAGTAAAAAAACAACAGATGGAATTTAAAACCAGAGCCTGGTCCTGAGTTGCTATCTCCATAGGGCTCTTGTGTGTGGCTCTCAAATGCCTAACTTTCACATGTGCTTTTGTGCACACATGACCCTCACTAGTATGACTTCCATGTTTAGCTTTTGCTCTTGGGGATTTTTACATACATGTGGCTCATATGCATGGCTCTGGCCCATTTGTCTGTTTCACACATGGGCTATTTCCTGTGTGGCTCTCAATGAGGCGTTGGCTGCTGGACCATGGTCTCATCTACACTCTGGGCCAGGGCTATGTGACCCTGCCACATTCTTCCCTGAGGGTTATGGGGGAGTCATTTATCAAACATTCACCAGGTGCCACACCCAGGAAGCTCAGGAATGAGTCACTGTCAGGCTCACTTGAAGCTGGGCACAGCAGGGATATCTCCTCTGCACACCCAGGCATGTGAACCAAGACTGCATCCTGGCAAATAGTGATGATAATAGCTAATTATCATCACTATTAGAAATTAATATGTATCCATCACCTTCTGAGTACATGCATCCTTCATTAGAGTCTCACAGACTCAGGACTATTCTCCGTCAAGTCAGTCTCCTGGGCCAGCCAGCCCCTCCCTGGGCCTCAGTTTACCCAGAGGCTCTGCCTGTGATCACAAAGAGTCTTGCTTGCCCTGATCTTGCTGTTGTGTGTTCTTTGTACACATGAGGAGACTGAGGCTCAGAGACAGTGAGCTTTGTGCCCAAATTCACAGGCAGAAAGAGAATAACTAGGTGGCCAATATAGGATCACCAGCCATCAGGGCCCCTTTCCCCCCTCTTTTCATTCTGGATGCTGGCTCAACCCACAGAAAAAAGACCCTGTTGTGTTCCTGGGATAGAACTTCTCATATGCCTTGGCCTGTGGTGGAATTGCTGCCATGAAAATCCTTTCTTCCTTCCTTCCTTCTTGTCTTTCTTCTTTCCCTCATTCCCTCTCTCCCTCCTGTGGGCTTGGGATACTCCAGACAGGGCTGCCATGGATAGAGAAGGAAGCTGCATGCTGGTGGTCCACAGATCTGGACTTGAATTCCTGCCATGCCCCTGCCTTGATGAGTGAACCTGGGTAAATTGGGTCATCTCTGTAGCCTCAGTTTTCTCATCTGCAAAATGGGGCTGAGAGTGAGTAAAGTGGCATCTGTTGAAAGGTAGCTGAGTGGAGACAGTTAGATGCTCTGAAGAAGCCCTGCCCCAGGCCTGACTCCTAGCAGGGGCTCAAAAATGGAATCAGAGGATGAAATGGCCAAGGATGCAGCAGCCAGCAGGGACCAGGTCAGGCAGGGGCCTGGAGAGGTTTGAGGTGAAGTCAAAATGGGAGAATGTAGGAATGAGTGAACCAGTGATGAGGGGGTGGGGCCAAGTGGAACATGATTGGCAGTTCAGGGAAGCTAGTCTGCCCCCTACTGCCTGGCCTCCTGCCTAGACCTCCACCATTGCAGTTTACCAGAGTTCCAGAAAGTACCTTGGTGAGTAGGGCTGCTGAGGCAGGGGTGGGCCCTCAGAATCCTAATCCCTTCACATTTTAAAGCCATAGAAACTGAGGCTCAGGGCTCCACTCAGAATTTTGAGCCAGAGTGTAAGGTTCTGGTCTGACTTAGGGCTCTGCCCTGCTTTCTGCTGCAGTCCTGGGGGCTGATAGGGACACTTGAGGCATGAGTGTGCCTTGTGGGCAGCCCAGCGGTCATTCCTTGTCCAGGGATGACAGCAGACCTTCAGGGGTTCAGGTGAGATTCAGCTTGCCTGACCCATCTCAGGAAGGCTCCCAAGGGCCCAGCCAGGGTGGGTCCCACCTCACATATGAGAAACAGAATTCAAGAGGTCCCTGGCTTGTCTGAAATCACAGCACTGGATTGAAACAGGCCTGAAGGGTTGGGCCTGAGGTACCTCTCCCTCCTAGGACCCCTCCTGGCAGGTTTACTCCACCTTGCAAGCTTTGTAATTTATTATTTAAATTATTTAATAGTGGAGTGCAATGTATTATCTTTTTCTGATTAAAAAGTAATACATGCTCCTTTAAAGAATGAAACTGCTTAAAAATCTATAATTTGGAAAAATATTCCCATATATACTCTCCCCCAGCTATGCAGAGGATACCACTGCTAAAATGTAGAATTCAGGTTGAATGTTTCTAATCGAAAAATCTGAAATTCAAAATGTTGTCAAATCTGAAACTTGGAGTGCCAACATGATGCCACAAGTGGAAAATTCCACACCAGACCTCACGTGTTGGGTCACAGCCAAAACACAGGGATACTAAAAATATTGTATGAAATTATCCTTAGGCTATGGGCATAAATGAATTTCATGTTTAGATTTGGGTTCCATTCCCAGGATATCTCATTATATAAAGGCAAATATATTCTGTAATTAAAAAAAAATCTGAAATTCAGACACTTCTGGTTCCAAGCATTTTAGATAAGGGATACTCAAATTGTACTGCCCTCCAATTACCTTCTTCTGGATCTTCATGTATTTTTACACACACACACACACACACACACACACACACACACGTAAAAAAATGCATATTTTATATATATGTAAAAATATATATATATGTGTACATATATATATATATATAGAGAGAGAGAGAGAGAGAGAAAATGGAGCGGTGATTGATGTACATATTATTCTAGAACTTTCTTTTTACCACACAAATAGATCAGGATGTGTTTTTAGCTACACCTTGTTTTCTGTTATTGTTGTTGTTTTTTTAAACATCTGCAGATGACTATTTCTATGAGTGGGACTTGATTTATGTAATGGTTCCTTGCTGATAATCACTGAGGTTGTTTCTAATTTTTTCCTGTTTCTATCCATGCAGCTGTGAATACCCTTGCACATGAAATTTTGCACATTTGTCCAAGTGTTTCCATAGAACAGTGAGAAGTCAAAGAGCTTGTGCCTTTTTCCTTTGACATCCCTGCCCTCCAACACTCTCCCTCACCCTTGCCCAGCGCTCTGTCTACCTTGCAGAGTGAATAGGATGTCATGAGAGAGGCCAGATTCCCTCTTGTATTACAGTTTCTTTCTTTGCCAATTGCTTCTTCATGTTCTGGTGAGGAACAATTTCTAAATGATGAACCAAGGACTCAGAGATTGGTGCCACCTGGTGGATGGGCCTGGAGGGCCCCTTCTCCAGGAGGAGTTTGTGGGTGCCTTGGGTAACTTTTCCAGGGAGTGGTATATGGGCTCCTACCCAGGTGGGCAGTTCTATCTTCTGCCCCCAGGGACAGTGGTGATGAGCCATTCTTATGATCACAGGACAGCACCTGTTACCTCTGGTGGCCTCAGGGGCTCAAGAGCTTGAGCTGGAATGAGAATGGAAAGTTGTAAGCCCTGTCTTTGCTGCTAAGGGATGCTGGAAAGCCCCCACCCGCAAGCTTTCTCCTAGAGAGAGCTTATCCCCATTATAGCCCATGTTTCAGTCTTCTGTGAATAGGGTTTGCCACATTCAGACCAAACCTCCCGCTAAACAAACAAATAACAATAACAACCCCCCCCCAGCACTGTTAAAATTATAGACTGAATAATTTCTAGTGTAAATATATCCCATGTAATATTTGGGACATACTTACACAACTTAAATATTTCATTCTTTGATTATCTGAAATGCACATTTCACTGGGCAACCCTCCCTTTGGGCCATCAAAGAGAAGGTGGGTATATGGACAGAGGCCTGTCTAACTTTGTGAGCTGAGCCTTCTTCTTTCCATCTGTGAGCCTCAGTTTCTCCATCTGCCTCCCCTATAGATTCCAGTAGTGTAGGAGCTGGTGAGAAGAAAGCAGGAGCCTTAGGCCCTTATTGGGCAACTTCGAGAGTGGTGTAGGGAACATGTAGGGCTGGCTTGGCCCTCTAAAAATAAAGGATTCTCACCCCCAGAAAGCTCCTGGCCTTTTCTGTAGCAGCCCAACCCAGGCCTGGGGACACAGAGCACTGAGCTTTTCTTTTCTACTTAGAAAAGTATTTCATTATGAAGCCCAAAAAGGTTCAAAACTGAGATAATGAACACTTGTGTCCTCACCAAGCAGCTTAAAACTTAAAACAGAAACATGAGGCAGAAATTTCTCCCTGCCCTGTTTCTTTACCTCTCTGTCTATCTCCATGTGTGTTTCTCTCTGTCCCTATGTGGACCCTGCAGGGGTGTCAAAGTGCTGGCAAAGGCAGGTCCTTGCTGCCAGGCCCTGGCAGCCATGGTGCTCCTTGGGGCTAGCCTCCTGATACTTGTTTCCACTCTCTGCTGCCTCTTACAGGTGTCTGAGATGCCGCCCACGCTACAGAAGAAGCGCTGGGAGTCCATGGCCAAGGGGCTGGTTCTGGGAGCTCTCTTTACCAGCTTCCTGCTGCTGTTGTACTCTTACGCTGTGCCCCCGCTGCACGCTGGCCTGACCTCCACGTGAGTGGCCTAGTTGATCACCCAGAGGTGGGGATATAGGGAGGTACCTCCCTATAGGGAGGCCCTGTAATTACCTTACCACAGCACCTGACTGAAAAATTGAAGCTACATCTTGGGCAGCCATCCTATACCCTGCATCATGCTCTGCCAGTCAGAAACCCCACCATTGAGGGCAGAACTCACCATGTAATCCTAGCCTTGATGTGCTCATCTGTGAAATGGGGAGAACAACAGAGCCTGCCTCATGGAGTGAGAGAATCACATAACACCATCTATGTCCAGGGCATGGATTACATTATCTGAGGCTCCAGCAGGGCCACAGGGGAGGGTGTGACTTGTCTAAGAGCACTCAGCTGGCACAGGACCTGGGTTCAAACTCCTATGTGACCTCAGGCCTGGCTCCTAACCATCAGGCAATCCTGATGAGCAGATGGGTGCAGCAGACAGGTAGGGCTCCTCATGGGGATGCTCAGCACAGATCGGGTACAGCTTGTACCTTTAGTTGCTAGTGTTAAGTTGAACTGGAGGAAATTGTCAACAATGACTGTATTAAAGAGCAATTTTATGTGGTCCAACCTAATACTATTTTACAATAAACATGACACTGGCCATGAATGAGACAAGAGCCTGTATGCCTCATCTCACTTCAATCTCACACTAACATCACAGGTAGGGCCTGTTATTTTCCCCATTTCACATGTAAGGAAACTGAGGCCAGAGAGGCCAAATCACTGGCTCAGGCATCCAGCCTGGACTCAGGCCTATCTGTGTCCTCATCTCAGCACCCCTGCCACCATTGTCATCAACAAACCCATGTTTAGGCATCAGGGCCCAGGGTTCTGAGTCCCAAGCCCCCCAGCAGCCTCTGACACTCTTCCTACCTCTCTGTCCCTAGCAGGACCCCTGAAGCCATAGCACCCTGCTCTCCAGTCCCTGGTGAGTCAGAGGGTGTGATTCTGGCCAATAGCTCATTTGGAGGTTGCCAGCCACAGCGCAACATCGTGTTCATGAAGACACACAAGACGGCCAGCAGCACACTGCTCAACATCCTGTTCCGCTTTGGCCAGAAGCATGGGCTCAAATTTGCCTTCCCCAATGGTCGCAATGACTTCGACTACCCAGCCTTCTTCACCCGCAGCCTGGTGCAGGACTACCGGCCTGGGGCCTGCTTCAACATCATCTGCAACCATATGCGCTTCCACTATGAGGAGGTGCGTGGCCTGGTGCCACCCAATGCCACTTTCATCACTGTGCTCCGGGACCCTGCCCGCCTCTTTGAGTCCTCCTTCCACTACTTTGGGCCTGTGGTGCCCCTCACGTGGAAGCTCTCAAGCAATGACAAGCTGGCTGAGTTCCTACAGGACCCCGATCGCTACTATGACCCCAACGGCTACAACGCCCACTACCTCCGCAACTTGCTCTTCTTTGACCTGGGCTATGACAGCGGCCTGGACCCCAGCAGCCCGCGGGTGCAGGAGCACATCCTGGAGGTGGAGCGCCGCTTCCACCTGGTGCTCCTGCAGGAATACTTTGATGAGTCTCTGGTGCTGCTGAAGGACTTGCTCTGCTGGGAGCTGGAGGACGTGCTGTACTTCAAACTCAATGCCCGTCGTGATTCGCCAGTGCCACGGCTCTCTGGGGACTTGTACCGCCGTGCCACGGCCTGGAACATGCTGGATGCCCACCTCTACCGCTACTTCAATGCCAGCTTCTGGCGCAAAGTGGAGGCCTTTGGGCAGGAGCGCATGGCCCAAGAGGTGGCTGCCCTGCGCCGTGCCAATGAGCGCATGCGGCGTATCTGCATTGATGGTGGTCAGGCAGTGGACCCGGCTGCCATCCAGGACTCAGCCATGCAGCCCTGGCAGCCGCTGGGTTCGAAGTCCATCCTGGGTTACAACCTCAAGAAGAGCATCGGGCAGCGGCACCAACAGCTCTGTCGTCGAATGCTCACGCCCGAGATCCAGTACCTGATGGACCTTGGCGTTAACCTCTGGGTCACCAAGCTCTGGAAGTTCATTCGGGACTTTCTGCGATGGTGACATCCTGCTAACCTGCAGCCTCCCAGCTTACTCACTGCAGAGGGGCTGGGCAGGGACCTGCTGATGTTGGCTTCCTTCAGCCCCTCCTGGTGCCACCCTGGACCCCAGGGTGAGGGGGGCTCTCAAGGGGATGTAGCCAACCAGGACTGGGCCCCTGACACACAGGGTCTAATGGGAGAGCAGTATTTGACTAATTATACTATTTTTTATTAAACCCCCTTCCCTCTATTTCCTGCCACCCCTTAAAGGGGAGACCTCAGAAGTAAAAGGATTTGATGTTGTGTTTTTGTTAATCGGCCTCAGTGGTGGTGACTGGAAGGGCCCTGGGGTGGGGAGAGCCCATAAGAGCACAGTGGTCTGTGTGTGAAAGTGTAAGACAGCCCAATGTGGAGCAGGGACCTGATATGTATGTTATATATTGAAGCCCTATGTGGTTCAGGAGCTCCCACGGCTTCCAAGACCTGGAAAAGTTTTTGTTAGTATGTGTATGTGTGTTTGTGTGCGTGCGTGACTGAGCACTGGTTATGTGCCTGACACTGGACTAAGTGCTTTGTGGACATTATCTGAACTCATTTTCACCAAAACTCAGGGTCATGGGGACTGTTGTTATCTCATGCTAGAGATGAGGAAAGGAACTCAGAGAGGGAAAATCACCTGGCCAATATCACACTGCAAGTACGTGGTAGAACTGGAGAAGGGACTGGTGAGTGGAAGGTATGGACAGATCAGGAAGAGTCCAAGAGTGAGTGAATGTGTGTGTGTGTGTGTGTGTGTGTGTGTGTGTGTAAGTGCATGTGTGCCCATGTGTGTGTGATGGGGGTGGGGTGGGGAGCAATTCATGGGGCAGGCCCTGGGCCCAGGTTAAGAGCTTCTTACTCTGTCTCATTAATCCTCATAATAACCTTTTCCCCACATTTTTTATTGGTACACTATAGTTGTAATATTGATGAGATTTGTTGTTATATATTCGTATATTCATAATAATCTTCAAGCCAGGCATAGTTACTATCCCATATTACAGATGAGAGAACTGACATCTTAATAGGGGAAGACACTTGCCCAAAGTCACATTACAAGAACATCACATCCAGGACCCAAACCATCTTCCCAAGGACCCTCACACCTTTCCATCTTTGTGTCTGTTCACTCTGTCCCTACTGGTCCCTCTCCTGGCTTCCAGTCAGTACCTCCTGTCTCCACTCATACTTCCCACTTCTACTGCTCACCCCAGGCTGCCTCATACATTTGCCCCCTCCACTTTGACATTCAGTTCAATTAATTTTTACAAAATTGGCATCTACCTAATACCTGTTGCACCCCTAGACCTCATCTGTCCCCAAGCATACAACAGTCAGCAAATTGGTCAGGACCCTCTGAAACTTATGTCCAGAAGTAAAGATGGCCAACAAGCAACCAAGGCATGATCTGATGTGATTGACCAGGTGGGGATGCTCCTGGCTCTAACTTCAGCTGATGTGACTGCCTCCTTCAGCATCTCCAGGACAGTGACTCTTGGTGCACAGACTCTTAGGCTTCCAGGCTTCCAACTAGGAACTGATAGCCAGACCTGAATGGCAGAAGCCATAGTCAAGAAACTGTGTATTGGAGACCTGTTTTGCTAGGCTTCAGGACAACTACTTATACGCCTTAGCCTCCCTTCTATACACACCAAAGATCAGAAAGGTTAATTGACCTATCCAAAGCCACAAAGCTAAGTAGTGCTAAAGCCAGAACTCAAACTAATATGTGTCAGCTCTTGACCCTTCAGGATTTGTGTCATTCTGTCTCCTGGGAATGAGCTTTTGGCCAAGCAGGGTAGGGAGGAGTTAGGGTGATCAATTGTCCCAGTTTTTTGAGACTGTCCTAGTTTTTAGCACTGAAAGTCTCCCATCACAGGAAACTCTTCAGTCCTAGACAACAAGGTTCAATCTCACCAGCTCCCTAGAGTCACCTCGCCCGCACCTTCATAACATGCCTATAAAATAGTGTTCTTTGTGGCATACCTTAGGAGCCTTTATTTAAATAAGCAAAAGCAAAGAACTGACAAAAGCTAAGGCTATTCCTAGAAAAAGACATTACTAACCCCAAATCTATGAGAGAATTTGCCCAAAATTTTATTCATCAAAGATAGATGTCACTTAATGTGTAATATGATACTATCTTGGGTTTAAAGAACCTCATAATCTTCTCTCCTTAGACCCTGAAGGGCCTAGAAGTACCAATAATAACATTATTATATATATTATTGCATTATTTTATTATTGTTATTGGCATTTCAAGATCTTTGGGATCCAAGGAGAACAAACCTAGCAGATAGCAGTTGCCAGGAATATAAATTACTTCATAGGAATCATCTGCCTGATAGGTTCTAAGAGTGTTACAGTTATTAACTCGTGAATTTATTTATTTTTTTTTCAGAGAAAAATAGGGCCAAAGGATGGGCAAAGAAAAATTAATATTTAAGGGCCTTCTATGTGCCTGGCAAGGCACTCTACATATATTATTAATCCTTTCCAAATTTTTTAAACATTTTAATTTTTCCATATTATTACTAGTAGTGCATTATGATTATACATAATGATAGGATTCATTGTTACATATTCATATATACATGTGATAAAACAAGTTAATTTGATCAATATTGTTGCCCAGTATTTCCCTCCCTTCTCCTCTCTCTCTGATTCCTATTCTCTGCCCTACTGATCTCCCTTCCATTTTGACGAGATTCCTGCCAAACTTTCTTTTCCTTTTCTCTCTCTAGCTTTCACATATGAGAGAAAGCATATGGTCCTTGATTTTTCTGACTTGGACTCATTTTGCTTAACATAATGTTTTCAAGTTCCATACATTTTCCTGCAAATGACATAATTTTATTTTTCTTTATAACTGAAAAAAACTTAATTGAATATATACACTACATTTTCTGTATCCATTCAACCACTGACGAACAACTAGGCTGCTTCCATAATTTGACACTTGTGAATTGTACTGCTATAAACATGGGTATGCATGTATTGCTATAGTGCATTAATTATTCAGGATAAATGCTAAGGAGTAGTATATCTAGGTCATATGGTGGTTCTAATCCTAGTCTATTGAGGAGCCTCCATACTGATTTATAATACCATCAACAGCATAAAAATGTTCCTTTTTCTCCTTATCTTCTCCAGCATTTATGATTGCTTATAGTCTTAATGGTTTCCATTCTAACTGGAGTAAAATGAAATCTTACTAAGTTTTGGTTTGCATTTCCCTAACTGCTAAGGATATTGAACATGTTTTCATATATGTTTTGGCCACACATATTTCTTCTTTTGAGACAAGTACAATTAGTTTATTTGCCCATTTATTAATAGGGTTATTTTAGGGGGGGTTGTGTAGTAAGTTTTTTGAATTCTTCATATGTTCTGGATATGAATCTTCTGTCAGACAGGTAGCTACCAAAGACTTCTTCTACTCTGTAGGTGATCTCTTCACATTCATAGTTGTTTCCTTTGCTGTGCAGAAGCTTTTTAATTTGGTGCCATCCCTTTTATTAATCCTTGTATTATTTCCTGAGTTTTAAAATGTCCTATTGAGGAAGTCGTCATGTTGGTGTGTTGACACTATGTTTTCTTCTGGAAGTTGCATAGTTTTTGGTCTAATTCCTAAGTCTAATTCCTAGGTCTTTGATCCATTTTGAGTTGACTTTTGGACAGGGGGAGAGAGAAGGATTTAATCTCATTTTTCTACATACATATGGATAACCAGTTTTCCCAATACTATGAGTTTAAAAGGCTATCTTTTCTCCAATGGATGTTTTTGACAGCTCTGTTAAGAATCAGATGACTGCATCTATGAGAGTTCCTGTCTGTGTCTTCTGTTCCATTCCTCTATGTGTCTGGTTTTATGTCATTACTATTGTTACTATAGCTCTGTAGCATAATTTGAAGTCAGGTATTGTGATGCCTCCATAGTTGCTTTTTTTTTTTTTTTTTTTTTTTTTTTTTTTTTTTTTTTTGTGGTGCTGGGGATTGAACCCAGGACCTTATGCTTGCAAGGCAAGCACTCTACCAACTGAGCTATATCCTCAGTCCAGAGTTGCTTTTTTGACTTAGAATTGCTTTGGTTATTCTGGGTCTTTTATTTTTCCAAATGAATTTTAGGATTGTTTTTTCTAGTCCTATGAAGAATTTCATTAATATTTTCATGGGGATTGCATTGAATCTGTATATTGTTTTTGGTAATTTGGCCATTTTAATAGTATCAATTCTGCCTATCCATGAACATGAGAGGTCTTTCCATATTCTAGTGACTTCAATTTCTTTCTTCAGTGTTCAGTAGTTTTCACTGTAGAGTTTTCTCACCTCCTTGGTTAGATTACTTCTAGTTGTTTTTGTTTCTTTTTGAGGTTATTGTGAATGAAACTATTTTCCTGATTTCTTTCTCAGCACATTCAGTGTTGGTATATAGAAAAGCTATTGTTTTTGTATGTTGATTTTGTAACCTGTTGCTTTGCTGAATTTATTAGCTCCAGCAGTCCTCTGGAGGAGCTTTTTGGCTCTTCTAAGTATAGGTTCATATCACCTACAAACAGTGGTAATTTGACTTCTTCTTTTCCTATTTTTATTCCTTTTTTTTTCTCTTGCCTAACTGCTCTGGCTAGAATTTCTAGTACTATATCAAATAGGAGTAGTGAGAATGGATATCTTTGTCTTGTTCAAGAAACAAGTGGACATCTATGTCTTGTTTAAGGGAAATGCTTTCAGTTTTTCCCCATTCATGATGACATCTTTGGATTTATCATATGTAGCCTTTATGATGTTGAGGTAAGTTCCTTCTATCCCTAGTTTCTTCAGTGTTTTTATCATAAATGGGCGCTGAATTTTGTCAAAGGCTTTCTCTGAATCTATTGACTATGTGGATTTTGTCCCTATTTATATTTATGTGGGGAATTACATTTATTGATTTGCATATGTTAAACCATCCTTGCAAACCTGGAATGAAACCAACTTGATCATGATATATCTTAATATGTTTTGAATGCAATTTGCTAATATTTTTAATTTTTCCTTTTAAAAACTTGTTTACTGGTGCATTATTATCATACGAAATAGTGCCATGATCATATATGTACACAACAAAATTGAATCAATCTCATTCCCCACTATTTTCCCTTTCCCTCTCTTCCTCTGTTCCCTGATCCATTACTCTATTCTACTTATCTCCTTTCTATTATTGTTATTTTAATTAGCACATTGTAACTATATGTGTATGTATATATATGCAGGATTCATTGTGGCATATTCATACCTAGACATAGCATAATTTGGTAGATTTAATTTGATAATATTTTACTGAGATTTTTGCATATAAGTTAATCAGGGATAGTGGTTTGTAACTTTCTTTCTTTAATGTGTCCTTACCTGGTTTTGGTATCAATGTCATACTGACGTCATAGAATGAATTTGAAAGTGTTCCACTCCATTTTTATTTCATGAGATAATTTAAGGAACATTGGCATTAGTTCTTCTTTAAAGGTCTGGTAGAACTCATCTGAGAATTCGTGGGCTTTTTTTTTTTACTGGAAAGCTTTTTATTATTGCTTCTATCCCATTGTTTGTTATTGGTCTGTTTAGGTTTTCTATGGCCTCTTGATTCAATTTTGGCAGGTCATTATGTGTCTACAAATACATCCATTTCTTCTAGAGTTTCCAGTTTATTGGAGTATAAGTTTTCAAAATATTCCCTAATGATTCTCTGGACTTCTGAGATATCTGTGGTGATTTCTCCTTTTTCATCTCTAACTTTTGTTAATTTTGTTCTCTCTCTTTCTCTCCGTCTCTCTGGTTAGGGTTCATCAATCTTCTTTATCTTTTCAAAGAACCAACTTTTTGATTCATCGATCTTTTGTACAGTTTTAATTCTCAAATTCATTGATTTCGGTTCTTATCTCAATTTTTTCCTTCCTTCTACTGGTTTGAGGATTGGTTTGTTCTCATTTTTTGAGGATCTTGAGATGTATCATTAGGGTGTTTATTTGGGATTCTTCCAATTTTTTTATGTAGACACTGGTAACTATAAAGTTGTTTCTTAGAAACACCTTCCTTCATGATGTCCCAGAGGTTCTGGTATTTTATCATTATTCTTGTTTGATTCTAAGAATTTTTAAATTTCTCTCCTGATTTCTTCTATCGCCCATTTATCATTCTCCTATCACCCATTTATCATTCAAAAGTGCATTATTCAAACTCCATGTGTTTATACCATTTCTGTGGGGTTTTTTTAGAATGACTTCTAATTTCATTCCATTATCATCATATAAGATTGCAATCTTTTTGTATCTTTTTTTGCATTTTCTAAGAGTTGCTTCGTGATCTAAAATATGGTCTATTTTGAAGCAGGTGAAAGGAAAATGAATTTGGCTGTTGCTGGATGAAATATTTTATAGATATCTGTTAGATACATTTGATATATAATATTTTTATGTCTGAAGAGTTTTTACTAAGTTTATGTCTGAATGAACTATTGGTGCAAAAATTGTGTCAAATTACCCAGTATTGTTTATTGAAGTCTGAATTGAGTAGTGTCTGGTTTGTAATTAAGTGCACCAACACTTGGGGCATAAATATTTTCTATCATTGTGTCTTCTTGTTGGATTATTCCCTTTACCAATATGAAGTGACCTTCTTAGTTTCTTCTAATTAATTCTGGCTTGAAGTCTGCTTTGTTGGATAAGAGTAGATATTCTTACTCGTTCAAGGTCTTCATTTGCATGGTATATCAATTTCCATCCTTTCACTTTCAGTCTGTGACTGTCTTTACCTGTACAGTGACTCTCTAGCAAACACTATATAGTTGGGTATACATTCTGCCAGCCCATGTCTTTTCTTTTTCTTTTTCTTTTTCTTTTCTTTCTTTTTTTTTTTTTGTGGTGCTGGGGATCAAACCCAGGGCCTTGTGCTTGCCAAGCAAGCACTCTACCAACTGAGCTATATCCCCAGCCCAACCCATGTCTTTTAATAGGAGAGTTGTAACCATTTGCATTTAGGGCTATTATAGAGAGATATTTATTAATTTCTGACTTTATTTTATTTCTTTTTTAAAAAGATTTATCCTTTCTTTTATGTGCACATATATATTTAGTTATACATGGACATGATACCTTTATTTTATTCATTTATTTTTATGTGTTTCTGAGGATCAAACCCAGTGCCTCACACATGCTAGGCAAGCACTGTACCACTGAGCTACAACTCCAGCTCCCATTTCATTTTATTCCTAATGTTTGATTTGGTCCTGTTTCTTATTTACTTTTCTACTCTTCAAATGAGATTTGTCCATTTGTGAGCTCTGGAGTTTGTTTTTGGTTTCTTCTCTGTGTAGCATTTCTTTAACTATCTTCTGTAGTACCAGTTTAGTGGTCATGAATTCTTTCAGCTTCTCCTTTTCTTGGAAGGTTTTTCTTTCTTCTTCAATTCTGAAGAATAGCTTTGCTGGAAATAGCAATCTTGGTTGACAGTTATTTTCTTTCAGGGATTGGAACACATCATTCAAAACTCCCCTGGTTTTTAGAGTTTGTGCTGAGAAATCAGAAGTAATTCTGATTGGTTTATCTCTAAATATGACCTGACTTTTTTTCTTTTAAGGCTTTAAAAATTCTTTTCTTGTTCTGTAAGTTAGGCATTTTAATTATAATGTATTGTGGAGAGGTACTTTTAAAATTTTGTCTATTTGGAGTTCTGAGTGCATCCTGTATCTGGATTACATCTCATTCCCAATATTTAGAAATTTTTCTGTTACTATTTCCTTGAAGAGACTATCCATGCCATTAGCTTGCATCTCACAACCCTCTTCAATTCAAATGATTCTTGAATGACATCTCTTAATGGTGTCCCAGAGTCCTGTATGTTCCAGTAATGGTTATTTATTTTCTTGTTTTTAATACTGTCTGAATGTCCAAGTTGGCCACTTTGTCTTCCAACTCTGAGATTCTGTTCCCTGCATGGTCTACTGTATTAGTAGACTTTCAACTGATCATTTTATTTGATTTATTGTGCCTTTCATCTCAAGATTTCTGTTTGGTTATTTTCAGTATCTCTATTTCCTTATTGACTTTCTCAGTCATATCCTGTACTGACTTCTTAATTTATTTAGTTGCTTTCATGTGTTCTCTTGGAATTCATTGATCACTTTAAAACTCATTCTTTTGAGTTCTTTATCTGGCATTTCATCCATTTCAATATCTTTGGAGTCAGTTGTTGGTGAATTATGGACTTTAGGAGGTACCATGTTACCTTGTTTTTTTCCATTTCTTGTATGCCTATGTTAGGTTTTGTGTATCTGTTAGGATGGATTTCTCTTCCACTCTTATGGATATAGCTTATAGCTTTCTCTTGACAAAGTGTTCTAGGATATCAGGTTGTTGTAAGATTTTCAATATATTTACAAGTAAGTTTTGTAGTATAGTTTCCCTGCCAGTTATTTGGTAATGATTAGTGTTTTTTTTTTTCTTTTTTCTTTTTTCTTTTTTTTTTTGCAGTGCTGGGGATTGAACTGAGGGCCTTGTGCTTGCAAGGCAAACACTCTACCAACTGAGCTATATCCCCAGCCCATGATTAGTTTATTTTGATATAGTGTATATCTTTAAGTCAGAGCTTAAGGATCCCACTTTCCCTATAGGTCTCACAACAGTGGGGTCCTTCTTGTAGATCTGGCCACTGTATCATACATAGCAGAATACGATGGGGTGTACCCTCTGTGATTTCTCTTCTTTACCTTACAACTCTATATATTCTAAAGGGGTATGGATGTGATCTATATTGAGACCCCTTACAGGTGCCAGGTCCAGTCTTTGTTAATTCTGTTTTGCTGTAGGAGTGAATGTACTTAAGTGGAACTTAAGCCCCACCCCCAGCCATTTCTATTTGGGGATTGGTCATTAGTTTGAGGTTTTTGTCTAACCTATTCATTGTGTTAAAAAAATCATTGAGGTTTGAGCATGGTTAGTATGTATTTGGAGCAAGGTGCGTTGTCTCTTGGCTGGGTTTAGTTCAGTAACAGAAGCCCTACCCTGTGGACTTGCAGTGTTCCAGTAGATTCCCAGCACCTCCTAGAAGAGGGGGAAACAAATGACAGCAACATCAGCAGTGAACAATACACAGCATTAAAATAAATACCAGTGCCTACTATGACATCTACAACATGAATTACCCACAAAAACAGGTATAATGGGGTCAGCAGTTGCCAACAGCAACAACAATGAATAGCTGTGAACTAGATCTGGCAATAAACAGTAGGTGTCAACTATGCAATCCACAGTACTAATAATTGCAACAACATGAATAGTGGGGGCAGGAATTATATAAATCAAATAGTTCTAAAGGTGGTAAAATGCAGTTCATAAAGAGAAAAGAAAATGTGATAGAAAGGTAAAAGAAAGTTTAGAATGTTCAAAATGTGAACAGGGAGAAATCAGAAGAGATGTAGACAGTGATGGCTATAAAGAAGGAGCAGAAAAAAAATAAATGAAACAAAATAGAGAGCAAGAGAATTTGGCTGTTAGAGGGAGAAGAAAGGAGAGAAAAGGAAACAAACAAAAACAAAACAAAATTAAAAAAAAAAAACAAAACTCCCTAACCCTCAAAAGACAAAACAAAGAAAAATAACAAACATTAAGAAATGATAAAAATGAAAAAAGAAACAAATATGTACATGCATATATGTCAATGAACCAATCAGCATAGCAAGAACACCTCCCCCAAAAAAAGAGAAAGAAAGAAAAAGAAGGAAATAAAAATCTTAATGAAAAAATGAAAGAATTGTCTCCCTGAGGTAGTCAAAACTGTCAACAAAGGTGGATGTCTACTGCCTATGCCAGACTGCCCTTCTTTTTGGTTTCTTCTTGGGCTTAAGCATCCCTTAGAGAGAGCAAGGGATGGAACTTGTTAAACCCTTCTTCTTTCTGTGTTGCTCACCAAGTTGCCAACTGGACTGGCCTAGCACTGAAATCGGTTGAAAGAGCTTGCAACTTCCTTTCTCACCAGTACGAGGTAGGACAGAATGAGAAGTATTTTCAAATGAGTTTGGTCAGGACAGATCAGATTGATGAACTCCCAGGGTGGTGCTGCTGCAAAGTTCTAAATGGGAAATTCCAGTGGCTGGGGTTTAGCTCTAATCAGGACTTTGAGACTTCATTGAGTGGTATCTGTTATGGAAATATTAGATCAACACACCCCTAGAGCTGGGCAAAGTCTGGTCTCTGCTTGAAGGCTGGATTTAGGCATCTCCTGATAATTCTACTCATAGATTGGGGAGCACATTCCACTGTCCATGAATGTAGCCTTCCCAGGCTCAGTCCTCAAGTATAATGCCGGTATAAACATACCTGCCTGTTCTGTTTCCTGTCCCTCTTCAGTTGTTCATGTGAGCCCTCGGATTCAGAGGGAAAGTGAGCTGCATTCTCCTTTTGTACCTCTGACTTGAATTCACCTGGGTACAATCATCCTGTGTGTTTGTTTTAATCACATTCTGCTAGCTACACCCTAGGCCACACAGTAGGTGATTGCTGGAATAGCATGATAGTATTTACTATGATCTCTTGGACTCCTGTAACAGCAAGCTGCACGTGACCTCCAAGATGGCTCCCTCCTCAGCTATCTGCTTGTCAGTTGAGAAACACAGAGCACTTTCAAACACCAGCTTTCTGTGCAGCCTCTTGTTCATTTAAGTTCAGAATGTTTTTCTCTTGGGTTTTTCCATGCCAAATTTGTCCATCGTGTTTCTGCTAGTGTTGTCCCTCCCTGCTGCAGCAACCCAGCACCAATGCGGCCACCAGCACAGGCTTGGTTCCCATATACTCTTCTTGTCTCCTGTTCAATGTACCCGTATTTCTGGGTCTCTAAGAATCTCTGGCTGTCTAATATTGAATTTCAGTGAATTCCCTCTTTCACCCACCTCACTGAGGAGCAGTACTCCTGCTGCTTGAATCCCAGGCCATAGAGAAACTGGAAATACAGTTTTTCTCTAATCCATCATCTTGGATCTTCTCTATTAACTCATTTATTAATATAATTAATGTTTTAATAAGTAATTGCCAGGTTCTGAGCAACCACTCAGTGCCCAACTCAGTTCCATTCGGGAACATGGGCGATTCTTTTTTCTTCCTCAAGGAAGTGAATGAGACTCAGACTGAGCAAGCAGCCCAGGTTCACAGAGCCAGGCAGCCACTGAAGAGACAGGGTGTAAATATAGTCTGGTCTGAGGCCAGGACTTGAGGCCTACAAGAACTTGGCATCATTCCAGTTGTCCTCCACAGCCTCCAGACCAATGTCCCTCCCATGACTGAAAAAGTACTGGTCTCCTAAGGGACTTAACTGCTTGCTGCCTGCTGAAACCAGACTGCTCTTACTGCACCTGTGTGGCAGAGGGCGCCATGGTATGAGTTTGGTCTTGACCAGCCCTGACATTCCTGGCTAAACCTGAGCACTGGTGGGGACCAGGCTTCCACTGACAGGGTGTGAGAAATCCAGAGCAGGTGTTATGGCTGTCCTCTCTGAGAAAGTCAGTGAAACCACCTGTCCATTTCTGTTATGGGTTGAACTTATCTGCCTTCCCACCAACAGAATATGTTGAAGTCTTAGCCTCTGGTGTCCTCTGACTGTGACCTTATTTGAAAATAGGGTCTTTGTAGATGCATTCAGGTTAAGGATAGGGTTATTCAGTGGGCCCTAATCCAATATGTCTGGTGTCCACATCTGCACACACGTGAAGACAGAGACACACCAGGAAAATACCATGTGAACACAGGCAGAAATTGGAGTCTTATAACGAAATGCCAAGTAATGTCAAGGACCCATGGCCATCACCAGAAGCGAGAAAGAGGCAAGGAAAGATTCTGTGCAAAGACTCAGAGAGATCATGGCCAATACCTTGATCTCAGACTTCTATTCTCCAGAGCTGTTAAAGAATAAATTTCTATTGTTTTAAGCCAAGCAGTTTGTGGTATTTTGTTACAACAGACTCAGGAAATTAATACACCCTCCCTGCTCTGCAGCTGCCTGCACCAGGTGTCTGGTGTTTATCTGAACCTCTGCCTTACTTCCCTCCCCTAGGCACCCTTACCAACCATCCTTAACCTGCAATCCATGGCCATCCTCTGTTGCACGTTCTCCACTACCCTGGGTAGAAGCCATGCTAATTGCACCTCTGTGGCTTCACAAATGTTGTTCTCTTTTTCCTTGGCAAGCTGCCTTTACCCATTTTCTTTTGCTATAACAGAATAAATGAGACTTGGTAATTTATAAAGGAAAACGTTTATTTAGTTCATGGTTCTGGAGGTCAGATGTCCAAAACTGGGCAGCTGCATCTGGTGAGGACCATCATGCTGCATCATAACATGGAAAAGAAAAGCCAGTGGGCACAAGTAAAGGAGGCAAAACACCAGGAGCAGCCTCTTTACAATAATCCACACCTACAAGAACTAAACCAGACTCATAAAAGCATCATTAATCCTTTCCCAGAGGCAGTGTCCCTACAACCTTATCACAACTGAAAGGTCTCACCTCCTCTCAGTACTATTCTACTGGGGACCTACTTTCAACATGAGGTTTGGATGGGGGGAAGCCATATTCAAACCACAGCACAGACCTAACATTGTTCTGTTTTCAAAACAAGTGCTGACATCTAGTCCCCAGGCTAATCTTGGGCCTCTGGGCTCCCACATCTACCTGGACTTCCTCATCTTGGTTCAGCTAGCCCAGGATGCAACTGTTGATTTACATATCTGCAAGCCCTTGGTGGTGGGATCCTTCAGGACAGGGACCAGGTCACACTGGTACAATTGGCCTCCAGTGCCAAGGCCAGTGTCTGGCACATGGTAGGTTTTTAATAAATGTTGAAAGAAAGAAGGAAGGGAGAGAAGAAGAAACGAAATGGGAAGGAAGGGATAAAGGGAGGAAGAAAGGAAAGAGGAAGGGAAGAAGGGAGAAGGTGGGGAGAAAGGAACTAGACAAAGAGGGGAAAGGGAGGTATTTCTACCTTGAGGGCCTTCCAGAGCATACTCGTAACTGACCAGGGTGTCATATCACTGGGAAATGTAACACATTGACCAGTGCACACAAGTGCAGGAATGAGTTCACTGGATGAAAACACATGGTCACCGGGATGGGACACATGTCAGGTAGTTTTTTGATGGGCATGGATAAGAGGCAGGGAGCTTGGGTGATGCCTGCTCTGGGGAGTGGACAGGCCACAGGAACCACCTGGGGCACCAGATCTATGTGCCTCTGTGTTTCCTCTGGGTAAGGAAACCAGAAAAGGAGTGGTGGTCCTTTCTAGCTTCCCTTGCCAACCCATCTTTGGTAAGCTCTTATTGACTACCTATTGTGTACAATGCATCACAGTGGTTCCTAGGGTGGGAGTATATATGTTATACCCGACAAAAATAAGATCATCCAAGCTGATCACATAAAGCCAAAAGAAGCCTTTATTTTAGCTGGCCAACGACGACCACCCTTACACCTAAAAGCGGTGTGCCAGGAAAACCATGCGTTAGTTCTTTTATTGCCAACTTTTGTAGGGCGCTGGAAGGGATTAGGGTGGGGCTATAGGGAGGGGAAGGGATTGGGGTGAGGCTGACTCTCCCGATGGAGAATCTCCCTGGGGAACACAACATTTTAATCTGTTTTCTGTTGTTACAACATATAGACCCTCAAGGAATCCAAGGGGCAACTGGTGACATAATAGTAGTTGGGCAGATGGAAAATGACAGTGGGGTGTGGGATTTCACTTCCCAGCAAATAAAACAAATGGGAAAAGATGTTGCATTTGAAACAGGCCTTGAGGCATGCAGGGTTTGGGATACAGGGTGTTTCAAGGAAGGGCGTTCCAGGGAGACAGAACAACAGAGGAAAACAGTGGGAAGGGAATGGTGAAAAGGCTGCCAGAGAGAAGAGCAGGAGAAACCAGCTCAGGAAGGACTCAAAAGGGTCTTCAAGTCCAGGCTAAGGGATTTTCTGCTTTTCCTGAAGGTAGCAAGGAGTCATAGCAGGCTTTGAAGAAGAGAAGAGAAGAACTCAGAAGCCAACTTCAAGAATTTGGACCACCATTCCATTATTAGAGTGGTGGAGTTGGTAGGTATGTTCAGTTCCAATAGTGGGGCTGGACCCAGGGTCAGTGGTCCAAAAAGAATACTGGGTTTTAAAAATTATTTATTTGCTGCACATGCTTAAAAATGCTGAGAATAATGCTGACCTTAAGGATTTAGATGCAGATTCTTTGGTCATTGAACACATACAGGTGACAAAAGCACCCAAGATATGCTGCCCCTGGTCGGATTAAACCATACATGAGCTCCCCCTGCCACACTGAGATGTCCTTATTGAAAAGGAACAAATTGCCCTAAACCAGAAGTTCACAGAAGAAATATATATCCCAGAAGAAATGGAAAAAACAAACACTTGAGGCATAAGAATTAATTCTGCATTAAATGAAGGCACACAAAGTAAAGAAAAAAAAAAGATGGGTTAGAGGTGCTGGGGGCAGGGACACAAAGGTAGAAGATGAGAACTTGGGCCAGGTCAGGAGCAGGGGAAAGTCCCTGAATTTGTCCTTACGGTTTAAGCACCAGCCTGTGGGTGTGTCATGTGCTGGGGAGGCCCTTTCCTACAAGAGAGGCGGATCCTCCACTGTATGTTTGCTCTGCCTGATGTCAAGCATGTGGGATACGGTGAGCTAAGTAAGTGCCAGGTCCAGACAATCCTGTTGTCATTCAATTGCTGTAGGTCCTCAGGCCTGCTGCTTCCTTCTGGGTCTGTTAGACAGGGAGGAATAGTCTGGGGCTCATAGAAACCATGAAGTCTTTGATCCTGAACTTGACATGGAGCCCACCAAAAGGTCCCTGTCCTGCCTATATGCCTGTACCCTCCCAACTGTGCTGTTTCTCAGATGTAGCATCTGCTTTTCTCTGCCCAAGGCCCTTTGCCAGCCTTCAGAGTTCAGCAGGCCAGATGTGACATCTGCTGGGGGCAACTCTGCATCAAGGACTGTCCAGAGTTGCTGCATCAATACCCCAGCTCCTTCAGCTCCCTCCCACCTCAAGTGGGAAAGTTCTGAGGGGCGTGTTCCACACGGTCTCCTGGAAGCCCCCTCTGGGACTGAGTGCTTTACTTCCTTGCTTACCCTCCCTGTGCAGCTATCTACCATTCTTTGTCTTATTCCCTCACTCCCCTACTTGTTTCCCAGGATCACCTTGCTCTGGACCCTTTGTCTCAGGATCTACCTTAGTCTAAGACAAATTCCTACTGTGCGCCAGGCCCTGGAAACACAGCACGACCCCATGGATGGTGGGGACAGTTGTAGTTATCAGTGAGCTATGCTATTCAGAGACCAGACACATTTGTGTCTTTCCACATCTTTCCACACCGTCAGAATTTATAGAGTGGCAAATTAACAAGCAACATTACTTTGGTCAGCTTTAATTGACTGAAAATACGCATGGTTCGCTTGGTGTCATGCCTGTGGCAGTCACAAGCTCTTTTAGTCCATCCAATCTTAATTACTAATATCTACAGGATGCAAGTCACATATCACACTTTACACAATGACATGTAAGTTGCAGAAAGGCTAAGAAAGGCTGGGTTTGTAGCTCAGTGGCAGAGCGCTTGCCTAGCATGTGTGAGGCACTGGGTTCGATTCTCAGCACCACATATAAATAAATAAATAAATAAATAAATAAATAAAGGCATTTTGTCCATCTACATCTAAAAACAAAACTAAAAAAATTTAAATTCATTTAAAAAAAAGAGAAAAGAATGGCTAAGAAAGGGGCCTCAGGGTTTCAAGAAGCCACACTGAAAGCAAAGGCAGAGAGCAGATACAAATGCAAAAGAATCACTGCAAGTGGTCAGATCAGATCAGGAACCAGAGAAGTTGTTCAGGGTGCAAATTTATTCAGGATGGAAGAGCTGTTCAGGGGAAGGTCCAGGTGGCAGCCACAACAAAGTGGGCCTCATCAAGCACTGGGCCAGAGTCAGGAGTTCATTACTTGTCAACCTCCTGACAGAATTCACTGGATGATCTGATGAGATGACAGACAGGTCAGTGTGTGCCACCTTACTACTCTCTTAAGTGTCCCCCCTTTTATGTGTTTCAGGTGAGGGGATTGCATCATTTGGTGGTCTGGTGTATCTGATAAGCTTACAGACAAGGTGTGGGTTTGATATGCCCATACATCCATATGCTTTTAATTTAATTCAGTAAGTTCCCAGGTGATCATTTTTTATTAGCACAATTAATTTATCAGTTTGTGCCTTATGATTATCCTGTACAGTTTGAGGTTATTTTTCAATAAGCTCTAAATACCCAACATCTGGTGGTTACCCATTTGCCTAGACAAGTTGCCAAGTCATTCTGTCTTAGCACCTGTACTCAAAATGAAGTAGCTCAGGGCAAAATACTGCTTTATAAAATGAAATAATTCAGAGTTAGGCACCGCTGTTTTATGCAATATTCAAAGCAGGGCACAATCTGTTCTCTGCCTGTGAACAGGAGTCCTCCCCACCCCCTCTCTCACCCCTTACCACTTACCCTGGCCCCTAGGCCAGGTGTGGCTCAACTCAAAGTTATACATCCATCTGCTGGGCTGGAGAGTCTCTTCCTCAACCCTGAAACCACATGACCCAAGAGCAGTTGCTGTGGACACAGGTGGTAAATGGAGCCTGGGACATGATGACAGTGACTTCCATGATTTTGTTGGTGATAGGTGGCCTTCCCTGGTTCAAGGAGGCATCTGATAGGACAGGGGTAGAAGGTGAGGGACTGAGAGGCAGGGTGGAGGACAGCCTCTATGTGGGTGACAACAGTTGATATCAGTTTCAACATGACCACATGTGAGGCAAGCAACACTGTCATCATTTTACAAATGAGGTTTTGAACCCAGGCAGTTTGAGTCCAGAGGCTAGTGTCTCAGTCATCCAGCAAGGAATGGGCCCTGCCAGTCACCCCAAGGTAGGAACTATAGGTCCAATAAGAAGGGGCAGGTCTTCTGGACAGAGGTCTCGTGGGTGGAGTTGTCAGCTGGGCAAAAGGCAGGCAGGCTGGAGGGAACCACAGAGTACGGCCTGAACCCAGGAGCATTGAGCTGGATCCCGCTCCTGACACCATAAGCAGCATGAGTGGACAAGTGGGTGACCTGAGCCCATCCCAGGAGAAGTCATTGGCCCAGGTGAGTGGGCAGAGGGAGTGGGAGAGAGCTCTGCACGAGCTTCAGTTTTTCCTTCTGCCCCACAAGGGAAAGCACCCAAGCCCCTTAAAAGTTCCTCTGAGCTCTGGGTCTCTTTTCAATCCTTAGGATTTTGGTGGACAGAGGCTACACCGGCCCTAGCCAATAGAGACATAATGTGAACCCTGTACAGTTTAATGATTTCCACTTCAACAAGTAGTCAGTGTAAAAATCATTGTGAAGTTTTTCTGTTTTTGTTTTTACTAAGTCTTTGGAATCTTGTATTTTATCCACACAGACCTCAACTCAGACTAGCCATGTTTTGAGTATCTATGGTTACTATATTGGGCAACACAGGTGAGGACTGCTGGCCCTATGGGGAGAGGCTGGAATGGCAGGTCACAACCTCAGCTACAGCCCAAACAGAAACATAAGCAAAGTGCTTTTTCTCTCTAGCCTGGGGGTAGTCCCTCAGAGGTTCTCAGGGTCTTTTCTTCATGGTTCTACATGATCACATGGTTCCAGGATCATACACTTCCATGTGCACAGGAGGCCCCAATACTTCTCTCGAAAGTTCAACATTGGGAAAGTGACATTTTGCCCTAGCCAGGGATGAATCCTCCTACAAGACCACTGGGTTCACTGGGTGCAGTGGTACAAGCCTGTAATCCCAGAGGCTCGGGAGGCTGAGGCAGGAGGATCTCGAGTTCAAAGCCAGCTTCAGCAATTTAGTGAGGCCCTAAGTAACTCAGCAAGAGTTATATTGTCTCTAAATACAATATAAAAAATGGGTAGGGATGTGGATCAGTGGTTAAGCACCCCTGGGTGCAATCCCCCTACCAAAACAAAACAAAAAACAAAAAACCCTGGGATCAAGAATTGATCAAAGAAATGCTCATCTTGCCTGAGTAAATGACATCACCATTCTAGCCTCAGTTTCCTCACTTAGGGAAAAAGATACAATAGTAGTTCATGTCAGGATTAGTTTAATGTTTAGCCCAGGGCCAAATACTCCTTCATGATACTTTGTCTTTGACAAAGGTAATCAGCTCATTTGAGGTGGGAGCCCCAGAGAAGTTTCAGTTCCTCTTTGGAGGCCTAAGAGACAGTTACTCAGAAATAGGGAAATAGGAAAAGTGACTCAGGCAAGGCCACAATGGGTTAGCTGGCTCTGTCCAGTGCTCTTTCACCTTCCAGATTCGTCATTGTTAACGGCTGGCTTTAGCTATAGTGCAGCTCGCAACATCCATCCAAGAGCAGTACCTCAGCCCTCAGACCCCGTCTGGTGGATTCAGGGCCAGTCGAATTGCCCTGACCAATTCCTGGGGCCTGTCTGAGAAGGATACTCTTCCAGGATGTGCCAAATCATTCCTAACTTGGGCCTAGATGATAGGCTCTAACCCAGATTCATCATTTGCCTGCTGGCTCTGCCAGTGTCACTGGCTGTGTGACATTGGGCAAATTGCTCAACCTCTATATCTTCAAACTCCTCGCAGCTTACTGTGCCACCAGACCTGGCCTGGAAGCTCCTTGAGGATAAAGATCAGGTTCCTGAAAAGGCCTGTTTCTTATTCCCACATTCCTGAGGGAAAAGTCAGATCCTCTCCATCTTTAATCCCCATGTTATCCTCTCTGAGGGTTTGAGCAGCTGGTTTATTATTATCCCATTTTCCAGAGGGAGAAAAGGAATTGCCATAGCTTAACCCAGCCTCAGGCTCTCCCAGCCTTGGAGGGTCGTCTTCACTCAGAGGCCAGCCAAACCTGCAGGCCTGAGGGTGTCTAGCCAGCCCCCTGATGGCATCAGGGGCACTGTGGAAACTCTCTGATCCCAGTCTTCTCCCTGATCTGTCTGTCCACAGTTTCGGGTCAACATCCAGGATGTGCTATCTGCCTTGCCCAATGCTAATGACTCCTTCCTCCTGCGCTGGCTCCGAGGTGAGGATAAAGGATGGGGTGGGATGAGAGTCAGGGGCACAAAAAAGGAGTATATAAGGTATCTGCTGTTGTGCAACAAACTGCGGTCATCTTTCTGTTTCCACAAGATTGGTTCCAGGACCTCCTGAAGATATCAAAATCTATGGGTGCTCAAGTCCTTCTTATAAAATGCCATAGTATTTGCATGTAGCCTACTCACCTCTCCCTATATACTTTGCATCATCTGGAGATGACATATAATCCCTAATAAAATGCAAATGTTATGTGAATAGTTAATTTCTCTATTGTTTAGGGAATAATGACAAAGAAAAAAGTCTGTCCATGATCAGAATAGACACAATTTACTTTTTTTCTCTGTAGCTGTTGATCGAATCCACAGATGTGGAACCCGAGGATAGAGTGAGCTGCTGTACTCCAAAACAGAGCTTCTTTTAAACTGCTAGGAACATTTATTATCCCCCAGTTTCTGTGGCCTCCCCATGATTTATGGGGAGGCTTAGCTAGGAGGTTCTGGAACAGTCTATCATGAGGTTGCAGTCAACATGTCAGTCAGGGCTGCTGTCAAGTGAGGGTTTGATTGGGGCTGGATGATTTGCTTCCAAAATGTCTTACAAATCTGGCAAGTCAGTGCTGGCTGTTGGCAGAAGACTTCAGTTCCTCCTCACAAGAGCCTCTCCATAAGACTGCTTGGAGAGGCTGTAGAACTCTGGCTTTCTCAGAGTGAATGATTCAAGAGAATGAGGAAGAAATGGCTATGTCTTTATGATAGCACCATTATGATCACATTCCATAATTTCTGCAGTATCCTATTGGTTATGCAGCTCAGCACTGTTCAGTGTGAGAAGGAACTAAATGGACATGAATACCAGGAGGTGAGGACCACTAACAGCCATCTTGGAGGTAGCTACCTCAAGGAGTAGGGATACTTAACTGCCGTATTTGTAGCAGTAATTCTTTACCAGGCACTGGATAAAGTAATTTTTATTTATTTTTTCCTCCTTTATTTCCTTTTCCTTTTTCTTCCACAGCAACCCAATGAAATAGATATTATTATTAGCCCCATTTTTTTGAATGGAGAAAATTATAGTTCAGGGTAATGTCACCAAGCTAGCAAGTGGCAAATCCAGGTCAGTCTGATTTTAGAGGTTGTCATGTTCACAGCCCAGTTGTGCCAAGACAGTGTGATAGGTTGGTGAGATACCAAAGAAAATATCCAGAGATGGCACGAGGCATAAGGATTTATTGAGAAATGCTGCTGAAGAAGGTCCAAGGGTTATAGGCTGAAGAGATAGTACCTCCATCCCTCGAGGTGCTTTGCCTCCTCTCCCTCATTGCATTTTGTCCTACTGGATGAGTGACACATTTCCTTTCCATAGTGCCCTCAGTCTCTACTGAGAGGACAGTTTTGTATGTTAGGCTGCAGAGACAGTTCTTGCATCCCAAGGAGCAACTATTCTGGTGTATATGCAAAAAGCAATTTTCTCCAGATAACATTAGCTTGCTCTTTTCCACAGTGTGTGTGAGAAAGATAGGGCTCTTCAAGATAATATGTGTCTGGATTTTCTGGCCCAGGCTTACTCTCATTGTTCTTCTAACTTGACTGGGTTTTAGGGAACAGAAAGGGGGCATTCAGGGACACAATTTTTTTTTTACTGTTACCCTGAGAATATAGCTGTGACTCCCACACAGACTCCTTCTTTTTTTATTTATTTAATTTTGATTCATTGAAAACAAATGGAGTTCAACTATTGTTTCTCTAGTTGTACACAAAGTAGAGTCACACCATCTGTGAATTCATACATGTACACAGGGCAATGATGTCTGTCACACATTCTGTTATTATTACCCCCCTGACCCCTCCCCTCCCATCCCTCTATGCTATCTATCCATCCTCCATTCTTGTCAGCCTTCCACCCCACATTGTGCATCATCATTCACTTATTAGAGAGACCATTTGGCCTTTGGATTTTTGGAATTGGCTAATCTCACTTAACACAACAGCCTCCAACATCATCCATTTACCTGCAAATGCCATAATTTTATTCTTCTTTATGGCTGAGTAATATTCCATTGTGTATATATACCATGGTTTCTTTATCCATTCATCTATTGAAGGGCATCTAGGTTGGTTCCACAATCTAGCTATTGTGAATTGGGCAGCTATGAACACTGATGTTGCTGCATCACTGTAGTAATCTGATTTTAAGTCCTTTGGGTATAGGCCAAGGAGTGGGATAGCTGGGTCAAAAGGCAGACTCCTTCTTAAAAGAAAGCAAAGGTGGAATTGTTTTCAGGGACTGTGAGGAAATCATTCTGAAACCATGGTAATGATCATGTCTACCCCAACTATTGCAGAATACACAGGGATTCAAATTGCTGAATGATGGAGAAAGCCTAGAACACTTAGTAGGTGATGAACAGTCGTCATAAAACCCATGAGGGCAACTTGCCGCTGAGCCTGGTGTATTGTTTTTATAAGTCATGACACACTAACCAATAGGATTCCCCAGCTCAAGGTCTTGGCGAAGGCAGTTTCCTTTACCTAGAGTTCCTTTCAAACTTGTTTGTCCCTTTCCTGTTACTTTAATGAAATACCAGAGACTAGGTAGATGAGAAAGAAAAGAGGCTTATTATCTCAAAGTTTCATATTGAAAGTCCCAAATCAGGTGGCCCCATCAATTTGGCCTCTGGTGAGGAACTTCTTAAGCGAGTCATTCACAGTAGGTGGCACAATGTCAGGAATATGTGCAAGAAGGAGAGATCACATGGTGAGACAGGAAGCCAGAGAAAGATTCAGAGAGGATCTTGCTCTTTTACAACGACCCTCTCTCACATGGAGTACCATGAGAACTTAATCCTTTCCAAGGATGATGCCCCCAATAACTTCCCACTAGGCACCACCTCTTAACATCATTATATTGGGGACAAATCTTCCAACACATAAACCTTTGGGAGACAAACCACTTCTAATTCACAGAAAAATGGCTACCAAATCAGAAGAGAATCCCAGTTGAAGCCCCAAAGACCTGGGTCTAGTCATACCTCTTATTAGCTGCATAGGACCTGAGACAAGTGGCCTTCTTTTATTGTCTCAGTTTTTTCATATCTTTACAAGAAAGTAGACTCTCTTTCCTTCTTACCTTTTAGGATTGTCTTGAGGCCCAAATGAAGTTGATATGGGAACTAGCCTAAGGCACTAGAGACCAAGTAAAACCACTTGGTTCTCAGCAGCCAAAGACATTGAGCAGAAATGCTGTTGAATCAGAATGAACCAAGAGGGACAAGTTGACTCTAAGAGAGAGAGAGCTGGAGAGTGGCCCATGTAGCTGTTTTCCCTATAAACAGATGAAGAAACTGAGTTCCAATGGAAGGAGGCCGCCGGCTCCAGGTCCTACACAGCTAGTTAAGAGGTGTAGGTGGGGGTTGACCTAGGTCTTCTTGACTCCAATCAGTATTCTTTTTTGATTTGGTGGAAGTTTGCTATGGTTTGTCCCCTAAGGGTCCATGTGTTGAAAACTTTCTCAGCTTGCAGGACCTGCTGGGACCTGACACTCATTTGTTTATAACATCCCTGGATATTTTTCTGATTATAAAATCAGAACATGTTTATCATGGAAAATTTGGAATGTATGGGAAAAGAAAGTATAAAGAGGGCTATACAATCATTCATAATTCCGCCATGATGGTAAACTTTTTAAAATTGCCATCACATTCTTACACTGTATATTGTTTTGTTCACTGATGAGGATGATGATGATGATGATGATGATGATGATGATTTTGCATTTCTGGGAGTTCAACCCAGGGTTGTGGGCTACCAGTGAGTTACATCTCAAGCCTTTTTTTGAGGGGACAGGGAGATTTACTAGGTATTGAACCCAGGGGCACTGAACCACTGAGCTACATCCCTAACCCTTTTTATATTATTTTGAGACAGGGTCTCACTAAGTTGCTTAAGGCCTCACTAAATTGCTGAGGCTGGCTTTGGATTAACACTCCTGCCTGCCTCAACCTCCCCAAGCCAATGGGATTACAGGTGTGTGCCCCCATGCCTGGCACCCCAAGCTCTTTTTATTTTTTATTTTAATTTTATTTATTTTTATTTTTTTGATACTAGGGCTTGAACTCTGGGGCACTTAATCACTGAACCACATCCCCCGCTCTTTTTTGTATTTTATTTAGAGACAGGGTCTCACTGAGTTGCTTAGGGCCTCACTAAATTGCTGAGGCTGGCATTGAACTCACAATCCTCCTGCCTCAGCTTCTAGAACCACTGGGATTACCAAAAAATAAGTGCTCATCTTATTTTTTATTTTGAGACAAGGTCTCATTAAGTTGTCCAGTCTGGTCTCAAACTTGCAATCCTCCTGCTTTAGCTTCCTGAGTCATCAGGATTATAGGTGTGTATCACCACACCAGGCTGTTCACTTATTATTTTGAGAACATTACCCCAAGTCACTAAAATTTTTCTTAGTCCTCAGTGTAGTTGTATGACTGCAGAATGTTCTGAAAAGTGACTCTATATGGTTGATTTAAAAGATCCCCACTTGGCTGCCCTTATTTCTTTTTTTTTTTAATTTATTTTTTTTTTTTATTTACTTATTGATTCATTGAACACAAATGGAGTACAGCTATTGTTTCACTGGTTGTACACAAAGTAGAGTCACACCATCTGTGCGTTCATGCATGTACACAGGGCAATGGTATCTGTCACACATTCTGTTATTAATTTTACCCCCCACCCGCCCCCACCCCTCCCTTCCCTCTATGCTAGCTATCTTTCCTCCATTCTTGCCATCTTTCCCCCCCACATTATGCATCATCATTCATTTATCAGAGAGACCATTCGGCTTTTGGATTTTTGGGATTGGCTGATCTCACTTAGCATAACAGTCTCCAACATCATCCATTTACCTACAAATACCATAATTTTATTCTTCTTTATGGCTGAGTAATATTCCATTGTGTATATATACCACAGTTTCTTTATCCATTCATCTACTGAAGGGCATCTAGGTTGATTCCATAATCTAGCTATTGTGAATTGAGCAGCTATGAACATTGATGTGGCTGCATCACTGAGGCAATCTGATTTTAAGTCCTTTGGGTATAAGCCAAGGAGTGGGATAGCAGGGTCAAATGGTGGATCCATTCCAAGTTTTCTAAGGAATCTCCACACTGCTTTCCAGAGTGGCTGCACCAACTTGCACTCCCACCAGCAATGTATGAGTGTACCCTTTTCCCCACATCCTCGCCAACACCTGTTGTTGCCTGTGTTCTTGATAAAATACATTCTAATTGGGGTAAGATGAAATAAAAAAAAAAAAAAAAAAAAAAAAAAAAAAAAAAAAAAAAAAAAAAATTGCTTGTAGATCTTCCTCTGTAAAGTGTCTGTTCATTTCCTTGGCCCATTTATTGATTGGGTTATTGGTGTTCGTGGTGTAAAGATTTTTGAGTACTTGGTAGATTCTGGAGATTAGTGCTCTGTCTGAAGTGTGTGTGGCAAAGATTTTCTCCCACTCTGAAGGCTCTCTCTTCACATTGCTGATTGTTTCCTTTGGCTGCCCTTATTTCTTAGCTAGACAAAATTGACCTCATCTGCTCCATAAAGCAGTTGAATTATATATTTAGATATTGAAGAGTGACTGGTTGTTATAGTTTGGATCCAGAATGTCTCCCAAAGACCCCCATGTTAAAGGCTTAGTCCTCAGCTTGGCACTGCAGGGAGCCTAGTGGGAGGTTCTCTGGTCATTGGCATGTGCACCAACCCTTTTCTCTTTTGCTTCCTGGTCATGAGGAGAGCATTTTGCTCCTCTACCTGTTCCTGCCATGATGTGCTGCCCTCCCACCAAAGGCCTTAAAGCAATAGGTTTGCCTGATTGTGGATGGGGACCTCCAAACTGTGAGCCAAAATAACTGTTTTCTCTTCATAAGTTGATTATCTCAGGCCCTTGGTATAGTAATAGGAAGCTGATTCACACTGACAGTGAGAAGCACTATTATTTGAAAAAATTTTATTTACAGGAGAAATCCCTGAACATAGTTTTATCATAAACATCCATATACTAATTAATCTTATCCTTTCTAATAGTTGTATAGTATTTTACGTTATAGAGGGTCCACCATTTAACCAGTTCCCTAGAGATGGACATTCAGGTTGTTTCAAATTTTTTATTACAAACACTTCAGAAGGGACCACATCGTACACTCCCCTGTGCAAATGCTTGTGTCAGGTGACTCTTAAGATGTAGGGCTACTGGGTAATGGACAGTTTTAATTGAGAGGTAAGGAAACTGCACTCCAAGAGAGAAGAGACTGGACTGAAGTCACATAGAAGGTTGGTGACAATGTTGGAAAATAAGTTTTGATTTGTCCTCTATGTATTTTAAATTATTCACACCTTAAACCAGTGGTTCTCAAAGTTTGCTCCAGGAAACCTTAAGTGTTCCAAGATCTTTCTGGATTCTTAGTTCCTAGTGTCTCAACTATTTTCTTAATAACTCTCCAATGTCATTTGCATTTTTCATTCTTGTTTTCTTAGTAGTGCACATCAGATTTTCCAGAGGCTCTGTGATGTGTAATAGCATCATTGTTCTGACTGTAAGGGAGTATGTACTTACATATTCTTGTATTTTAAAACTTCTCAATTTTAACTACTAACATGGTACATATGGACAGATATAATCCAAATGAACCTAAGCTCATTGACATCCTTGATGATTTTTAAATGTATAAAGGGTTCCTGAGGCAAAAAGTTTGTGATTTGCAGATTTAAACAATTCTCGGTCACCAGATTCCAAGGGGCTGCTCTCTTACTGACTTTTCTGGAACAATAGAAAAAGGGCCCCCCAGATCCTGGCAGTGGCAGTGGATATGGCAGGGACCTAATTTTCTTTGGATACCTTCTCTTCTTACATTTCTCCTGGGTAGGGGTTTCACTTCCCACCACTACCAAGGCCCACAGATGGATACATCAACCATCATCTGATGTATGGCCTGAGCCAAGTCTTCTTGGGACTCAGGGTACTTTGATTCTTGCTTGAGCCCCCTGTGGCTCCAGGTGTTGACCTCAGGGTGCTCTGGGTAAGAGGAGGCAAACTAGCTTGGAGAGTGGGTCAGGGAGGGCTGCTATCTCCTGATGCCCAAAACAATCTTTAGGAATCTATGGTCATGGTCTTGTCCTCTTGTTGCAGCTCGGAACTTTGACCTGCAGAAATCAGAGGACATGCTGCGGAAGGTGAGTGCAACACCAGCAGCCTAGCCTGGTCCTGCTTCCTATTCCAAGCCTGAGACACAAATTCACTCTTTCATTCATTCACCCAGTGCTGACAGTAAACCTGGCTCTGTGCTAGGCACTGGGGAGAGTGCAGTGACAGGAGGAGAGAAGAAAAGAAAGCAGATGAGCAAAGAAACAAGACAAATAAGAGAATTCCTGAGAGTGGAAAGTACAATGAAAACAGTAAAATGGGAGAGATGGGGAGTGGAAGGGAGGGAGAAAGTTAGGAAGGAAAAAAAGAAGCAAGGTAAGGAAGGAGGGTTGGTCAGGGACATGTCAGTTAGGGCACGTGAAGAGACGAATCAGAAGGCACAGTAGAGGAGCCTCTGGAAGTACAGGGAAGTCATATTGTACAGAGAAAGGAGAGAGACCAGGCTGCAGAGGTGGTCCAGGCCCATCAGCCATACCCTGCAGGCCTCCACAGGGAGTCTAGGTTTTTGTCTAAAAGGGACAGGAATCTAAGGAACAGAGTTTGACTTCTGCTCTGCAGACTCCCAGGGTGGCTGTGAGATGAATGGAACAGATGGAGCAAATGGAAGATGTAGAGAGAGGCCTCACCTGGCTCCTTCTGGACCTTTCTTTTCCCTCTCAGAATGGTATCCCCTTCTGTACCCACCCTTAGTTCTATGTTGGTGAGGCCTGAGGATGCTCTGACCCACCCTCAGTTGTTGGGTGGTGGCACGTTTGAAATAAATCACCCAGTCAGTCTTGAAGCAGGACACGGAACTTTATTCACGGGCTGTCAAAGGGTAGCAACTAATTTGTCTCTGTACATTTTGATCCCCACCAGGGTAAAAAGCATGTCTTTTATAGCCCAAAACCACAAGCAAAGTAGGTCAAAATAACCCAAGTCAGGGTGCATTGCACAGGAATAAATAAATAATAACATCCTGAGAAATATTTTTTCTTGTGCTGCCAAACAGGATGTACTAAGCATGAGAAGCAAGCTGTGGGAGACACAGGTGTGGACTCTTGAATGGGAGGGGTTTTTTCTTATACTAAATGGAGCCTCAGTGTAAAATGGAGTCTGTTTGGTCAAGACACATTTTTTCTTTTTTTTTTTTTTTTTTTTTTGGTACTGGGGATTGAACCCAGAGGCATTCTGGCCACTGAGCCACATCCCCAGCCCTATTTTGTATTTTATTTAGAGACAGGGTCTCACTGAGTTGCTTAGGGCCTCGCTAAGTTGCTGAGGCTGGCTTTGAACTCGCGATCTTCCTGCCTCAGCCTCCCAAGTGCTGGGACTACAGGCGCGCGCCACTGCGCCCGGCAAGACACATGTTTTCTGACCCAAAACAATTGCAGGTAGAAGGACCTGGCCTGTTATCCCCAGGTCTCCACAGAGGCCTTTAGGACAAGCCAAGTCTTAAGCCCCTGTCCTGTTTCTGCAGCACATGGAGTTCCGAAAGCAACACGACCTGGACAACATCCTTGCATGGCAGCCTCCAGAGGTGTGTCTCCCTCAGACCTGCCCTATTCCCCAGTCCCTCAGCCCAAGATCCTGAACCTCCTTCTGTGTGCATCCAGGTCCTCAAGCTGTACAGCACTAGCAGCATCTGTGGCCATGACCGTGAGGGCAGCCCTGTCTGGTACTACCTCGCCTCAGGCCTGGACGTCAAGGGGATCCTCTTCTCTGTCTCCAAACAAGAGCTGCTCAGGGACAATTTCCAGAGCTGTGAGCTGCTCCTGCACCAATGCGAGCTGCAGACTCAGAAGGTCTGAGCGCCTGGCCCCTCACGGCCTGCTGTCTAGCACCCCCAAGGCTGCCCTGCAGCACCCATGCACCTCCCCATATTCTGGACCCACATCCAGAATCTGCCTTCCAAAGCTCCTTGATTCCTGTGCTCCTAGTAGCACCGAGGATGGAATGGCTCAAAGAAGTCAGGGATTCACCCAAGGCCACAAAGCACATGGCTGAGCGGGAACTCATTCCTTCCCTGACTGTCTCCAGTGCTGCGCTCAACCCTGAGCTAACCTGCCCTCTGCAGCCTCATTTGAAGAGGGAGGTATTTCATCCCCCCTACACAGAAAAGGGAACCAAGACCCAGTGATTTGCCCTAAAGGGACAGATGAGGGAAGGCAGGCCTTGGGCCATTATGGTCCTGGCATTCCTTGGAAAAGCACCTTCTCTGCATTTCTCTCCTTGACATGAAACCTCTAAGCCAGGAACAGCCAAGACAAACCGATGCCCTAGGATTAGGCCTAGCCCTGTCTTGACTGGGACGTGGGGGACATTGACCCTTACAGACACTTACCTCCTGACATTCCCTTGCAGCTGGGGAAGCAGGTGGAGAAAATCACAGCCATTATTGATTTGGAGGGGCTGAGCCTGCGGCATCTGTGGAAACCAGGAGTGGAGGTTGCCCAGGAGGTGAGGTGACCCCTTCCCTTCTCCCCTTCAGGGCTCCAGGTGGCCCCAACACCTAACTAGGTCTCTCCCTCTCTAGTTGTTGATGTGGGTGGTCCTTCTTTCTCCCATTGCCAGGTAAGTATCCACCTAAGCATTGGCAGCAATGTTTTCAAACCCACAGCCCCGAATTGAGACTTGGCACCCCAAAGTCACCATTTGGTGACCAGCATATCACAACAAAGCCTGTCCCAGGCCTGCCAGGATACCTTTCCCTTTTCATACTCCATCTCATTCCCAGCTAACCCACTGGTTCTTCCTATTCCCAGGTCCTGCCCATCCCCAGCTTCAAGCCTCTGACATTCCCTGTTGCTTTTTCTCAACAGAAAAAGGGAGTTAGTGAGTGCTGGGGGCTCTGAGGAGGGAAGGGAGGTTGAGTAGAGGCCTAGGCCACAGGAGCAATTTCCCTTTCCCCTTCTGTCTGTTTCATTCAGGATAGAAAAGAACCTAAATTAAAAAAAATTGTAATGGCTTAATAAATAATCTTACTATCTTTTTAAAGAAAAGGGCACAAAAGCATTGTATGAAATGAAAGTCAAGTGGACAAAAGGGATGCTTCTCCACTAAGATAATTTTACTTAATGATCTTTCAGTTTTACCATGGTGAAAAAGCAATAGGCATTCGGTAGAAACTGTCCTTCAAGTTTTGAATTTGGATCTTTTCCTGGGTTGGTGATAAAGGATACAGTACTCATGATGCTGGGTGATGTGAGCCACAGTGCCCCGTTAGTCCCACAGTCACAAGGGGAGACAATCCATGCTCTTTGCTGCTAAGCCAGGGTGTCCAGTAAGTTAAGTGGAGTCAATGCATTTTCCACTTAGGATATTTTTCACTTACAGTGGGTTTACTGGAATGTAATCCCATTGTAAGTTGAGAAGCTTCTGTAGATGAAACACCCAGAACAGGCTAAACCATAGAGACAAAAGGTCTACCTATGATTGCCCTAGGCAGAGATTGCCCTAGAATGGGGAGTGACTGCTCATGGGTACAAGATTTCCTTTGGGAGTGATTGAAAATGTTCTGGAACTAGATAGTAGTGATGATGGCACAACCTTGTGACTAAAAGCCACTGAACTATATACTTGGAAAGGGTAAGATGTATGATACGAAAATTTATCTTAATTTTTAAAAACATGCCTTGCAATTTTGAATATTAGACAGTCAAATTTGTCTCAGTCCTGAAGCTGGACTATTGTCTGAGCCATATGGGAGGGAACCTTCTAAAGTCCTGAATGGGAATTTTCTTGTCTGCAGTGGGTGGGGACCATTCTTGATAGGTGGCTATCAAGAATATGTACCAATGACTTCAAGGAGATGACTGGGACCAGGACTCAACAAACTGGGAAGTGAGGTTTCTGCTCTGAGCATGGGGGAGCTCTGTGTGCATGTCTTGGGTGACTGGCAGTAGAGGGCAACCAAAGGTGTGCCCTCTGGCACCTTGAGAGTGAGGCAGACATAGGGGATAGTATTTATATACCTATTGCTTTTGTCTTTGACTCCACAGTTTCTCTCAGCACTTGAGGCAAATTACCCTGAGATTTTGAAGCATGTAATTATTGTGAGACGTAAGTGAATCAACCCATTTAGGGATTAGGGTATGTGAAGGTGATGGGTGGGCACCTGAGACCCCAGGAGAGCCGGATCCCCCAGCTAGCTACCCAATGGAGCAGCTCTGTGCCTGTTTCAGCCCCCAGCCTGTTTGCCGTGGCCTTCAGCCTGATCAAGTCATACATGAGTGAGGAGACACGCAAGAAGGTGCTGATTCTGGGAGGTGAGTGAGTCATCTGGAACCTCCTCTCCAGTCTGGAGCCCGAGCTGTGGTCTGCCCCTCAGCAGACCTGATGGTACCCACATCTGAGGGCACCAGGCTCTGGGACCCAATTGGTGTTGAGGACCCACTGCTTTGTGGCAACTGCTGTGGTGATGTGCATACTAGCCAGAGGGTAGAGGGACCCAGAGAGTCTTCAAGATCTCCAGAGGCAGGATGAGTGGGGCACCTTGATTTGAGTTTGGGAGATTTAGATTTAAGGGTTGGCTTCGAAAGTTACTAGCTGAAGAGGGATGAGTCACCTGCTGTGTTTGAGTTTCAGTTTTCTTATCCATCCATAAAATGGGGAGAATAAGACCCAGGTTTTCCCAAATTGTACAACTAGTTCTATTTAGAAATACGGAAAATTCAGAAATGGATAAGGAAGGAGAATCCTGTCACTCAAAGAACTACTGGTAACACCTACTATTTCAAAGGAATACACTTCAAAAATTAAAATTTACTTTTCCACCTATTATTATTTTGTTATCACTTATCATATAATAAATATTTTTCCATTTGGGCAAAAGTCTAGTTTAGTTTCTGTTATTTTTACCATTAGGAACAAATCAATAGTGAATTTCTTTGTAGACAGATTTTTGTACACATTCACAATTTTTTTCATTGTATAAAAAAACAAGAAGGTTTTTTTTTCTTCCTTCAAAGAGAAACATGAGTTAGGACCTCTGATACCTTTAACAATGTTGTGCTCCATGCCTATCACAAAATTTAGCTTCACCAACTGTGTATGAATGTGCTGATTTCTGAACACTCTTGTCAAGATGGTGCATTAATGATTTAAAAGACTCTGGCCATATTTATTATTGTTTTACATTAGATTTCTTTTCTGACTTGTGATGTTGGACTTTTTTTTTTTTTTTTTTTTTTGTGGTACTGGGGATTGAACCCAGGGCATTGTGCTTATAAGGCAAGCACTCTACCAACTGAGCTACATCCCCAACTCCGATGTGGGACTTTTTTCATGTTAATGGGATATTTTAATTTCTTGTTTATTGCTTCTTGTGGTCTCATTCCCCTTTTCCAGAAAAGTATTTTCTTATTTATTTATAAGTGCTCTTTACACATTAAGCATATTGAGCAATCCTGGCAAATTTGTGGCACACATTTTCCCCAGTTCATTTTATCTGATTTTTTTTGTCCTATTATTTGATTTTTAACTCAGTGCTATATTTTTCTGTCAAATTTGGGAAATTTTTCCTTTGATTTTTTTCATCACTTTTATGCTTGAGCAGTTCATTCCTGTATCACAATATGTCAGATATTCACTTCTGCTTTCTTTTACTTTGTTCCTGCATTGCCTTTGTTCCTTTGGGGTGAACAAACTTGATAGGAATTGACAAACACTTGACCTGTAGTTCTGAGGTTGCTAGAAACCTCTGGGAGTCAAGGGCAGGGGATGACCATGAGGTGAATTCAGTCTCTAAGGGATAGTGAAGCCTAGGTCACAGTCTCCCTGTCCTTGATCCCAAGCTTCAGGAGTTGTAGTCTGAATCTCTGTCAAGATGACCAATGAGCCAACACCTGGACAGATGGAGAGGCAGGACCTAGAGGGGCAGTGAGAGTGGAGTAGGCCTGGGACAGGAATGTGACACAGGAGCACATGCTGAGTTCCAAGCCTAGACTCAGAGGCACTCAGCTTCCATCCCTGGGTACAGGTTTGCTCCTGGGAATGGGGACCAGAAGCATTCCAGGGAGAGGGGAACAGATGCATATAGGTCAAAACTGGACCTGGTCCCTTCTGCCTTCCCTGAGCCCCTCAGAGCCCCCTTCTTGCTCCCACACAGACAACTGGAAGCAGGAGCTGACCAAGTTCATCAGCCCTGACCAGCTGCCTATGGAGTTTGGGGGGACTATGACTGACCCTGATGGCAACCCCAAGTGCCTGACCAAGGTATGGGGTGCCCAGAGGATGGGGACAGAGGGGAGACCGCCAGGGCCTAGTGCCTGCTCACCACCCTCACCCACAGATCAACTACGGGGGTGAGGTGCCCGAGAGCTACCACCTATGCAAGCAGGTGAGGATGCAGTATGAGCACACGGCGACCGTGGGCCGTGGCTCCTCCCAGCAGGTGGAGAATGAGATCCTGTTCCCAGGCTGTGTGCTCAGGTAGGAATGATGGCTGCTGCACTCTGGGGTGCCCCTGGAGGAGGCTCCAGGGTCCAGGCAGGCAGGTGGTCATCAGTGGGGCTCTGTCTGCTGCAGGTGGCAGTTTGCATCGGATGGTGGAGACATTGGCTTTGGGGTTTTCCTGAAGACCAAGATGGGGGAGCGACAGAGGGCTGGGGAGATGATGGAGGTGCTGCCCAGCCAGCGCTACAACGCCCACCTGGTGCCAGAGGATGGGAGCCTCACCTGCCTCAAGGCTGGTGTCTGTGAGTATTGGTAGGAAACAGCTCCACCTGGAGGTAGGGGAGGGAGAGAGTGCCTCAAAGGTCATTCAGGTCTTCCTACCAGGTAAGGACCCCTGGGCCTGATAGATACAGTGTGAGGCTGGCTCTGGGCTCTCAGCCCTAGCAATGGTTCCCTGGCTGGGCACCCACACGTGTATTTAACACCATGGAGGGCAGGGTCCCAGATGGAGCATCCTGTCTGAGTGTCTGTTGCTCACTGCAGATGTCCTAAGGTTCGACAACACCTACAGCCTGGTTCATTCTAAACATATCAGCTACACCGTGGAAGTGCTACTCCCAGACCAAACCTTCATGGAGAAGGTGGAGAAATTCTAGGCAAACCTTTCTGCTTCACATCCACCTCTTTGATTTCTGAATCCTCAATGAGTTCACAGCCTTCCCTGGTCAGACTCCTGTCCAACCTCTCCAGAGACAAGGATCCCACCCTACCAGGTTGCAGCCTGGACATCATAATTGGCTTTCTCCCCAGGAGCTGTTGGGTTGGTGGTCTAATGGTGGCCAGATGGCCACAACAAAGCAACACAGATACTCCATCCCTCCCCCTACCTCCCATGACCTTGAACTCATCTGGAGTTGTGGCTCAGTGGTAGAGTGCTTGCCTGGCACGTGTGAGGCCCTGGGTTTGATCCTCAGCACCGCATATAAATAAATAAATAAAAGATCCATTGACAACTAATATTTAAAAAAAAGAAAGAAAATCTCTTTAAAAAAAATCAGGCCTTTTTCTATGAAGTGAATGAGAAATGAGTTGCCATTATAAAATATACTATATTAGTAGAAAATTGGAGGTATAGTGGGATGAAAAGATTGAGAAATGATTTTCACTGAAAAAATATTTTACAGACTGGGGGGCATAGCTAAGTGGTACAGAGCTTGCCTAGCAGACACAAAGCCCTGGATTCAATCACCAGCACAAAAAAAAAAAAAATTTTGACTCACAGTTCCAAGAAGCCGGGATGCTATACCATGGTAGGCACCAGAATCAGGCATGAGGTATAAGGAAAGGGAAAAACTGTAGCCAAGAGCCTTTATTATGGTTTCCATGGGGAGGAATGGGCCAGGTAGGACAAGCAGGCCTATGATTTGCTAGTGTGAATACTTTTAGCACACTCTGAGGTACAGTCCTTAGTCATCTGGTACTTGGCCCTGGGATAATTAGGGCAGGTGGAAAGTGGCCCACAGAGTGAGAGCTTGGGAAAGGAGGTGGTTGGAATGCGGGCTTATATCACTTGGTTTGTACTTAGAAAACCTGCTTGTGGACATTTTGTTTATTCTCTAGGAATTGGCTAACACTGGAAGGGACAGTCCCTCCAGGGTCAACAAAGCCTTAGGTGTCAAAGCATCAGAATACCAAATATAAAAGGCATAATTAATACAGTTATCCATCAAATGGTTGTACAATCACTGTTTCTAATGCAAATCCAACCTCACAACTTCACCATCTAGAAAGAGCCAACCAAACTAGTTGAGTGAGAGGTCCCATAGTGCTACTAGGATAGCACTGTCCTGCCATCAGGCCTCTTTGCATCTGCCTGAGCTGGATCATCAGCAGAGACTCTGACCAAGCATCACCCCCACCAGGCCCTGCTGTGTGCACAATGTTGCCCTAATTTGTCCTCAGTGCAGTGGCCCAGTCATTTGTCAAAGTATTTCCCTAATTGGCCACTCTTCCAGAAATTCTGGTCCAAAATGGAAACGTGGCCCTTCAGTAGGCCTTATTCTCAGTGATTCCACATTGGTTCACCATTCACCCTTACTTAACAATCCATTGCAAAAAATTTGTTTGACAGCAAATTTTCTCAATGGATTCTGAAATCTGATGGCTGGTTCCTTCATCTTCCTTAATTCTGATATACTCATACCCACCATGTTCTGCTGCACAGATGGCACCAAGGAGTGGGGGACATGCCTGGGGGGCTGCAAAGCAGTTGTTGAAGGGAGGGCACTGGGGAGCCAAAGGTGAGGACAGAAGGATCTCTCTGTCTCTGACCCTTTGGCCCCATAATCTGCTCCATCCCCACAATGCCCCATCCATTTGTAAATCCACTTCCACTATGGTCTCCTTGGGACACAGGCTGAGGCCTAGTGCTCTTGGCCAGATAATAGACATGCTCACAACTGGTCCTGCCTACTTCCTCTCCCTCCCACTATCCCCCAACCAAAAGCCTCCACTTGACTCTCACCAGTCCTCATCTCTGTCTTTGCTTAAGCTGTCCTTCCTACGTAAAAGGCCCACCCTGTTCAAATTTTCTGATTCAGCAATTATGCTGTGTCCCCTTATGGTTTTAATTTACATTTTAATTTCTTTAGTGATGTTGAGTATATTTTCATAAACAGGGTTTTGCAAGATAAGACAGACTCAAATTCAAGTGCTATTTCTGGCATTTACTGTGTGGCTTTGGCAGATGACCAGAGGCCCTCTGAGCCTCTGTCTCACTGGCAAATGGATGACATAATAGTACCTGCCTCATAGTGTGTTTGCTATGGGGATAAATGAGATTCTGCAGGCCACGTTGAGATATGAATTTTCTACCACCTAAAACTGTCTCCTCCAGGACTGGCTCTTTGAAATGCAAACATTCAAGAGGTTCTACCTGTCTTTCTCCTACTTCCTGTAGGAGGGTGAAGGTCTAACTTCGGTGAGCACTTTGTTCCACCTTGTACCACTGCCACATATCATAAAGATATAAGAAATTTGTCCCTCCTCTGAATGTGTTCATTAGCAAACCCAAATGGCCTGGGCTCATGGACCAAACGCTCTTCATTAGCCTATCCTGACCTTTAAAAATGTCTCCTGCCTTTTGTCTTGTTGAAGTTACATTGTTCTCTCTTCCCGATTATAATATAGTCACATGCCACATGATGATGTTTCAGTCAACAATGAGCCACATATACCAGGTCTCGTAAGACTGTATCACGTAGCAAAGTCATAGCTTTGAGTACATTCTAAGATGTTTGCTCAACAATCAAGTTGCCTAATGACACATTTCTCTGAACATGTCCCTATCATAAAATGACACTTAACTATAGTTATTATTTAATAAAGTCTATCTTTATCATCTTTAACTAGTGTATGGCTTTGGCTTTGTCATTTCTTTTTCTTTCTTTTTTTTTTTTTTTTTGGTACTAGGGATTGAACTCAAGGGCTCTTACCCACTGAGCCACATCCCAAGCCCTTTTTGTATTTTATTTAGAGACAGGCTCTCACTGAGTTGCCTAGGGCCTCGATAATTTGCTGAGACTGGCTTTGAATTCATGATTCTGCCTCAGCCTCCTGAGCCACTGGAATTACAAGTGTGCACCACGGCCCCTGGCTTTGTTTATCTTGATCCTGCCAAATTGGACTGTGCATGAAAAATTCTATTAGCTAGTGCTGTTTAACATGATGGCTTTTTTTTTTTTTTTTTGCTGTGGTACTGAAGATTGAACTTGTAGCCTCATGCATGCTAGGCAAGTGCTCTACCACTGAGCTATATGCCCAGCCCAACATTATGACATTGTTAAACCAAAACTCTTGAGACCCAGAGATCCCTGGAATAAAAGGTTTTATTGAACCCTTATAGATGTTAGCCAGAAAAAGGACTGGGCTAGATGGATTTCTACAAACTACCAGCTATTAATACAAACCAGCTGCAGGGCTAGATAGCAGTTGCAGAAATCTTCCCTGGACCTAGAGCAAAGAGTACTTTTATAAAACCTGGAGAAGGGGAACGTAGATCTTTACATTGAAACCTATACTGGCTATAGATAACAGGGGTGAGATAATGCAACACAAGGAAAGCTTTGAGATGAGGGGGAGCCCAAAGAAGTACTTGTGCTTCTGGATTGGTTGGAATTAACAGTCTGGAAAGGTGATACATAAATAGGACAAGGTGGCCCTGGGGGTCTGCACCGATGAGATTTAAGTCAGTGTTTCAACATACAATTAGGAATGTGAGCATCTTAGGCTGGTTCCACTGGCAGCTGTTAACTGATCCATTTCCTTTATCCCCTTCCCTCTCCATCTGCTGACCCTTGTAATTCAATTTAGGACATGTAAGAATTTTTTTATCAACATCATCCAATCTTATAAAGAGAGGGCCCACCTGAGCCAAACTGATCCTTCATGTCCAAGAGGAGAACTCCTACATAGCCCAGCCAATGCAGCAGAATATCGAAGAAGCAAATGAGACCAATGATGTGTAAAAACAGCATAGCATATAATGACATTTCAGAGGAGGGAAGGGGCATATTAAGTTGTAAACAAACTCAACCACATAAAAGGTGTGAACTTGAAGAATCTGATTGAGGCAACAACTAAAATTTAATTATAAATTGTAAAATCAGTCTTATAACCATCAACCCTGGTTTTAATCACCTTGGGAGACTCCCCTAGGTTCCATGCCTCCCCATCCAGGCTTGATCAATAACTCAAAGTTGTAACACCAAGAAATTTCTAGTGAAAAACTAGGTATTTTTTTTTCACTTGTGTCTATTCAGGTTACCATCCAAAAAAATACTAAAACACTGATTTTGAAATTCAAGGAAGGAGTTCAGAGTTTGCATCTGCAACCCTATAAATATATTCTAAGAGGGTATAAAAGCAAGAATAGAAAACAATCAAGGAACAAAGTAATTCAGGTGGGTTATTTAGGCATGGGCTTCAATATTATGTAGTACTCATCTTTGAAATCCTTGGATTTCTACATTTTCCATTCAAGGTATTTGAGGTTTTCTTGTTTGGTTTTTGTTTTGTTTTGTTTTGTTTTGTTTTGGTACCAGGGATGGAACCTGGGGTGCTTAACCATTAAGCCACATCCCCAGACTTTTTTTTTTTTTTTTTTTTTTGGTACTGGGGATTGAACCCAGGGGCACTCCACCACTGAGCCACATCCCCAACCCTATTTTGTATTTTATTTAGAGACAGGGTCTCACTGAGTTGCTTAGGGCCTCGCTAAGTTGCTGAGGCTGACTTTGAACTCATGATCCTCCTGCCTCAGCCTCCCAAGTGCTGGGATTACAGGCGTGCGCCACTGTGCCCGGCTCCCCAGACCTTTTTATATTTGATATTTTGAGACAGGGTCTCCCCAAGACCCTGCTTAGGGCCTCACTAAGTTGCTGAGGCTTTGAACTTGCGAACCTCCTCCCTCAGCCTCCCAAGGTGCTGGGATCACAGGCTTGTGCCACTGGATTACCCATTGAAAGTATGTGAAAGTATTGAAAGTATTTGAAATACTCAAAAGAATCATCTGCAATTAATTTATAATTTACAGGAAGAGCATAACTTCTCTAGACCAGACCCTGAATAATCCCTGGTCTTCAAAATTTCCTGAGTAAGTCTGCCAGTACAGCTCTGGCACAGGACAGAGGTAAGGCACTGACCTCTCTCTGCCCACTGTTGACTTCTCTGAAGTCCTCTCCCATACCCACCATGAATCTTTGCAGTAGTCTCCTGTTTTCCCTGCTCTGAACATTTGTTGTCCCCAGGGCATTCTTTACACTGGGCCAAGTGTTATCTTCTTGGCATAGGGACAGTCACATTGGTTTCTTCCTTTAAAACCTCCAATGGCTCCCCTTTGAGAAGGGATAACCCAAAGTCTCCAGTATGGTCTGAAGTTCCTTGGTGACCTGACCTCAATGTTTTGAGCACTGTGTCCTTATGGCATCTCTTCTCTTTCTCACCTCTGTGACTTTGTTTAGTCACCTTTGTTTAGAATATCTTCCTATTTCCTCCTTGAAGGCTTGGCTCAAAGGCTGCCTTCTTTAAGGGACATTTGGGGATCCACTAGTTCCATGCTTTTGCTTAGACCTCTACTAGAAGAGTCTATCATCAGGGAGCTAGGACAGATAGTGGTTGACCCAGGGCTTAGGTACTGATGGATAAGGGTTCAAACCTTGGCCTGGTTCTGACTAGTTTCTGAAGCTCAGTCCTCATCTGAATAAAATGAAAACATGGGTGCAATAATGAGCACAGTATGTAGCCCATGACTTCTAGGCTGGAAAGTTAAGGAGGTGGAGAGTGAAATAATCACAAGCTATGTTTAATGAGAATAATACCCTGAAAAAGAGAAGTAAAATTCTATGTGATCAGTTAACTAGTGAATCAGAGTGAGGAGTCACTAAATGGCAGTGTGGAGAGAGTAGGTGAAGAAAGAGTATTCAAGTCAGAGGGAAAAGCATGTGCAATGGTCCTGTGGTAGAAGGAAGCAGCACCAAACACTCCTCACCTGGTGCTATGTGTCCTGAGAAGGACTAAGGTCCTCCCAGCTTTTGTAGGGGAAGAAAGAAATCCAAGGGTGAACCCAGGGACCCAGACACCCCAACCTGACTCTTTCCTGGTGCTGGGTCTTTAGGAAAGTTGGTTAGTCTTCCCTTGCTCACCCTTTTCCCTTTCCTTGGTCTCGTGGCCATCTCCCTTCCTGAGGAATAGCATGGATTTGGCCCTATCGGGCCTTATCTTTCCCTGGGGTCACCCCAGTTGGTGGGGAAGGAGCAGAGGAAAATTCTTCCCCCAGCATCCTTGGAGCTTGATCTCTACCTCCTAGGCAGACTCAGACCTGCAGTTGCCTGCCTAAGGGAATCTGCCAGGCGGACATTCCCTCCTCCAACTTTCTGACCAGGACCAACCAAGTTAAGTCCCATATATTTGGAGGGACATCGAGTGGCATCTGTCCAGCCAAGTCATCTGCGGAGTGGAGTTGATATAGACATGATGTGGGGCAGAGCCAGCAGGGGCTTTTGCAACTCTTCCTCTCACTCTCTACAATACAGGTGTCATTTACCCCGAGAGGTTTTCTTTACTTGACAGTTCACAAGTTTTAGCTAGGACTGCCAGTAGGGCATCTGTGACCCATGAGAGATGCCAGAAATTTTAGGAACATCTGGAAGGTGGGAGGGAGAGGCACCATAGTGAGTTTGCCACAAGGCGTGGGATGTGGATCATACCAGGACAACAGCCTTGTTGAGGTCCAGTTTTTCAGCTCACAGTTCAGGAGGGACAAAGGGCATGAGTCACCTTTCAGAAGGAAGGAAGATAAGAACAAACTATGGAAGAAGGGAGTCATCTAGCCCCCTGATGCTCAGATAGTTAGAACTAGTCTTCCATGCCCAGCAACATTTAAGGTTTAAGGAGGCATGGTGGGCAGCAGGTTGTCTGTCCTGTGTTGGAAACACAGGGACTTAAGGGTGACCTGGAACATGGGATACCATACCACCTCCCTGGGCTCCAATTCTGGCCTTGCTACTTGGTGGCCATGAGCTCCTTGAACTTCAGTTTCCTGATCCACAAATGGGGATAATAATAGTGCCTTCCTCTGAGCACAGTCAACAGAATATTATCCTCTTGCAGTTCTCAAGTCCAGAAGTCCAAGATCAAAGTGTCAGCAATGTAAGTTTCTTCTAAAGACTAGGGAAAAGAATGTGCGCCATGCCTCTCCCCCAGCTTCTGAAAGTTTTCACATAGTGTTCTTGCTGTGTTGTTCTGTGTGTCCAATTTGTCCCTTTTTGTAAGGAGTTACTGAAGTAGGGGGTCCACCCTATACCACTATGACCTCATCTTGACTAATTACATCTACAATGACCCTGTTTCCAAGTCAAGTCACATTCTGAGTTACCAGGGATTAGGAGTTTCACATTTGAATGGGGGTGGCTGGGCATGATTCAATGAATAACACCACACATGTCTTACTGAACACTCAAAATGTGACTATTTATTGCCAGACATGGTGGCGCACACCTGTAATCCGAGCAGCTCAGGAAGCTGAGGCAGGAGGATTGCAAGTTCAAAGCCAGCTTCAGCAATTTAGTGAGACCCTAAGCAACTTAGCAAGACCCTCTCTCAAAATAAAACATTAAAAGGGCTGGAGACTGGGGATGTGTCTCAGTAGTAGAGCCCCCTTGGGTTCAATCCCCTGTACTCCCCCAAAAAGTGACTAGTTGCAATAAAGTGTGCTGTATTAATACATACCAGATTTCAAAGTCTTGGTACAAAACAATAACAAAATGATAGATATCTCACCATTAATTAATTATTAAGGAGATAATCTAGCTTGCTAATCATGTTGATTGCATATTGAAATGATAATATCCTGGATATAAATGACTATTTTATGTGTCTGCTAGAGAACTTAAAGTCACCTGTGTGGCTCACATTTTTCCAAAGGACTTATCTTTCTGCCCTCCCTCCCACAGTGTGGGGGACTGAACCCAGAGCCTCATACATGCTAGGCAAGAGCTCTACCACTGAACCACATCCCCAGCCCCTTACATTATTTTTCTATTGGACAGCACTGAACTAATATTTATAAGCTCTTCAAGTGCCCAGTAAGTAGAAAGTACTTATAAGTGCTAGTTAAATAAAGACTTCTATTTGTTGGTGACTCGTACCTGTGGCATTTTAAAATATTGCTTTACCTATTCCTCAGAGACTGAGAACATTTGGAGGAAATTTCTTTTGTAGTTCAGCCCTTTTTCACTGAATGAGTTGTTTTACATTCCAGAAGCATATAACAAATACTAAGTGGTCCTATCTTTTTCAAATTGTTTTGTGGTATTTTTCCCATGTCATTATAAAAAATTCATTAAGCATATTAAGCACCATAGTTTCCTTAAAAATTATTTCAGATTTTCCTGTTAACAATGTGCAGACGAAATTTAAAATATTTTTCCATCAGGATTATCATCAGGCAAAGTGGTGAAATATTTAAGCATCTTGATGTGTATGGTCATGTAGTTTTCTAGAGAAGCAATCAGTTTCTACTTCTGCCAGCGGTGTATAAATGTTTTCATTTCACCCACTTCTACCTCTTTATTATCATTTTTCAAAAGATTGTGTGTGCTTTGTTTGCTTGGGATTTTTGTTATTGTTTGTTTTCTGATTTGTCAAAAGAATAAAACATCTCATTGCTCAATGTGTTAGTCTGTTGCTGTGACAAAACACCTGACAGAATCAACTTAAAGGAGAAAATATTTATTTTGGCTCACAGTGTTGGAAGTTCCAGTCTGTGACTGGCTGGCTTCAATCCTATTAGGCCTGTGGGTGAAGAAAGAACATAATGGTCTAGAAAGTTGGCAGAATAAAGCTGCTCACCTGATGGTGGTGGGGAAGCAGAGAGAGAATGGAATAAAATACACCCTACAAGGGCATGTCCCCCAATAACCTACTTCCTCCAACTAGGCCCCACCTCCTGAAGGTTGTACCACTTCCCAATAGCACCACCAACTGGGGACCAGACTTTTAACAGGCGAGTCTTTGGGAAGCATTTCAAGATCCAAATTGTAACACTTGATTGCACATCTCTTTAATAATTCTGGACACTAAGCATTAATCCACTTAATAAATGTGCCCTGTGCATTATCTTTTCTGCATACTGGTACTTGGAATCCTTTTCCATTTATTTATTTGTGTCTTACTATTTTTCTTATCCACTTTTGTGAGTTCTTTTTGAAGATATGAATTTTCCTACATTTTACTTTTCCCAAATTCACATCAGCAAATACTGACATCTTAATTGTTTCTTGTTTAAAAGATTTTCAGATTTTTATGTAGTCAAATCAATTCATTTTCCTTTTGAGATTTTTCTTTCATTGCTTTTAAATGTAGACCGTGCCCTTCCATAAATGTGGTGACATTTTTGCTTTCTTTTAGCATTTTTTTTGTAAATTTCTCTCTTTCTTTTATTTAATATGCCCCTAGGGCAAATACTACTTAAATGAAATATAATGCAAGTCACAAATGTGAACCACACATGTAATTTTAAATTTTCTGGCAGCTACGATTTAAAAAAGTAAAAAAAAAAAAATTGCAGAGCACAGAGGACTTGTAGGGCAGTAGAACTATTTCATATGATTCAACAATAGGATATGTGTTATCATATAGTTGTCACAATCTATAGAATTTATAATACCCAGAGTGAACCCCAATATAAACCTTAACTTTGAGTGATAACAGAATATCAATGTAGGTTTATAAATTATAACAAATACCTCTTTCTGGTACTGGAGTTGGTGCCTGTGTGGGGACTGGGGCTCTTTGGGGATGCTGTTGTTTCTGATGTGTCAGAGGAAAGGGCTGTGGACCTAAAACCACCCTATATAAAACTATATGTAGTATATTTATATACAAAAATTCATATTTAAATATATATTTAAATTTAAATAATAAAAAGAAGCAGGTGAAATTAATTTTAGTAACATTTTATATATTTCAGTATATCAAAAACTATCATGTCAACAAGTAATCAACAGAAAAAAAATGAGTAAGTTTTTTTTACTTTTACTAAGTCCTTGAAATTTGGTTTGTATATTTTATACTCCCAACACATCTCCATTCTTGAGAGAGATGAGCCAAGTTTCTGGTGCTCAGCAGCCACACATGACTCACAACCATGGCACTGCTCATCTCAGATCTAGAACTTGGTTTGATCCCATGGCAGGAGAGAGGGAAAAGGTCTCTGTGGCCTGTTTACCAACTCCTTCACCTTCCCCTCCCACCTGCTCCTCTTTGGAAAACTCATGCCAAGCCCACCTGAGATTTCCCTCCTCCCTGAGGAAGTTAGCCCAACTCCCTCTTCTCAGCCACCCTCACCCTCCTTGGCCTTATGGATTGCACTTGATGGCTCACCACCTGGGCCACACAGGGATCCCCACCCTTATAGCTCCTGGTTCTGGTGAGACCCTCAATAATTATGAAACTCCCTAAGAAGTTTCATAAGTTTCTTCCTAAGAACCAACACTTTCTGAGAACAAAATGTCAGGCATTTTGCTAACTCATGGGCATCAGCTTATCTAGCCTTCCCAGCATTTTGAGAGCCAGAAAAGCTATTTGGCAGGTAAGGGTTTTCCTATTAGTCGGTGAGCATTGACAGAGCCCAGCCTGTGTTCAAGGTCAGGGAAGAGGGCCCAGGGGTTCCTTGGTCAAAAGCACTGGGTACTTTGATGTCCCCGAGTTTATAAAAAAGTTCTTCCATTTTACTCAGAAGGACATCTGAAACACCTCCACCTCCTTTATGCTCACCTTTTTCTTCCTTACCACTTGAGAATCACTGGGAGCACTTAGGCTTGGAGGTGGGGTCACCTGCCGCCCCAAACTCGTCTGCCCCCGGAAAAACTCTCTGGGTAAGTCACCTCGGTACCCAGGTAGAGTGCGATTGGCAATTGGGGCAGAAACTCCTTAGGTGGCGGCGGATCCGTCAGGGCGGGGCAGGACCTGCAGCTCTGGAATCAGGGCGGAACCAACATCTGACCCCGCCAGGTAAAATCAGGCGGCGGTGGCAGCGGCGAGGCTAGGCGGCGGGCAGGGCAGGCAGAAGCGTTCTGCACCCTTGCGCCCGGAGCACCTCTGCGCTGGGGACACCATGAGCGGCCGAGTAGGGGACCTGAGCCCTCAACAGCAGGAGGCATTGGCCAAGGTGAGGGGCTTGTCGGGCAGGGAGGCTTGGTGAGGGATCCAGCAATCGGACGCTGCCCCCACCCGTCTGAAGTCCCCAGGGTAGGGTCGGGAACTCCAAGTTCGGAGAGTGCCACGGTCCTGCCTGCCTGTTCAGCGCACAGATCTGAGGCGGTGCCCTGGGCGGGAGCCCTCTCTGGAAGACTCTGGGGACAGATCCTGCCTTTCAGCCCCGCGGGATTCCCACCACCCAGCCGTGGCCTTTGTTCTCCGCTTGTGGGGGAGGGGGTGGCGCTGCCATCGGGCTGCTGGGGAGCCGTGGGCAGAGAGGCTTCCCAGATCTCGTGCTCGGATTGCGACATTTGTTTATTTGGTTTCCCTCATGGTTGTCTAACTCCTCAGGGCCTAAGCTTTCTCCCTATGGTTAAAAAAATAAAATAAAAAAGGGAACTGGAGGGAGTTTTGGATAATTTTGAGGTAGTCCTGGTGGCGGCACCTAGGAGGAAAACGACCATGGGAAAAAGGGAGAAAGGTGACACAGCTCTTGCTCTCACTTTGCTTATGAAGAAAAGGGTAGCTTAAAATTCGTAGGGAATGATTTATTTTGAGGACCTCCAGGGAGGAATGAGGACCCTAGGTGAAGAAGGGGACTAGGAATCCACTCAGGGTTCCCTAGATGTGGGGGTTTAAAAAAAGCCCATGGGTGAGAGAGGGATCCACAGGTGCAGGGTCCTGAGTAAAGGAGGAGAGAGATCCCCAGTTAAGGAGGGTAAAGGAGATGGGGTTCCTTGCCTTCCCCACTGCTGATGCCCTCAGGGAAGCCCCTAGCACTAAGCTCTTAAAAGGGACTTGGACACCTGGCCTTTGGGGATGAATTGTGATAGAGATGCCTGTGGGCCCAAAGTTTAAACAATGTAAAAAATTTATTCTTATTTTTTCCATTATTCAAAGGCAATGAATCCTTATTATTTTAAGACATGGGGGAAAGTAGGAAGAAGAAGGAAAGGTTTTCCATGGTCCCAGAGGTCTATGACCAGCCTGACCAGGGGTTGACCACCTCCGGTCACACTGCTACATACTGCTGTCTCCATATGGCATCACTGCAGAGAAGAGTTTACTCCACATTACTTTAGACCCTCCCCAGCACCTGCTTGGTGGTTTTCTCTTTTTCTTGACCCCAGCAAGGGTGGAAGACAAGGATTACTTCTGGTCCTGCCATTTTTCCTACTCTGTCTCTAGGAAGAAGATTCTCTACCACCAGCTTCAGTTTCTTCATCTTCAAAGTAGGATATGACCTTTGCCCCTCCTGCATTGGTCACGTTGTGAGGGTCAAATGAGGGAACTCAGTAACCTGGAGGATATGAGAAGTACAGTGTCATTGCTTTTCTGGTGGGGGTGTGGGGAAGGAGGTCTGTCTCCTTCCATTTCTGCCAAAAAGCTTCCTCAGGTGCCCAGAGGCTGCAGCTGTTTTCATGTGTAAGAATCTCCGTTTCAGGTGCCTGTTACTTGTTAACACCAGAGATGTTTAAACTGATTATTCCTTTTTTGTTGTGTAAGCAATGCATGAATGTGTTCTTATTTTAAATATCCTTCATAAAGCTAAAGGAGGTTTGGTGTATTGTCATCAAGACTACTTCCTATAGCTTTGCTTATATATATTTCTAACCCCAAATTCAGATTCACATATTCACCTCTAAACAGTCCTTGCTTTCAGGTCCCTCAGTCCCTCTAGAAGTAAGGTCTTCTCTCTATCTCAGATCAGAGCCTCAGTCTCAGACCCAAACTTCCAGTGGTTTTCCTAAATTCTGCCAGTAGCTAAAGGCACACCCAAAGAAAATTAAAAAAAGAAGAAGAAAAAAAAGGCAGCTTCCAGTGGGCTGTCTGCCTTCCTTTCCTCCAGTCCCCCAAAAGCCTCTTTTGCAGTCCCTTCTTCATGACCTCCAGTTTTTGTCTCCAGAGGCTTCACGGTCCAGTGTCCAACACATCACAATTGTTGAGTGAGGCACCTGCCTTAAGCCAGGCCTTATGCTAAGTGCTTTCCAAGCACACTTTCCTTTGATTGACACCAATTTATCATTGTCCCAATTTCATGGATGAGGAAACTGAGACTCAGAGAGGTTATGTAATTTGCCTCCAAATCCAGGCCCCCCAAGATCAGGGGCAACACATTACCAAAATTTGGGGGACCAGCCTGCATTAGAATCACTCAGGAAACTTTGCAAAAATAGGGATGCCATGGCCTCACCTCAGACTTGTGGAATGAGAGTCTTGGTGGGACAGGGCTCGCCCAAGTTTGAGAAGGACCCAGTGCCTCCTTCCGCCTATGGTAGGCTGGAGGGTGCCCATTCCCAGATACCAAAATAGTTCAGGGCAGGTGCTAACTGTGTGGTCTTCATCCTGCAGGGTTCCTAGATGGCAGATGAGGGTTGCAGGTGGGCCACAAGAATACTTCTCACCATGATATCCCCACCTTAGTTCCAGGAGAACCTCCAGGACTTGCTGCCCATCTTGCCCAAGGCTGATGACTACTTCTTCCTGCGCTGGCTTCGAGGTGAGGCTACAAGAGTTGGGAGAAGCAGAGAGGGAGGAAAAGAAGTGGAAGCGGTGTGAGGAGGAGGCATGGGAAACTTAGGGACAGTGCTGCAGGGCAGTAAAGAACAGGCTGTGGATCCTCTTGCTCTGGGTTAAAATCTGAGCTTCCCTGTGCATTAGCACTGCACAAAATCTCCACAGAACCTTAGTTTCTACATCTGTAAAATGGACATGAACTACCAAATAGGCAAAGAGTCAAGGTGAAGTTAGAGTTAATACCCAGGAGGTCTTCAGGAATTAACTGGCCTGGCCTTGAATGAGATACCATTGAGCACCATCTTCAGGACTTGCCTTTGGACCCACCTCCAGTTGCCTGTGGACAGGACTGTTTTATTTCCTTTGAGGAAACTGCATGTCCCCTAGGGCATTCAATACAGCAAACAATTAAGGAAGTGGATTTAAATAAAGGGAGAGAAGGAGTAACTATAGCAGCAGTCTAACAAAATAATAACAGAAACCACACCAAGGTGTAGAGGAAAAGAATCGTTTTAACTCACTACATCTCACAGAATAAATTTTGTACTTGAGATGAGACAAGTCAGAAGTTAACCCAGAAATCGGACACATGCTGCAAGGTTTAAAACGCCAGTCTTCAACAGGCCTGCAACTGAATCCCAGTTCTGCAACGTGCTGGCCTGTGGCAAGTCATCCATTGTCTCTCACCCTCACTTCCCTCTTCTGTATAATGGACATAATATTTGTCCCTATTTTCAGGGTGCTGTGGGTCAAATATGTGGTCATAGATGTGCATAATGCCCAAGTGAAGGAAGCCCCCACTCTTCTGTTTTGTTCTTTAAAAAACATTTTTTAAGAATTATTTTTATAAGCTTTGCTGTTTAGAACAGTTACAGATTTTTCAGGAAAATTGCAAAGATAGTATAGAAAGGTTTATATGCACTGCACTCAATTATCACATCTTTTTATGATACATTTGTTACAATTAGTGAATCAATATGAATACATCATTATTACTAAAGCCTCTTTATTATATGAATTTCCTTAGTTTTTTTTGCCACATTTCATTCAGAACCACATTACATTTAATCATCTTGTCTCCTTAAGATTCTCTTGGCTGTGGTAGTTTCTGTTTGTTTTTGTTTTGTTTTGCTTTTAAAGGGAGCATATCATTGTCACCTGCCTGCATTAAAGAAGGCTTTGAAACAGGATTTCTAGAAACCAATTGACAAGGCACATCTTAGTTCATTTTTTTGTTACCATAAGGAAATGCCTGAGACTAGGTAACTTTATAAAGTAAAGAGGTTTATTTATCTCACCATTTTGGAGGTTCACACATCTGGTAATGGCCTTCTTGTTGTCTCTAGCTGACAGAGGGCATCACGTGGCAAGAGACAAAGAGTGTGCATGAAAGTTTCTCTTCTGGTTCCTCTCCTAATCAAGTTGCTAAGATCCAATCATGAGGGCTCCACGCTAATGACCTTAATCTAATCTTGACCACTTTCCAGAGGCCCCACCTCTAGATACCAGAATCAGAGTAAGTTTCCACCCTCTTCATATGTCACAGTGGGGATTAAATTTCAACTCATGAAACATTGGGGGACATGCTCAAACCACATTTGAACCATAGCGTATCAGTCTTTTCTCCTCCTGTGAAGTCTTTTGAGTTTAAACCCAGCTTTTGGGGAGCCTCGTGTGTCCTTGATAAGTAAGTGAGATCCCGGGTACCTTAAGCTGCCAGATCATGGAAAAGGGAAAGAATCTCAGATCAAGTGGGGCCTTTCACTTTCTGCTGTGGGTGACAGGACTGCTGATATGGCCATCTATACTGGTGTCAGCTCTGCCACTCCCTGCCTCACCCACCCTGGACATAGGCCAAGAGAAAGTTGAGTGATGGAGCTGAGCTTCACAGAGGCTTCTCCCTCAGGCCTAATAATGACAAGCCTTCCCTCAACCTCCTCCTGATGTCCTTCCCTTCTGTGTTTTATCTCCATCCTGTATCCGTGTCTGTCTCTCCCAGTCATATGCCAGCTCCATAAGGGCAGTGACTGTGCCTGCCCTGGTCCCCTTAGTCTGGCACAATAGTAGGTGCAACTAAAAACTCTATCCTTAGCCAGGCGTGGCACACGCCTGTGATCCCAGCAGCTCTGGAGGCTGAGGCAGGAGAATCTCGAGTTCAAAACCAGCCTCAGCAAAGGCAAGGCCCTAAGCAACTTAGTGAGACCCTGTTTCTAAATAAAATACAAAATAGGGCTGGTGATGTGGTGATGTGGTTAAGCACCCCTGAGTTCAATCCCCATCACCAAAAAAAAAAAGCCCCAAAAGCCCCCAAAAAATCAAAAACAGAAACTCTATCTTTATATTCCATCATCAGCACCCAAACCTCTGTTTATAGGACAAAAACCCCTAACAGATAATAGAATAATATTATGAATAATTGTGTACTAATAAACTTGAAAATCTAGATGAATAGATGAATTTCTAGAAAAAATATATAGGACTAATATCCAATCTGAAGAAATAGAAAATGACAGACTAATAAATACTAAAGAAATTGAGGGGTTAGGGGTACAGCATAGTGATAGAGCATATGCTCAGCCTGTGAAAGGCCCTGAGTTTGATCCCCAGGACTGAAAAAATGAAGAAGGAGGAGAAGGACAAGGAGGAGGAGGAGGAGGAGGAGGAGGAGGAGGAGGAGGAGGAGAAGGAGAAGGAGAAGGAGGAGAAGGA